>JAOPSE010000010.1:126942525-127517771 GCA_029449295.1 Zea luxurians
ATCCTGCGGAGCGGCTTGCTCCTGCTGAGCACGCCTTCCTCCTCTGCGCCTGTTCTCTGACATCTGCAGAATGCGACCACACATCAGAACTGATCTGGCAAATCTTGCAGCATAAGAAAAGAGTATAGAATTCTCCAACAGCACTGAACAGATGAGCATCTTCACTGATCTCCATCGCAGACCACACAGCTTCTCAGATAAAGAGGAAAGTAGAATAAAGGTTTTCCCAACTATATAACTAACTCCATTAACATAATAGGTAAACCAAAATGCAGGGGATACCCGCACTCTGGTGACAATCATTACAAAGATCCAAACCAAACATAGTTCATCATAACAAACATAAATGCACAGGATATAGCAAACTACCCTGTCTAACTAAGACTAACTAAGGCCGAGACTAACGCTAAGACTGAAGCTTCTATGTATATATATTTCGTATTAATTACAAGATCCAACTCTAACGAGCTATGGTTCTAGATTTATCTTGGTCTTGCAGTCGGGATTGCCATAAGACTGGAGTCCACGCCGAGGTGAGCGGTACGGGTGCTGAGTCCCGACGGGAGCGGGGGAACCATCATCCAAGTGACGACGCTCCGCGCGCTCAGCCCGCAGCAGGGCGATCTCAGCACGAGCCCTACTCAGCTCGTCTAATGCATGGTCCAGCTCCGTGTTTAGCACGGCGGCTAGGTTGACTGTGCTGCTCAACCTAGGATTGTCCTCACCAGCAGGTGAAACAATCACGCCTCCTGTGCTGCCAGATGGACGGCGGGGGTAATACTTCAGGTCGAGGCCGTCAGCTACCCCACCGAGAACCGAGCAGTAGTGCGAAAGCGCACGCCGTGCAGCATCCTGCATGGCTGCCTCAGTTGAGTCCCGCTCAGAGATAGAATAGTGCTCTGAGCAAGCCTCCGCGCCCTGGAGACTGTTCTCCGGACGGCGCACCAAGCAGGTCGCCTCCCAGTGGTCCGGGTAGACCCCGCGACTATGCTGGTAGACCACACAGCGATACTCGATGGACCAAGTACGCCGGTCAAGTGCCCGACGTAGCAGGGTGTCGAGCGCGTCGTGGAAGTGACACCCGCGAGCAGCGTCACGAGTGATGGGTCGAGCAACCCATCCTTCCGGCTCATGGTCAGCAGAGAAGTCGATGTCGTGGCTCAAGCTGTCGTCACCGCCTCCGTCGTCTGGATCTCCTCCAACAGCTACTCCAGAAGCTGGGGCGCCCAGTGGTGGTGCAGGGGGCGCCTCCAGGGGAAGCACAGGGGAGCAGCTCCTCACAGACTCTATCTCCTGCTGGAGCGAGAAGGAAGAGCCCTGCTGCTCCTGTCATCGACGTTCCTGCTCCTCATGCAGGCGGTGGTGCAGTCTCTCCAAGTGGCTGGACTGTCCGGCCACAGGACGGCGAAGCGGGCGCTCAGCAAGGCGGGAGGGTAAGAAGGGGATGACGGACTTTCGTGCAGTGTGTCTAAGTCGAGCCATCTACAAAAGACATCGCAAGCAAAAGGGTGAGAACAGAATTAATATGACCAGCAAATAATGAATCATAAATAAATGAAGGATCAGAATAAAACATAATTTTCAGCAAGGTATAATATATAGTAGAACATAGGTTTGGTCGGTATGACCAATCTTTTGAAGGGATATCAAAGTCAAGGCAGGGACAGAGGTCTATAATCCTTAGAACGACCATTCTACTCTAGGTTAGCGGTCCTACAGTCAGCACGGCTTTGATACCACTTATGTCACACCCGGTTTTAGAAGGCAAACCGAATGCGAACCATGTACGTGCCAGGATCAGTTATTCACGTACACAGCAGTTACATAACATGGACATCATCACACAGTGCTCAAATAGTATTAAAAGGGGAAATAATAGTCGATTACATCATACGTCTGAGACGTCCATATAGTTCTTACAATAAATCAAAGTGCGGAAAAGAAACGTAGATAACACGGCATTCATAGGCAGCCGACTGGGGGTTGCCGCTAACCCACGCCTAGAACTCGTCGTAGTCTTGGAACTCCTGGAAGTCTCCTTCCACAACTTCATCTTCTCCTGAGCAGTGGTTGCAATGCTGACAACCTGGGGGGGGGTTTGGTGTGTAGAGCAAGGGTGAGTACACATCAACATACTCAGCAAGCATCCCGTTTGGCTGTAGTGGACTAGCTTTATGTGGGGATAAGTCAAGCAGTTGCTTTTAGTTGGTCAGGTTATTACTTACTAGTAGAGAGCCAGGTTTTAACATTAACCCAAGTTATTAGCCCAATGTATCCTTTCCAAACGGAAAGAATACCACTTACCAATACCATAATCATAGTCAGAACCATCAATCTCATTGCCACCTGTACCAAAGTATCACTGATCAAGTATCACTAATCTCTGGAGCTCCCTTGGCCGCTCATAACCGTGAGCACGGCTGATATATCAGTTTCATAACACTCTGCAGAGGTTGTGCACTTTACCCACAAGCCGTGATTCCCTTTCTGCCCGGAGAGAGCGACTCCCCATTGACCACTACCTAGGTGGTCCAGCAGGGCATCACTACGTAGCCTTTACAAAGATTCCCCGAGGCTGTAGCCGCCCGTTAGGTTTCCTAAATGTACCGCACTCCTCCCCAAGGGACAAATCAACCTTGGCAGAGCGAGCCGCATACACCGAGCCCCATTGACGGCACAACGGCTAAGCGGACTACACCCCGGATCCTCTAATTATTCAGCTAAGGGCGTCCCATTCCACCCTCATGGTTGCACTGTTTTCCCGGGCGGTCATCCATTGAACAGGTCCTTACGGAGAGGCACTCGAGAAACCGCTCGAGTCCCCTTAAAGGTCACAAATATAATCATAAATAAGAAGGGGAAAACAGCGTATCATAGATAATCACATCATGTTCATTGATTAGAGTTGAGCATTAGCATCAGACTAAGCAGTAATAATCCGACCCAAATAGGTAAACAAGGACATGGGTAACAAAAGCTAGTCAACCCTTAGGTATAAATGTGTAATGCGGGAGGTGAATTAAAGAATGAATAGGACAGAGATAGGTCAAAGGACACTTGCCTCCACCAACCGACTGCTGCTCAGGGGCTTCTCCTGCGAATTCCTCGGGCTCTTCGACCGGATCGTTCTCTATGCGAGCGCAAACATACATACATCCATATATTTAATACAAAAGAACAGTACACCATACAAGGGAACAAGTAAAGCGAGTATGCATCAAGTATGACATTCGATATCGCATTCATTATGATTAGAAAGAAACGGGAAAGGGTCTCGCAGGGGTTAAAGCTTATGCACTAATAATTAGTTACAATTGGTTCCTAGCAAAAGAATTCTGTTGTATACACTAATGGAAACCTAATCATTTTAAGTTGATCAACATTGAATGAGATAAACAATTAACTACGTGAATCAACTGGCGTAGCGAAATTCTAAATTAAACTTCCTATTTTCCATAGCATGAACAAAGATTAGCCTACCTAAAATAAAATAACTATGATCACAGAAAGTAAAATAAAATAAAATAAAATAAAATAAAATAAAAAACAGGGGGGGTGCGGTTGAACCGGCCCTAGGGCGGTTGAACCGGGGGCCGAGCGGGCGGCTGGGCTGGGGGCGGGCGCGGGCGCGGGCGCGGGCGGCCGAGCTGGGCGGCCGGGGCGGCCGAACCGGGCGGTTGAACCGGCCCTACGCAGGGGGACGCGGCCAGGGGGCCAGGGCGGCCGAGGGCGGCCAGGCGGGCGGCCAGGCGCGGCTGGGGGCCGGCTGGGGGCGCGCTGGGGGCGGCCGGGCGGGGGCTGGGGTTGGCCGGGGCCGGCTGGGGCTGGCCGGGGCCGGCTGGGGCTGGCCGGGCGGGGCTGGGGCCAGGGCGGCGCGGCCAGGGGCGGCCGGGCCATGGCCGGACAGGGAGGGGGAGAGGAGGGGAGAGGGAGGGGGGAGGGAGGAGGGGGGAAGGGGGCTCACCGGCGTCGGGCGGCCGACGGCGAGGGCGGCGGGCGGCGCTAGGGCAGGGGGTAGGGGCGGCGGCGGCTTAGGGAGAGGATGGGAGAAAATGAGAGAGAGAGGGAGAGAGAATTGGGGAAAAAGGGGAGGTGGGGGGGGCGGCTGGGCCTATTGGGCCCAAAGGGGGGCGCAGGGGGCGGCTGGGCCGGCCGGGGTCGGCCCACGGCGCGGGAGAGAGAGAAAAAGAGGAGAGAGGGAAAGAGAAAGAAAAAAGAAAGAAAAGATTTTCTCCTTATTTTCGAAATCCGATCTTCCTAGATGAATGCATTTGCACTTTCAAACAATCAAAGAATGCATGGTTCGGCATGGTGCATCAAACAACATAAAACAGTTTTAGGGTTTTTTCTTTACACGGGAATTCCAAACTGAATCCCGCTAGCTTTGGAAAAGATCAAGGTTTAGCGAGGGGAAAAAGAAAAAGAAAAGGTAACGCCCGAATTTGGCGAGTGAAGAAAAGAAAAAAAATTCAACTGCAAAATTCGGGGCGTTACATTTACCATGTCTGCCAGCTTGTTTGATATTAGACATGAAGTTTCCCACACCACGTTTCAGAATTGGATTATAGTATGTGAAAAGAACAATGGGGCAAGAAAGCTCAGGTGTAACCCCCTTCAGCATCTCTATGACAGAATCGAGTGTAGTGCCTTTCGTAAGCGTCCGTGTTACAGAAGCCTGAAATGATGTCAATCTAAAAATGTAAAATCTGTATCAGATCACATACTATGTTGCAGCTGCTGAGAGAAAAGGCCGTCATGACTTACCTGAATAACTGGTCCATTAGCCAGTGGATCCGAGTATGGCACACCAACCTCTATAACATCCGAACCGCAGGAATTGAGAATCTTCAATGCTTTTGATGTGGTTGCCAGGTCAGGATCACCAGCAGTGATGAACGGGATGAATGCACTCTGAAAATTTTCCCAGGTTAGACTGTCAGCTTAAATTTTGGCATTTCGCCGAGCACTCAAAAGAGCGTGTAGTGTCGCTGGCCACCCCTCACCAACGAGGCGGCGAGCATGGTCCGCGAGACCAAGTTCCTGCTAGGCATTTCGCCGAGCACCTGCAGCACCAGCTCGAGCCGGCTGGTCTTGGCGTACACGGACGACGGAGAGGAGGGCGTTGCTAGCTCGCGAGGGTGAGGGCGCCGTGGAGCTTGAGGAAGGTGAGGCGTCGTGGACCTCATGACTGAGGAGTGCGCGCGCTCGCGGGCCTGCTCCCCTGCCCCCGCCTTTGGCTCCTCCCTCTTCTCCTCATCCTCCGTCGTCGCTTCTTCTGCTCCAACTTTTGGGTCCTCCCTGTTTAGGGCCTCGTCCGCTGCCGCATTAAAATCAAGAAACAGGAAGCAATAAGCAAATTGCATGTATTCACACTCATATGTGCCACCTTTTTGCTTCTACGCAGCCATACTCAATACATTTCAGCCACAATCTACAAAGCGACCTCTCCTATTTACATGGTAGAATAATTCCTACAGCTGTGACAAAAAGGAACTAAACTCTTTATATTTTATCTTCCCTACTGTGTTGTGACTGGCAGTTTGAAGTTAAAACTGTCTTTGTTTTTGAAGTTAAAACTCTCTCCAGTATAGATAAAAAAGGCCACGTATAGAAATGCTACCATTTCGGCTCTACACCTAATTTTTTTTATCTAGACTGTGGCCACAACTATAGGAACAGTCATGGAATGAAATGACCTGCCACACCAGCACCTATCCTTTTTTTCGAAAACGCAGGAGAGCTGTAATGAAAATAGAATAGGAACTAAAAATAGGAAACCAATTTCAAACTGTAATGAAATGATCCATAATGAAATGATCTTCCACACCAGCAATTTATTCAAACCAAAAAGAACTAAACCACTGTAATGTATGTGCGAAAACCAGATTTCTAGGGATTAGGGAGAGGAGAGTGTCTTAGACTGTAGTTATATGGAAGCTGATCATAGGTGCGGCTGTAAGGCAAGTGAAGAACAAACTTTAGAACAAAAATAATAGAAGAACAACCACAAGCCAATAATTAACGAACCCACACCACAGTTCCAAACAGAACAACCAATTTTACAGAAAAACCAAGATTGAGAGTTCTCTCTTTATCTCTCAAGCACAACTATGAAGGAAATTAAACATTGTAGTACCAGAACAAAGTTTACCTTGAGTGTAATTCCAGGGCCAAACCAGACGTCACCAGAAACCTTCAAGCTATCAAGCTCGGCTATGCTGCGAATGGACTTGAATCGCACAAGGAAATTGGCAACCTGTATTAGGGAAAATTTCATCGGTGCTTGTTGTGATCTGACACCAGTTGATAGGAGTGACAGTTTTTACTAATCAATGGTTTCATTAGGAATATTGAGGCTATTTCTCTTTTCTTCCTAAGAAATAAACAAAAACAACTATACAATTATACTTGCAGAGGGAAACACATCAGGCATTTATTTTATTCATAATGGGAAGTAACATGTACAAGGTTTAGGACGAACCGCAACAACTGATGCAGCTAGACAAGGGCGTTCTCGTGGATCCTTGTTGTATATATGGGGGCAAAGTACCAAATCAAAGGACACAAGAAACACAATCGTTGTAAGATGGTTGAACTGGGTCTCAGGCAGTATGAGAACTTGATTATGTTAGTGTCATTTGAAACTGTTTTCAGAAACCATATATCTACAACACTTGTTATGTAGAACAGTTAGACCATGGCCACTCCTCCACCCAATCCTCCGCATGTACTTCATCTTCTTGTGCAGTGCAGGGATGTTCAGTTTTAGATCTGTACGTGTTCAACCACGGTAAGGCTACAATGGTAAAAACAAATGTATATCTAAAGGATTCAACCACATTTCTGAATTAACAAAAGATTTAAAAAAGAAAAATAATCTACCTGATAGGTTTTGTAAAGATTATTGTAGCTCCCAGTAACTCATCACTGCTTCCAATGCATGAACACGTACATGCTAGAGTTATTCCTTGAATAAGTAAAGGAGCAATACATAATGCATCTATAGTAAAAAAAAGGTAATGTATTTTTATGTATGGAATCCTAGATAAGGATAATTCTACTCCTAGTTTACTTGCTTCCAGGATATGTTTGAGTTCATCTATGGAAATGGTAATTCTACTCCTAGTCTCATCAAAGCAAAAACAATGGATAAAACAAAGAAGAGGAACATGGGGGCTGGCACACCATGAGACAGGGGAGTCAGTTTAGCTAAACGTAAAAATGGAAAAGTGTGACCACAACTGATTGACCTTCCCTGAAGAAGAGGAACAACAGATTCAGACCATAAACTGAATGAGATTCAGCAGGCAAACCATGCATCAATCAAATTAGGTGTCTATGTTAGAGATAAACACTTGGAGAAACATGGACTGAATGAGCCCATAAAAATCAGATAATGTCTTGGAGAACCATGTAGCAAAATTTAGCCCCGAAAATAACCAAAAAACGAATTTCCTGGTTGATTTTGGGATAAAAAGATAGGTCTCTATTTTATCAATTACTCCATTCTAAAATTTGTTGGTTTAGTTTTGTTCTAAATAAAAGTTCTTTAATTGCACCTATATGATGGTGATGATAGTTGGGTGGGTTTTGCAAAGAGAACACATCAAGCAGAGGGACACGCGAGGCCAATACCTATAATTGCGCCTAACATGGGCCTTCTCTTCTTGCACGCTGTCGTCCTCTCGCCGTCGGCCTTCTCTTCTTGACACTGGTCAATACCTATACTGATTTGACAAGTGAAAGAGGAAGCTCACCTAGCCCAAACTTCATGCATATTAGCAGCTCCACTATGCATATAGCTAGAGAGAGCCAACAGAAACGGATGTATGAGCCTCCAAACTTCATAAGACATCACTGACAGGGTATGTGCATCTAGGACAGAAACAACGGCAATGCGATTCAATGCAACTTTAACACTTGCATTCTCCACCATGATGTGGTCAAGCATGCCTGTAGAACAGATTATTTTTACCATTAGCCAAAGAAACTACACTCATTAACAAAAGAAAAACAATAAAATTATAGCAAGGCAGGAATATAGGCTACCACGTGTAGCTCTTGCAGGCTGTAGTTTGCTTAGCTCACGTGACAGTGTGGTCACTATAATGTCCATTTGTGCAGTGGCATCTGATTTGACGGATGTCCGAATGTTAGGAACAACTTAAACCCATATTTTTTAAAAAGCAAAGCTGAAATTTTACTCATTAGCAACTTGGGATATTCCAAAGAATCTCATTTATTATGTGATATGCTCATTGCACAACTTTTTTAAAAAATAAATTAGCGGTTTGAAGCATCACAAACAAATTTGTGTAAAAACAATAGAACTGAAATTTCTATATTCAGTAAAATGGGCTATTTCTAGTAATCTCATTATTACACACATATGCTAGTATCATAAAGTTTCTTACCAGTTGGATCATGTACTAAATAACACTCACACGAATAACACTCCAGTAGCATCTTGAATCCATGTCAACGGTTGCTGGTATCACAACTCCAAATGAGGTTTGGATATTTGAATATTTGAATATTTGAAACACACATCAAAACCAAACGCAAAAATGGATGTAGGGGGAAATGGAGAGCAGACTGCAGTACTATATAACTTTGGATTAACCTTCAAATGATATCTTCAAGGATATGGGTGTGTCAAGAAGGTATTGAAGCTGCTCTGTCCTGGTGGTAAGAAGAGAGGAAATCACTAACCACAAATCCACCAATTAAAGGTAGTGCGTTTCAAAATGAGTGAGCCTTTGTGGTATTCTCTGAGACATAAAATGATCGAACGTGGAATTGTTGCTGGGACTTATGCAGCACTAACTATTTTGCAACATAGTGGATAGGAAGACCTGTCCTGTTTGATGTGTTTGTTTCCAGAGGAACAAACAATCTGAAGAGTTAAAATGGTAAATGGCTACACAATTTATTGTACAAGAGAGAGAAATAAAATATTTAACAAAATGGTGAACCACCAACATGAGAGATGTCATAACTAATAATATCTGAAAGCATCAACAAGAAGTAACATATGCATGTACATAAAAAGGAAGCAAAAAAAGAATGCAATACCTTCGATCTGGATTGATCTTTTTAGGACAACGGTTTTAGTTATTATAACTTTTATGACCGCATTTCCTGTCCACACCCTGTCTCTAGGAGGGCTCCAAGAACAATGCAATGTCTAGGTATTAAAGACACAGAGGCATTTGTTCCTACAATTCCATAAGGTCTAAGTGGGTAAGCAATACAACGGTCAGACCAACCTCAAATTGCATAATACCAAATTTTACAATATTGACATGTTTTGTTCATTTCTTTTTTATAAATTGCAGAGCATACCTATCAAGTAGAGAGTGTTCATATGGTGGCAGTTTTGGACGCCTTAAAGGCTTGAACTACATATAAATTAGTAGTGGCAAGATAATACAAGTTATATGCTTGGAAAAAATTACCTTAAACATCGAACAAGGATCTCTGCCATAGCAGCTTCTTGCGTGGTTTCAACAGCAACCATTTGTGTTGCATCCCTATACTTCAGAAGCTCCTGTGACAACAAACATCCCGATAAGCACCAAGTAAATAATTGGAAGCATTCCCCTATCATGTGCTAAAATGATATACTATCATCCCCTTCTTTTTGAAACGCACTACCTTTAATTGTATATGCGTAAAATGGACTATTGCCCAAAAAATGTTATCAAAATTAATGCCAGTATCGGATCCATTGTCATCTTTCAAATCTCCAAACACATTGGAAATTTCTTCTCCAAATTCAAATGATGCCAAATACTGCATGGTTAACAACGCACGGACACCCTGCACGGGCACATACCTAGATCTTTTTTTGCATTGTCTTCAACTCAGCTGGACGCATAGGTCGGCTTGCGAGGGGGAAGCTGGTGATGGGGCGTTCTCTGCAAGCAACAAACAACTTGCTTTAACCACAATGTATGAAACCTGCAAGCAAAAACGTGTAGTGCAGCTGAGCTAAAATTCACCTTTAGCTTTGGCTTCAAGGATTCGATAGCAGTTATAGCCCATATACGAGGAAAGGGGGTCAATATAGATCTGGGGGCTCGAATGCACCTTTCCTGGACAGTCGTAGTCGCCGGTAGCTCTGGAGGAGGTCTGGGGCCACCAGACGGTTGGCCAACGGCGGTAGGACGGGCGGTGAAGCTCTGGAGGAGGAGGTCTGGGGCCCGAGCGGTGAGGGGCCAGCTCACGCGGAGGGGGAGACGCCGGGCGGCTGCAGTTGCAGAGGAAGGAGCGAGATCTCGGGGGTGCTCGAGGACGCGATGGTGTATGCTGCTCCGAGGACAGGGTGGAGACGACGGCTCCGAGGACGGGGGCGAGGTGGCGGCGCTGAGGATGGACGAGCCTTCAGCATGAACCTCGCGGCTCCGATCTTCTCAGCCACTACCTACGAGCATTGTGGGCTTCCCCAGGACGGCGCCCACGGCAGGAAAGTCGGGGGAGGTCGTCGACGCCGCCACGGCCGCGGTTGCGACGGGGGCGGTGAGGCGCAAGCGCTCGGCGTGGGCATGGGGATGTGCGCAGAGCGAGAGGCGGAGGGAGGAGAACGTGGAACGGTGGTGGAGACGACGGAAGCAGTTGCCAGGGAGAAGATGTGAACGCACAAATCGACAACAATGGGCCGCACCAACTGTTGGGCCGCACAAACTGGGCTGCATAAACCGCGACGCTGCTATGGGTTTTTTTATTAGTGCCATATCGGCCACGGAGAGCGTAGAAACATGGCTTATAAGCGTTAGTGTGTGTTGTCTGTTGCTCATACTAAAAGTGTTAGTGTGTTGTCTGTTACTCAGATTTTTGGGCGGCGCGGGACTGTCTGTCGATGGCAGAACGGGGCGGTGGCAGAACAGTCAGAGGCAGACTACTATTACTTACTTAATAAGTAGTAGAGATTATTATTATTTTGCTCGGTATAGAGTGTGTGCAAACCGTTGTGGCGAGCTGCCGAAGAAACTTTAGCTTTTGCTTCTGGCGGAGGTATGGACTCTACCACTCTGGAGAGTGGAGACAATGGCAGTGAATTGGTTGGGGGGGGGGGGGGGGGAGGTGTTTGTTTCCTTCCTTATTTGGGGATGGAGTGCGTTGGAGCTAGAGAGCCCCTGGTTTTTAGTGCATTTTGTTGTAGAGTAGCCACATGGTATGTGTTATTTTCTGCTGGTTGATGAACCGATATTCAGTTTCAACAGGTTGGCATTTTTGGCGGCATCTGGTAAATCTTTGCTAGTTTCTTCCGTGTTCTTAGAGTGAAGGCTGTTAGCCTTTTGCCTTGCGTCTGGAACAATAATAATGGCTAATACAATCAGCGGGGCAACATTCGATATATTTTTATTTTCCTTCAGTTCTGAGAGAATGGATAACAGAAATGTGCCTAGTAAAGGGCTCTCCGTGTTTCTCTGGAAGCTTGTGTACAGCTGTATGCGCATCAAGCGTTGTTAAACTAGGAATCGATCGAGTTGGCATTGTGTTGGATTTTTTTTTATCTTGTGGCAGCTGTTATGTTGCAAATGTGGTCTAGTCATGGTAACTACTCATCAAGTGCTTGCTTTTGTGTGATTTATTGGGTGATTGATATGATATTTTTTGCCTGGTTGAATTAGGAATCTGCCGTGCAACAGTATTCTTGCAGCCTTCCATACTGTTTGCGACAACGAAAGAAGAGTAGCTTTATCTCAAAGAAAATTTCTATGGGAGAGTATCTTTGAGATTTTTAGCGCTGTACTTTGTAATTTTAGTTGATTTCGGATACGGCAAAGTATGAGATCGGCAACGAAGATATTTCTTATAAATAGTTCAAATATAAAGTTGAATGGCAAGCTGTGACCTAGTATCTGCCATGGAAGTAAAAAATATCTCGTATCTATTACATATTTACATACTCTGCTTTTAATCCACGATTCGTGTGAATCTTACCAAATATCATGTAACATTATGCATTTTCTGATAGTTTGTCTCTTGATTTTTCCAGAGGGGGCCTCTGGCCTTTCTGACCTCAGGCCCTCGATTTTGTCATAGATCAGACAAATAATGGAAAAGATACAAGATTGCAACTCGAAAAGCCTGGTTGCCCTTCCAGGCTCTTTGGTTCTGCACCTCTTTAGGCTGCTTGGCCAGCAGGATCAGAGTTCATGGCAGAAGTACATACTAGCTTACTTTCTGTTGGTCAGAAAGGGCTGCTACTTCTCAGGGGAGTCGAAGAAACACTCAGATGTGTTCCGTGATATCTCAGAATTAGATTTCTTTCCATATGCTACAGATTCGGATAGCGAAGAACTTGAACTCAAGGAGCAGAAACCTGTTCCGAAGGCTCAGTCGGGAGGCGATTCAAGTGGCAACAGATCAAACGATTGCTACTTCCCAGGCCTTCATGATGACCTGTCACAAGACTGCCTTGCCTGGGCAAGCAGATCGGACCACCCTTTCCTTTCTTGTCTGAACAAGAGATTCAATCTGCTAATGAACAGCGGGTATCTGTACAAGCTGCGAAGGAAATACGGCATCGTTGAGCACTGGGTGTACCTCGCTTGTAGCCTGATGCCCTGGGAAGCATTTGATCCATCGCAGAGACGGTGGATGAGGCTCCCGAGGATGCCATGCGACGAGTGCTTCTCCTGTGCAGACAAGGAGTCACTCGCCGTCGGAACACAGCTTCTTGTCTTCGGCCGTGAATACACCGGCCTCGCTATTTGGGTGTACAACTTACTGACTCGCAGTTGGTCCCCGTGCGCTCCGATGAATCTGCCCCGCTGCCTTCTTGCCTCGGGAAGCTCGGGCGAGATCGCCATTGTCGCTGGTGGGTGTGATAAGAACGGACAAGTGCTGAGATCTGTTGAGCTGTACAACTCAGAGACTGGCCACTGGGAGACTGTCCCAGACATGAACCTGCCCAGGCGGCTCGCTTCAGGTTTCTTCATGGACGGCAAGTTTTACGTCATTGGGGGCGTATCGAGCCAGAGGGACTCGTTGACCTGTGGAGAGGAATACAACCTTGAGACAAGGACCTGGAGAAGAATACCTGATATGTACCCTGGTGGAACCAGCGCATCCCATTCGCCTCCCCTTGTTGCCGTTGTGAATAACCAGCTCTACGCCGCCGACCAGTCGACGAACGTGGTCAAGAAGTATGACAAGGCAAATAACGCCTGGAACGTAGTGAAGCCACTGCCCGTTAGAGCTGACTCGTCCAATGGCTGGGGCCTAGCTTTCAAGGCCTGTGGCGATAGGTTGCTGGTGATCGGAGGCCATAGAGGACCTCGTGGCGAGGTAATACTGCTGCATTCCTGGTGCCCCGAAGGCGGGGAAGACTGGGAGGTTCTGTCGGTGAAGGAACGCGCAGGCGTCTTCGTTTACAACTGTGCAATAATGGGGTGCTGAGTTACCTGCTCTTCGGTACATGCCGCCGCTGGTTTAGCAAGGCAACGACCATTTCTTGCTGCCATTTAGCTACCTTTTTATAGTGACTTGTAATTCAGAAATGACCTCCCCTCCCCGAAATCCCGCGGCGCTCTCAAATGTTGAATGTTTTGTAGAGAGCATATATAGAGCATTCAGTTCAGTTTACCTGGAACTACTCTCTTTTTTTTTCTGTTAAACTCGTCCACATTTTTCCTTGTTCTTGTCCAGTACGAATTTTATGCGGTAGGAGTATTCTTTATTGAGAAAATTCCTTCAATGCAACCCAAACTTATACCAATCCTTTCAATACCATCAAAATTTATAGCTTTCCTTTAATGTCATCAAATGTAAATTTTAATCTTTTAAATGTCATCACCGTTAGTTTGAAGTTAACGCCGTTAGTTATATTTAAAGCAAATCCTTCAAATGCCAATAAAATCTATACCGATCCCTTCAATGCCACTAAAAATTGGTTCGATCTATTTGGGTTTTAAAAATTTTAGAATAGAAAATTTTTTGAACCCAAATTTTTTGAAACGCAAATATACCATATTGATTTTAAAATTTATCTCCATCTGTTATCATTAGTGTTTGTTGTTAGTTTGAAAAAAATATTAGGAATCAAATAGACCGAACAGATATAGCGGAGTAATTTTTGGTGTTTACAAAAAAAAAGAGTAAATTTTAGTGGCGGTCATCGAACTCGTCACGAGTTCTCATCCAGGTCCCGGAACTCGTAAAATACATAGGCGCATACATAAACTTGTCTTAGGCTCACATTTAGGTCCAAACCTCCCCCGCCTCCCTCGGCCAGGCTGACGTAGACTGCCAGGTTAGATTACAAAATGCAAAACCCCCCCTACTTCTCTTCATTTGAAGGTCCAAACTCCAACTTCAACGCATCTAGGTTCAGAAATTTGTGAATCAATGATGGAAAATGGAGTACATGTTCACATAGATGTACAGATAAAGAACTAGAAGCACATAACTTCAAATGAGCCATCTGAAATAGCATCCATACAGCGCCATGCATACAGGTTACATATGAGCCATCTGAAATAGCATCCATACATAGCATTATATATGTTTCTGATGCCACACGCCATGCATACAGGGTCATACAAGCTGAGCTTCCATACAAGTTTATGGTGCCTCATAGCATGCATACATGGTGCCTTACATGCTGAGCTTCTATACAAGTTTATGGTGCCTCAATATGCACATCAAAATATGAAACCTGACTATCATTTACAAAAGGATCAACATGCTATCATTCACAAAAAGGGTCAGCACGCTATCATTCACAAAAGGGGTCAGTAACCTATCATGTTGACCTACGTTTTCTTCCCTCCAGACTTGGGTTTTGTCTTGGATTTCTTAGTTGTCTTGGTTGCTCCTGCCGTATTGCCTGCACTCTTCCTCTTCTTGAGTGCTGCCTTTCCCGCCTTGGATGCGGTGGTGGGTGCAACAGGTCGAGCAACAGGCTGATTGTCTCCAATAAAAACTGAATCTGGTAGTGGACCATGCTGAATGTCTGTAGGGCCACTTGAAGCCTGCATGATAGTTATCTATTGTGAGCATACCTCATGGAGCATAGGTGACAACATGGTCTCATTGGGATGCAAAGTAAGGCCTAGTTGAGTATACCTCATGGAGCATCTGTGATAACATGGTCTCACTAGGATCTACAGCAGCAGGTTGTGGTCTCCCCATTTCCTGCATAAAAAGCATTGGTAACATAGCAAATAAACATGGATGCAAATTGAATTATAGTGGTGAGTGATATACTTGGGTGATGACTGGTTCTTCTCCATCATTTTCAACTGGTTGTTCTTCAACATGTGTTGCAGATATTTGTGTAGGATCGATTCCTAACTTTTTAAGACTGCAGCCAGCCCTATTGTGGTTCTCCTTCCCACACCAACTGCAAGTGATAACTACTCCATGCCTTGACAATTTAGGGCCTTGGGTTGTCTGAATCTCATGTGGCTGCTTCCTTCTAGATTTTGGTGGCCTACCAACCTTTTTCTCATAGATTGGTGGCTGAATCTCAGGACCATTTGTTTGTTTCCACATGGATTTGTCATTGCAAGGCATAATAGTGAATCCATACACAGAACTGTAAGTTTGAGTAGAATAACAAGCTGGGAGCAGATCCTCTGCTGGGATCCTCTCATGTCTAAGGCAGGCAATGGCATGGTTGCAAGGGATTCCAGTGAGATCCCATCTCCTGCAGTCACATTTTTTCTTCAACACATCTACAATGTAGTCACCCCCCTTAGACTGTACTTGGAAAATACCATGCCCAGCAGGTAGGACATAACAGACATTAGCATAATCAGCATTTTTTAAAAGTTTCTTCCTGATTTTTAGGCAAACAGGTCCTGAGAATTTTTCTGTCGCCTCTACTTGTTTGTTGTAAAACCTGGTCATCAACTGGGATTTTATCCTCTCCAACATAGACAGAATGGAGAGTTCCCTAGCCTCAAGGATGTATTTGTTGAACACTTCACAATTATTGTTCAGGAGGCTATCACACTTTGGAAATGTGCTAAAAAAGGCCCTAACCCAAGTGTTTGGTGCCATTTTATCTAACCAAGCATGAGCAGCAGGGTCTAGGACCTTCATGGCATCCATATTTTCATTCCACTGTGTAACAGTACTAGACCTTGCACACATCCATAGTTGGTTCTTTAGATTCTCACCTTTGAAGTGTTCCTGGAAGTTCTGGTACAGGTGCCTGACACAGAACCTATGCTCAGCATCTGGAAAAACTTGTTGCACTGCTGGAATCAGACCCTACATAAACAAGAAGCCCACATAAGATAGGATGTTACACAAGTCAATACATTGATTACATACCTTCTGTTTGTCTGTCATTATGGTCCATGGATATGTGTTGTCAATATTAAGATCTTTCTTGAGTGTCTCTAGGAACCACTTCCATGTGGCTAGGGACTCCACTTCAACAACAGCCATTGATATTGGAAATATACAGTCATTTGGGTCTACCCCAACAGCAGTTAGTAGAATGCCCCCAAATTTAGTTTTCAAATGGCATCCATCAAGGAAAATAACTGGCCTACAACCACTGAGAAATCCTCTCTTGCAAGCATCAAGAGACATGTACAGATGGCTAAAATGACCATCTAAAAGCTTCAGATAGAATGTGCTTCCAGGGTTTGATCTTAATATCTCATTGCCATAATCCCAAAGTTTATTATACTGTCCAAGCTCATCTCCATAGATGGTCTCCAAAGCTAGCCTTCTGGCTCTCCAAAGCTTGCTTCTAGTAGGTGTAAAATTCCATTCCTTCTGTACTGTCCTAGAGAAATTACCCAAAGTCATCTTCTCATCAGCCCTAAAGCTTTCAATATATTTCTCTGCTAGCCACTTTGCAGTGCATCTCTTCAGATCCCATTCCCTTCTACAATTATGTTCTGCCACATATTTCTTCACTAGAAAGGTCTTCACCCTACTGTCCCATGAGCAGTACAATGTCCAAGGGCAACCAAGTGCACAGTGAGCACTAATCCTCATCCTATCATTCCTAGGCATCTTGATGTCGACTCTATGTTTCAAGCTATACTCTGTCACAACTTTTCTGACCATCTCAACTGAAGGGAAGGTCATACCAAGCCTAAATGTTGGATTGTTAAGGTCATCAGGCACAAATGATTTAAATTTAAGTCTCACTCCATTTGCTCCATCTTCATCTTCTGGTAGTTCCAATTCATCATCGCTTTCCTCATCAGTACTCTGTGGTTGAGAAACTACTATTGCATTCCCCTTTCCCATCCTGCTCCCAATTGCCTTCTTTGACTTATCCTTAACAGCTACAGGGTTTACCACGCCTTCATCAACACTGTCAACGAAAAGGTCATCATCTCCCTCTTGAACATCATTGTCACTGTCCATGAAATCTGGATCATCTCCCTGTTGAACATCACTGTCATTGTCCATGACAAATGGATCATCTTCATCGTCCATGAAAATTGGATCATCTTCATTGTCCTTTCCTGTAGGTGCATGGTTAAAGTAGATGACAAAATTCTTCACCTTATCAGCCACTCTGCTCATCACTCTTGTGTCATCATCAGTGGACAAATACCTCAAACCATCTGACAAATCTTTCCCAGTTAAGAGCCAGTACACTGTCAAGTTGGATGGATTTAACCCATAGCCAAGTTTCATAACTATTTCTTCAACCCAGAAATAGGACCATGACCAAGCATCCACATGATCCCACCAATCTACCTTACCATCAATGTAGGCACGATTCTGACCACTGCCATAGAAAACCCCACCATGGTGAACCTCAACAGAAAACTTCATCTCATCGGCTCCTACATTATGAACACACAAAATCACAAAATATAAATCAGCTAGGATGCAACAAAGAGACAAAATCGTCAATCACTAAGTACATGGAGGGAGCGTGGGGAGATGGGGGCTGGACAGAGAGGGAGCATGGGGAGATGGGGGCAGTGCGGATGGGGAAGGAGCAGAGAGGCGGCCACCGGTCGGGGAGGGAGCCCGGAGAGGCGGCTGGACAGACAGGTAGAGAGTGAGGGACTCACCGTATTCTGGTGGTGGATCATCCTGCTTCCTCCTCCTCGGGGCCATGGAGAAGACGGCGGCTGCTGCCACCAACGACGCCTGGATGTCGAACCCTAGCCACCGTGCGCCTTCTGTCGCCTCCTCACGCGCGAAGGAGAAGAAAGGAGAGGGAGAAAGAACTGAAACTTGTATTTCCTAGGGAGGTTTCTGCATTTCGTCATCCGACCTGGCATTCACGTTGGCTTCTTAGACGCGGGCAGGGGAGATTTGGACCTAAATGTGAGCCTAAGACAAATTTATGTATGCGCCTATGCATTTTACGAGTTTCGGGACCTGGATGAGAACTCGGGACAAGTTCGATGACCGCCACTGAAATTTACTCAAAAAAAAATATGTACTGAAGTTTTTAAAAATTGTAGAATTGGTCCATATTTTTTTATTCTAGAATTTTTAAAATCCAAATAGATCAAACCAATTTCTAGTGGCATTAAAAGGATTCATATAGATTTTGATGGCATTGGAGAGATTTGCTTTAAATAGAACTAACGGTATTAGCTTGAAACTAACGGTAATGACATTTAAGGGATTAAAATTTAAATTTGATGGTATTGAAGGGAAGCTATAAAATTTGATGGCATTAAAGGGATTAGTATAAGTTTGGATGGCGTCGAAGAGATTTTCTCTTCTTTATTCATCATTGTTGCAAACTTAAATGTCTGCGCCATTGTCCGGACTCAGGAGACATATCTTAGGCCTGGATTTTCAGTGCACCGTACTTCCGTACTGGTATTCAGAAATCATGTGGTCGAAGTCAGAACTTTGTTGTGTGTAGTACTTTCAAACCATCATTGTGTACTGCATATTAGCCATACTTTCACACAGTATTATTCTATACTTTTGAGTATTCTGTTCATACCTATATTTTTAAATTGCAAGAGCTTGACCAGTGGTCTCTTGTAGGGACAAAAAAAAAACTAGAGCTCGGTTTGTCACCTTCTCGTTTAGGCTAGCCGCACTCACGTACTGCACAGCCGAACGGTAAAGGATAGCGTAGCAAATTTTGCTGCACTCGCGTGCGTTATGCGCTACTCTATACACTGTAGCTCACGAGTGAGCGCTAAATCTGGCGTAAAGGCGATGCGCTACTCCATACACTGTAGCGTACGAGTGGGGCAAAAAAAAGGAGTGGGTGGTGGGGCCCACGGTGGGAATTTTTGATATATATTGATAAAAAAATGTGGTAGTTTGTATAGGGTTGAGATATAGAGTAGTTGTGGATGCGGGAGTTTGGCTACTGTATTTTAAAATGTTGATGACTAGGATAGAATATTCCTTTTAGAGTAGAAATTTAGAGTAGAATGAGTGCGGATAGCCTTACTTCGCTGATGGTTTTGCCCCCCAACCTCCTGGCTCTGGCTGGCAGCAGGACTGCAGGGTACACTTGCGAGCGACAGGCGTTGAAACTGGAACTCTGCTAAAAAAACACAAGCTGGCATGATGTGAACGTGAATATGATCTCTGAATAATGAATGCAATGTATGGGGGTCAATTTCGCTTTTTAAAAGAGTTGAAGGGGCATCGATTCCGACAGCATTTGTGTACAGACACAGTTGACATGTTCACGCCGGGCAATTCTCGCGGCGATACAGCAGCTACCCGGTGACGGCGGGGCGACGCGTTTGTCGTCCGAAATCTCGTGCACACTGCTGCGCGGGGATTTCCAGGTTTGATCGGTTCTTCGCTCTTCCTCAACTGCCTGTCGCATCTCTGCGAAAACTCGGAGCCACTTGACCGTCCCTGTTCCGTTGAGATGTGCCACACCTGGACATCTTTCCTGCCGACACATCGGCAGCATGAGCGTGCTGTCAACGTTAGTACGTACTAGAAATCTGGGTGCTCTCTTTTTGTTTTTTCTCTCATCACGTAACAGCGCAAATCAAAGCAGCTCTCTCCTTCACGTATTCTGTGGGAGATACAAGGTGAACTGGTCCAAATAATCACCGAGTTGCAGCAGTCCAAAGTAGTTGGAGAATGAGAATCGTCGTGCAAAGCCTATCTTGATCATCTTCGTTTACAGATATTTACATGATCAAGGATGCAATAAGAGACCTACGACATCTTTCCCCACAGCAAAACAAACAAGAAACTCCTCAAAAAAAAAATCTTGTAACCCGGCCCACCTAACACGTCCACACACTATACAAACTAAACAAAAAAAAAAACAAACAAAATGCTTCCTTCCTACGCCCACGACTTCACATGGACGACTGCGTGGGCGTCTCCGACGACGAGAACGGCTCCGTGGTGGTGAACGATTTCGTGGTGGGAGCCGTCGTGGGCGAGCGTGCCTCGCCCGGCCCTGGCTCCTTGCCGCTGACCTTGAGCTCCGCGAAATCGGAGATCATGGCGGGCCTAGTGATCTTCTCGACGCTGATCCTCCTCTCCCCCGAGAGCATCCGGACGACGTTGGTCATGTTGGGACGGCGCGCCATCGCGTCTTGCGTGCACAGCAGGCCGATCTTCAGGAACCGGCACGCCTCCTCGACGTCCTGGCCGCCGCCGATGTCCATGTCCACGATGTCCTCTAGACGTCCTTGCTCGTAGAGTGCCCATGTCTGCAAGAGGAGCAGCATAATTGTTAAGATGATCAGCACAAAACTGTCCAGGTTTGGTTTCTTTTTTTTTTTGGCAGGTTGTTTATCGGAGCGGATGTGTGGCAACAGGGGCTTACCCTCTCAAGGAGGAACTGGTCCTCGCTAGGTAATCTCGTGTTGGTGTTGCATCTCCCACTTACAATCTCTAAAAGAAGAACCCCATAGCTATAGATATCGGACTTCTTCGTCACTTGGCCTCGGATCGCGTATTCAGGAGCCAAGTACCCTCTGAACATAAACAGGAACCAAGAGCCAGAGCTACCGTCAGAGTTACGTGGAAGAAGGCTCACAGGAGGAGTTAGGTGTACTGTGCTTACAATGTTCCTGCCACTCGGGTGCTGACATGGGTCGCGTTGGGCGGCAGGAGCCTTGCCAGGCCGAAGTCGGAGATCTTGGGGGTGAGGTCCTTGTCGAGAAGAATGTTGCTCGCCTTTATGTCCCTGTGGATGATGGGGGGACGGATCTCCTCGTGGAGAAACGCGAGCCCACGGGCAACGCCGACAGCGATTCTGGCGCGGGCGTGCCAGTTGAACCGGATGTTGCTGTACCTGGATCCTGCGATGCCATGCATAGCATAGAACACCTGTAAGGCATGATGGAAACTCTGAAGGATATAGGCAACGCGTCGAGGCTTTAGGGTCGCAGAGCAATGTGTCACCTAGCAATGTCTGCGCAAGGCTGTTGTTCTCGAGGTAGTTGTAGACAAGGATCCTGCGAGAGCCTTCGGCGCAGCAACCGATCAGAGTGACCAGATTCTCATGCTTGATGTCGGATATCGCCGTAAGCTCTGTCAAAAACTCGCGGATGCCTTGCCTTGAAGTAGCAGATAAAACTTTCACCGCTACCACTGTCCCATCTTTAAGCACTCCCTGTTTAGTCAAAGACTAAAATGTAAGCCAAGGATTTTCTTTCCCCCCTCCCCTCCCATACCGTCTGCACAATACACTGACGGACTGCTGGAAAAACTTTCGTGCATATTTACCCTGAAGACAGAACCGAAACCGCCCTCGCCAATCTTATTCGCGCCGCTGAAATCCTGCGTAGCCTTTCTCAAGTCGCTGTAAGAGAATACCTTGACGCTATGTAGATCTGGAAGAAAGAAAGAAAAAAAAAACAAGCACGCGTAAGAACCCGGAAACTGTTTGCAGGTACTGTACTAAAGTAAGAAGCGATGCTAATATGTGCAGGAAGTAGCTAACCTTCATCGCCTTCAGTGGTTTGTTTCGCTTTCTTTCCAAACAGAAAGCAGCAGGCCATCTTTACCAACGCAATCGCAGATGCGCCCGCAGAGAGGATAAGCAGTTTCTGGAAAAGCAGAGATGTGTCGACCAGACTATCAGGGAAGGGCTCAATTCAGTAGATCCACTGACATAGCAAAAAGAAATGAATCGCAGTACGGTTACAACTAGCATTGGCAAGCAGCCACTGGATGCACATGGCAATTCACAATTTGCGTGTTCAGAACTGATCATGAGAGACACAGCGCTGGCCAATGTCGCGACATATCCAAGTAACTTGTTTAGTTATCGCATCTGAACTTATCGTCAGGTCACTACAGTAAAGTCTACGTGTAGAAGAAGATAGGAATGCCAAAAAAAAATTGAGATCACCAAGCTAAGATATTTCCGGTTTTCAGTTGCAAGGAAGCATTAGCCAAGTCAAGGACAAAGTCATCAGCCCTGAATTCGCCCACCAACCTGAAGAAGCGAAGCAAGGACCCGACCGTCGCATGTACTCGCGACTCCGAAAAGAACCAGCACCTAACGCGACAGGCGGGGCCAAATCATGCCCGCCGGAGTGTGGAAAATAGCGAGCTACAGTAGATAGCGATGACGAGTCCTCCTAGTTGCTTGTGGTAACCGTCCGGTGCCGACTGCCGACTGCCGACCGACCCATGGTGAAAACTCTTTTGAGCCAGGAAGGAAGAAACAAAAAAAGAACAAGAGAGAAGATGCCTGAATCTTTGAGGACCCCATGGAATGGAACCGAGCAGATACTTCCCTAGCTACATGCAGAGCTGCTAGTGGTTTCTATGTCCCAAACCAAATCGTACCTGGGACAGCAGGACACGGCAAAAGGGGGCCGGCAGACGCAGACGCAGTGAACGAAATGAAAGACGAAAACTTTACGGTTTGTATTGTACGGCACCGCGCCGACGCCCTTCGCTTAGGCTCAGGTCCCTCCCGATCCATATTGTGGTAGGAGTGCAAAAAATGAGCGAGCAGTTTCCAACCTCTAGCGCAGTGTCGGAACATGGCGCCGGTGAAGCCAAACCGCCCGAGAAGAAACCTCAAGCTGCCCAGCAGCACCAACAATCCAATCTAGGAAAGCTACAGACATGAGGGAGCGCAAGAATCACCTGTGGAGATGGGGGGGGGGGGTGGATTCTCTGCAGATGGAGTGGAGGGAGAGAAGCGGCCCTGCAGCCGTGGGTGCCGTGGGAGAGGGAGGGAGAGGAGGGGCGGCCGCTCTGCTCGACTGCGGCGGTGGTGGGCGTTGTTAAAAGAGGGGGAGCGAAACGTGCGGGGTAGGCGGAGCAGACGAGGAAGGAAGGAGAAGGCGCCTCGGGGGGAGGGGATCGCGAGCCTTTGACTTTTCGCCGCCCCCAGCCCCAAGTCGCTTTGCTCCTCCTCTTCGGCTCTTCGTCAGTGCTCAGGCTCAGGCTCACCCGTGGCCGTGTGAAGCGCAGCGAGAGCAGCTGCTCCACCGCACGAGTCCCCTCGTCCTCGTCCTCGTCCTCGCCTCGATTTGTTTTTTCCGGGAGTGCCTGCCTTGTCCTTGGCTTGGCGGTTGCGGCGGCTTACATAAATGGAGGGGTTTGGTTGGTCCGGGAGAGCCGTAACGGCGACGGCCGGCATGGTTTCTTCACCGTGCCCGCGGGCGGGTGCGCACCATATCATTAGTACGGACTAAGAAACAATATAATATTCTACAGTCATTCTCTCGTGACCAGTCGTGATCGATCGATTGTGGATGAGGTTTTTGTTTACACCGTCGCGGCACTTCATTTTATGTGAACAGTTTAGTTAGTACCCTTACCGTTCTTTTTTTATATCACGGTTTAGTTCAAAAATAAACTAATAGACAACAAATATTCAAAAATTACATAGAAGTAGAAGTGTCGTCAGGCGGGGCCGTAGAGCTGAGCGCATAGGTGGAGCCGAGCTCCACGAGGTAGGGTGCGAGCGTGTCGGCCCCGCAAGCATGAGGACCCATGGCGAACAGGACAGGGAGGCGACGAGCGCGAAGACGATGATTGTGCGGAGCAGCTTGAACACGAAACCGACAGAAACATGCTTCAAAAGCTACATCGAAGTTCCATACCGTCCACGTCTACCTCGCTACTAAGATCCGGCTCCCGGCGATCGAGTAAGGTATGGGAAGCGCCATAGCTCGCCATACCAAGCGCTCCGCCACCGGTGTCACATAGGGTCGTGTGTGTGCGTGTGTAATAAGCAGGTACGACCTGGTCATTAGAAGTATCTCATCTAGGACTACTATATGTTTAATCTCATGCCAAATCTTGCCCATATCAAACCTCATACCCTTTTTTTTTTTTGGAAAAACAAGCTTTGTTAATCTTAGTCGATCATAGAGTGATATTCCGTCGTCTACATAATTAGATTGTACACAGCCACACCAAACCTGATTGCTATAGCTAGCATCTGGCAATTAGCACATTAGGCTAGATTTTTTTTCTCCAATAAAAAAAGGATCAACGGTCCCCCAACGCATGCTTCTTTCTTCTGCCACGTACTTAAAAAAAAACCACGGTCGCAGACTCGCTGCAAATGAAGTAGGAGTATTAGTTAGAAAAAACACCACACGGTCACGGCGAACAAAAAAGCGGCTAGGCAGTAGGCAACGGAAACGAGTAAGCGTGCATGTGCTTTCGTGTGCCCGGCCGGCCGTATAGAAATCGTCTTCCAATATGGGGACGACGACCCCGCCGTACGTCGTCGCCGTCGCAACACGCGTGGGCCCCCGTTTGCGCGGCAACGAGACCGGCAAGGCGCTGCCAGACTACGTGGCGTAGAGACGTGACGTGACGTGGCGAACTCGACCGGGCGCGCGCGAGGCCAGGCCCCACTGCCCCAGCCTCGGACGCGAACGGAGGGAGGATGACGTGCAGAAAACGACGGCGGGCGGGAAAAAGTCCGCGGACGGGGGACGGCGAGCGCGCGCGTGCGTTCCTATCGTGGAAGCACCAGGTCCAGCAGCACGGGCCGGCGGCGGCGGTACGCCAAGGATGTACGGCAGGTTGGCGTCGCGGTAAAAGTAACCGCGACAGAGCCTTTCGCGGTCGTGAGTCACACTCGTTGACTCAACGCTCGTTTTGCAGGTAGATTTCTCGAAATTCGATTTCAGCTGAGCTGGTACAAATCCGCTTTAAGTTATAAAGTTGTGGAAAACTAAGAAGTCTTGGTAACATGCATCATAGGAATTTGGAAAAATATGGATGTAATTCTAAATTAAATAAAAGAAATATATAGGATTTTTTTTTAGAAATCTACAACGATGTTGTACCCGTTTGGTTGCCATTATTCCATATTTCTCGAACTCACGAGGATGTTGCCCGACTATGGTCGAAGGTTTACCGCTCGACAGGAGCTCATGCTAGGGTTTGTCGAACGAACCAATCGCGGAAGGATTACGGCGTCCGCGTAGGACGCTCACGGAAACTACAGCGGTGGCGAAAGCGAAGGCATGGAAGGGTTAGAGTTTGCATAACCCTAAAAGCATCGGATGGTGTATTTTATAACCTATGGGAGGAATGTGAAGCGTTCCGTGAAGCACTGAAACTGGAGCCGGCCCTGGATCCACACCCGTCGACGGTTTTCTGACCGCCGTGCCGGTGCCGCAGCCGTGCACGACAGGATGAGCGGCTCGTACGGCACGGGCGGCTTCGTAGTCTTCGTCGGCGCATCGTTCCGACGAGGACGATATGTGTATGGAACGGTGAATTTCTGATGGACTCGGACTATCTGTTCGTACCGTACCAGC
Organism: Zea luxurians; assembly: GCA_029449295.1. Lineage (NCBI taxonomy): Eukaryota > Viridiplantae > Streptophyta > Magnoliopsida > Poales > Poaceae > Zea > Zea luxurians. The sequence goes on from JAOPSE010000010.1 coordinate 126,968,175, forward strand.
GTACCTACTGTATATAATATCCACCAAGTAATTGGCCATCGAAATAGACCCAGCCGTGCGATCAAAAACCCCACCGTACGGTCCAACCGTCCAACCATGCTGAAACTGAAACACGTGGCCACACTCGATTGAATAACAACAACCGTTCAATTTTAAACAAGTGAATTTTAGCTAACCCAATCCTTTCCAGTATCCTTGTTCCTAAACAAACCCATAGATACGCATTGAAAATTGGGCGTCCTGTCGTCCTGACATCGCCAATGATTCAGAACGCTGGGTTGGATTGCCCAGTGCCCAGAGCGGCAAAGCCCAGACATCAGAGTGAGTGAGTACTGAGACTGGATTCTTGAAAATATGGCACCACCAAAAAGACGAAAAGTTCGGGCCTGCCCGAAATGCTTGAATTTCCCAAGAATGATGCAGGAAGTTCACATGAATCAGCTTAATTTTATAGAAGAAAAAAAAACATAGGCATAAGAGAACTCCCCCCATTCCAAACGAGTCCTTGGCATCCAATTCGTTGAGGCTTTCACAAAGCTCTCAATATCTACATCATGTATGATCAAACCATCACTAAGACACTATTTATGTGTTTGTTAGACGTACAAGAAGGAATAAAAGAAGACGACCACATTTTCTATAGTATTTGAATGAAAGTCACGTGCGAACGGGATAAACAACGGAGCAGTTTTTTGTGACAGCATGATCCAAAAAATCGAGAGAAGTGTGTCGCTCCCACCTCATCCTACTTTGTCCTCGAACTTCTGGACCGCCAACAAGCGCATTACAGCAGAAATGCTCTCACAAGTACATGTGCTATATTAAATTTTATCTGATTCAAGTATAATACGTAACACTTAGCTGATCTCAGGTTTCAAGCAGCCTCTCTGCATTTGCAAAGAGAAAGGTTGCCTCGATTTATCAAGACCGTACTCACTTATTACGACTCCAGTCCGATTAGCAGTTTACTATGAAATGCAAACCTACCATTGACAATGATGGTGGCGTACAACCACATGATTTTTCTTGATGAAGAACACTAATTTATAGAAGGGAGAAGGGCCGCAGTACAAATATCCGGACATGAAAACTAAATATTCTTTTACAATAACATGAAAGCTAAAAGACCAAAAGCTTTCAGAACTCGAAAGGTTTGTGGAACTTATCTTTCATTTGATCAATATATGCTAGGCATATAATATTTGCATATATTAAGTTGGTAATTGTATAACCACATAAAGTTGAACATTTGAATGTGTCAATGTTGAAAACGTGTTACTAGACCTGGCTTCAGTGAAAATAAAATCTCAAGTACGACCAACAAGAAAGTACCCAGTGATGGCAATGTATGGCCACGATAGACTGCAACTCAGTGAACGGCTACCAATGACAATCCTAATCTAAGACTTGACCTTCTCATTAATGGCACGCTTGTTGTGCCAAGTTGCGCTCTTATCACCCTTCAGTTGGTTCTTTTTCATGGCTATTGAACACTGGTCAGGCTTTCTAGTATTTGTATTCATCTCCGCTTGTGATTTCCTCCGCCTGATGCGGTTCTCCTGCCTCAAACTCCTTAGAGCCTGTGCCCTCCTCTCAATCTCCAATGCTTCTGAGAAGTTCCAGATTCTAACAGAACCATCCTCACCAGCACATACAATCCTATCTGCACCAATAGCGACGGAGAAGAGATCACATCCAACGCCATGGAGCATCCTCTGTGGAGGCTCTATTGCGCTTCCATCAACTCTCTTAACACGCAGACCCTTTGATGAACTTTTGGAGGACAGAAGCTTCCTCAAATCAATAAGTGCAATCCTGCCATCACTCGAGGCTGACACAAGCCATGGATACTCAAAAGCAAGAGAATGAACAGGACCTGAATGTGGCACCCAAGTTGCCACTGGTTTAATGTCACCCTCATCGTCAGAGACATCAGAAACATTGAACAATCGAATAGCGCCATCCTCTCCACCGGTAAACAGCACATCTGGCAGGTGTGTCCAAGCAATTGAATATGCGCTACCAACATGGGCATTGGAAACTAAGCTTGTTAACTCGCCAGCCCTGATATCCCATACATATGCATCTCTACCAGCAGTACTGGCAACAGTATTTCCACGCAGAGCAAGATCCCAGACCCAGTCTGCATGCATGAACTTTTGCACACACTCCATCTGGTCTCTGTCCCAAACACGAACAGTCATGTCCCAAGAACCACTATAAATCCTCAGTGAATCCAGGGCAAGACAAGTCACAGGACCTTCATGACCCCAGAGGCGAAACTCCGCATTCTGGTCAGTACCACTCCCAGAGATGTGAAATAACTGACCATTGCCTTCAACAGCCCTCCAACACTGAATATAGGCATTAGTTCCTCCACTCACTAAAAGCCTCGAGTCAGCTGCAATCGCACGGATGGTGCCACCAAGTGCACGGGATGTATCAATCAATAACCCTTCCTCCATCTTCCACATCCTAACCACAGAATCGCGGCCGCCGGTGAATATCAGATTTGCTGATACCAAAAGGGACACAGCACGCACATCCTCATTGTGGCCACGGAGAATATCCAGATTGAATCTTCCCATGAAGGATTTGCTCCTAAACTCCCGCTCCACGAAAAATGTTTTCCAAAACTTCCCATCTAGGGGGACACCCGGCAGCAAGGGCCCATTCAGGGTGGTGGGAAGGTCTGGAAGCCCCCACCTTTCGCAGTATAACTTCTTCCATCCCTGATGATCTGTGGCTAAGGCGTGCAGGAGGGTGGAGACACAGGACACAATTCCAAGGTCCTTCGCATCGAGACGTGCAAGGACCTCGCAGACCAACGAAGCTGGCAGATCGGTGAAGCACCTGAAGCCACAGACTGAGGCAGTTGCCTCATCACTCGCTTCAGCATCCTGTTTTGGATCGGAGCCACTCGGAGCAGATTCATAACTGGACTTCTGGTTCTCCAACTTGTTGAAGTTCTCCAAGCGTTTAGGCTTCCAGTAGTGAGATAAGGGATTTGCCTGGACGAGAGTACCCTCGGTGCAAATGCGGGTGCAATTGTCAGGCGAAGAAACTCCTCTTTCCTTGTTGCAGTCAAAGGCCATAAAATTGTGAGGTCCAACCTCGAGATTAATCTCCCTGGACCTAGATCCTCCCCTGAAACCACGAGAATCAGAACAGGGTCACCTGCAAAACAAAAAAAAAGACAAGAAATCAATGGCGAATTCTCCATCACAAACCATATGCAATATCATTCAGGTACGCCTTATACTGAATCTAGAGAGCGACAGCAAAGCAAAGAGGCTGCTCTGCACACAAACATCCCTGGTATGGTTTGAGCTAGGAATTAATCAGATCGAAGCAGATTTCACTCACTCCCTGCCTAACCGACGAGCTGTGCACCGTGGACTTCATCCACCGAACCGACCGAGGCAGGGAATAGGGACCTGAACCTGCGGATCTAGGTTTTCTACGCCAACACAGCTCGAGGTGCTCTACCTAAAATCGAAGCCCCAAAATCCACCGCAATCCCACCGCAGAAGCACGGAACCACAACCGATACAAAACTGTGCCCCCTCCGCATGTCCGGACGCCTGGGTAAAGGTTAACAGAGGCGATACGCAATATTGCACGAATTTGCCGCCGCCGCCGCACAAACCACCGGCTACGGGACCGGGACCGGGATCGAAGAGCGCATCACCAGCCGGGATAATCAGAATCGAGCTAGAAAGGAAGCCACAAGTTACGCGGAGGTTACCTCGAGGCTGCCTCCGAGATCTCGTCGAATGGGTGGGGGCAATCTCTCTCGTCGAATGGGGGGGAGGGGTAGGGGGACGCACGCGCCGCTGCCCGGAGGTGACCTGACGGCTGACGCGAGGCTTGACCTGAACCGCCCGTGCTGGGCGGCGAGATCGCCCTGGTGCTTTGCGATCTGCGCCGTCGCTGATGCAGGGCAAAAGCATCCGTGCCGCACAAGGAAAAGGCCGCAAGGTGTGTTGCTGGACCGGCGGCCCGTCACTCCGTCAGTAACTTGTACCTGTGGAACAAAACTCCTCCTGAACAGGGGGCCCAAGTTCGTTGAATAAATCGGGGGGATTATCCCATTTTGGGCTTCTGAACTTAGCAAAGCACGCCTGCTGCCTCCCCCGTCACTTTGAAACGAATCACACATACGACTGCTGATCATACTATATAGGGTCCCCTACTATATATTGTCTACGCCTGCTAATCTTGGAATCTCTTCGCCCAGCAACAGGAGTAACAACTAATCATAATAGCGTGCACCATCATGAAAAGCTTAAAAAGCACGAGCAGGGCCGGACCTGGGTGTGGTCCCACTAAGTATATATTTAAGTACAGTGTTTGGTGATTAAATCAGACTAAACAAACAACATTCGCTTTGTTAGTTGATCGATCAAAATATCTAAGCCAAGCTATGATCACGTTCACGTCTCTACTATATTTAAACACCATTTTTCTAGTTCCATGATTTCCACTGTCATTGTGCATTCTATATTTAAATGAAAAATGCTAACATTATGTACAATAAGGATTCAAACCATGATTGTTGGCTTTAAACCAACATTTACACTCACTTAGCCAATAGAACACACATGTCTTTATGTTTTATATTATATACTTAATCGTAAATAGAAAACGTAGCAATGTACGAACACTTTACTAGTATACGGTATACGTCATTTCCTATTTCCAAAGTGCCCTAATTCTTGCCAAGTAATTACGGTTATATAAGAGACAAGCTACGATTACGTCCACATATATGGTTATATCATATCATCAAGATTGAAATAGTATATGTCGATATTAATAACATACTCAATGTCTCTGTATTAAAGAGTGTTCGAAGAAACTTTATAAGATAATCCAATGTGCCAAGTAAGTTTTTATTAATTTAGTTAATATAATTTTTGAACCTTTCAACATATATGTTTATAATTATATATATGTATATATAGATACTATATATATACACACATGGGTTAAAAGGGTCTTCTTATGGGTTAAAAGGACCTACTTATAAGTTTTCGCCCAGGGCCCCTAAAATCTCATGAACGGCCCTGAGCACGAGCACACGCACCGGGACAAGCAAGCTAGAGATCGAGCTGCCCCACCCACCAGTGGCAGGAAGCTCAGCTGCCACACCGCACCAATTTATAACGTCATGCTCATGCATGTCGCAACACGACGAGCCAGATCCCCGTACAGAGAGACAGGTGATGTCTCGTCGCGCAAACGAACATGCACGTAGGGCTGGACAAAATACTCGCGGCTCGTCGGCTCGCTCGGTTCGTGGCCAGCTCGGCTCGGATCGGATCGGCTCGTTTGAATTTTTTCACGAGCTGAGCTGGCATCCTAGCTCGGTTCGTTAACGAGCCAGCTCGGTTTGTTAATGAGCCAGCTCACGAGCTAAACGAGATATCACATTTCAGCAAAATAAATCTATATACATATCATATATGTAACAATTGATGAATATGTTATATGTATGTGTGGTGTCTATAACCTATAAGTTAAACTAATGATTGATGAATTATGTCTATGTATGAAATTGGTCTATGCGAATATAAGTGTGGGTTAAACTGCTAACATGTGTATGAATAGTGAATTGATGAGTGATGAGTTGTGTTAATTTGGTGTTATATTGATGTGGTCTATGAAACTATGAGTATAATTACTATTTTCCGTTGTTAAATTAGTTTGAAATTAACTAGAAATTGATTATTATACACATATTATTTTTTTCTGCTCTGGCTCGCGAGCTAAACGAGCCGAGCCGAGCTGACTCTGTGGCTCGCTACCTTAACGAGCCGAGCCGAGCCAGCTCGTTAGCTTAACGAGCCAGCTCGAGCTCGAACGAGCCGAGCCGAGCTGGCTCGATATCCAGCCCTACATGCACGGCCGAAGCGCCGACGACGGGGCCGGGCAACTCTGTCGGCCTCACTGTCTCACTCCGCTCAGGCTCAGCTACCACATCGTCACATGTGGAGTCATGGCCACGGCAAGTCGATCAGGACAGTTGCATGCGCGCGGTGGCTGAATCCTGGGAGTGAAGCGGATTTTGACGACGACGATGTTAATCAAGCTCCAAAGAGACACGTACGCATGCACGACCCTTCACGTTCGCCAGTCGTATCCAGTCGCACCACTATCGTCGTCCGTCCTGACCCATACGTATGATATATTGGGGTTAAGTTAGGTAGAAAGAGCAAGCGTACGTGTAAAAAAAGGAGCCAGCTAAGCTAATGCAACAATATAATCGGCCGGCTGGCCCCAAGATCGATCTATGCTAGCTTACATTACTTGTAGCTAGTATTAGTATAGTGGACCAGCGGGCAGCGCAGACCTACTCCGATCATGAGATTCCCTGCCTCTGCACGTAGATCCAATGCAATGCATGCGCTCACTCTCTTGGTAATTGTTATTGCCGCTTATTAATCACCTAAAAGCAGTTCAAGTTGTTACCACTAGCGTTTTATTACTACCGCTACAGCCTGTTTAATCAATTAGGTTCTTGATCTAACAGCCAGTACGCTAAATTTAACAAGGGATGGATACAAACAGACTAGCTGAGAGTCCTAGTAGACCACGTACGTTTTCACTTTTCATACATCTGTCGGGAATTCAGGATAGCCACATACAGCTGCCTGACCTACTTTATAGTCACTACAGCCGTCGGACATAAGGCTAAAACCGTCGGAGATAGATAATGTCCGACGGCTTTACCTTATCTCCGACGGCTTTAAGCCGTCGAAGATAATTCGTCGGAAATAACGGTATATCCGACGGCTGCCGTCGGATGTACGTTATGTAGGCCTGCTAATGGCAAAAAATCCAATCCACTCCCACCCATACCCAAATCTAATTACTTTGATATCCATCCCACACCCAACCAAAAATACTAGAGGGAAGTTAAACCCAACCCATCCAATAACATTATTGATCCCAAACCAACCCGTAATTGGGTGGAAACCCATGGAAAACCCGTGGGTTTAGCTTATTGTCTCACATCAAGCCAACTGCATACACATTTTAAAAATCACATTTTAAAGCAGTAAATTAATTCAAATGAAAAAGTTTTCAACTACAAATTTGTATAACTCATCGTGATGTACATTTTATATTTTGAACATTTCTTCATATGATAAACTAAAAATAAATTTGTTCATAAAACTTATATCTCTCTCATAGTTTATGGAACTACGAGAGATATGTATAGAATTTGTGCATATTGTTAGAACTATCATATGAGATGAACAAATGATCAAACAACCAAAATAAACTTTGTAGATCTTGAAAAGTTATAGAAGTTTGTAGTTGACAACTTTTTCATTTGAAGTCATATTGTCAACGAAAACTATGCCTGAATTTAAAAAATTTAAAATTTGAATTTTGAAAACAACCTCCAAAGAAAAAACCACCAACATGAAAGTTGTAGGTATCGAAGAGTTATGAAACTTTGTAGTTGACAATGTTTTGGTTTGAAATCATCTTGCCATGCAAAACTATGTTTGAATTTTGAATTTTAAAATTTTCAAACTACCTCGGATGGAAAAACCACCAAAATAAAAGTTGTAGGTCTTGAAATGTTATGAAACTTTGTAATTGTCAACTTTTTTATTTGAAATCATCTTATCATTGAAAAATTCGTGTGAAGTTTTCAAATTTAAAATTCAAATTTTGTAAACGGTCTCGGAGGTAGAAACTATTAAAATAGAATTTGTAGATATCAAAAAGTTATGCAACTTTATAGTTAGTCACATTTTTAAATAAAATGGTACTGATAAAATGGTATAGTATAGTGTGCTGTGTGTGACTAAAGAAATCAAAGACTTCTCTAAACCTGAAATAAAATGGTACTGATTAAGATGGTAGTCTGATTGGTGAATACCCATGGAAATCCATACCTATACAAATCCATCTATACCCATGGGTATCCACCATTTTGACCCACAATATAAAATCAACCCACCCAACCCAACCCGTTAATAATTAAAACCCATCACAACCCATCAAAACAAAACCATTTCTTAAACCCACCTAAAATACCCATTTACACCCACACCATTTGCAGGCCTAACGTTATGTCCGACGGTCGCCTCTGCCCTTGAGCCATAAGCCATAAAATCATGAATAGACCATAAGCCATAAAATCATGAATAGACCATAAAAACGCGGCTCTCAGGTTGGACTTCTGTTTCTTGTAACAATCGTACGCCTCGACTCCTTCCCACAAAATTTTCAATTCTTCAATCAGGGGCCTCATCATCACATCGATCTTTGTTCCAGGATGATCCGGACCAGGTATTACAAGAGACACAAGAAAATAAGTTCATATTTCATGCAAAGAGCTGGTGGAAGGTTGTATGGAACAGCAAAGACAGGCCAACATGAGTAGGACGTTGCAGTTAGATTGAATGGCGAGAAACCATCTGTTGCCAAACCGAAGCGAACATTCCGCACTTCATCAGCAAAGCTGGAATCAAAAGCATCTAGTGCCTTCCATGCATCTGTATCAGCTGGGTGCACCATGACATTTGGATTCTCACGTACCCCTTCTTTGTGCCACCTCATGTGTCTGGCTGTATTCTTGGAGATGAACAAACGTTTCAACCGAGGTATAAGAGGCATGTAACGAAGCTGCTTACGTGCAATCTTCGTGGTCACGGTCAAACCATCGTCGTTTTCAACCTCAACGAATCTACGCTCACCACATACAGTACACTCCTTCTCACCCGCGGTCTCCTTCCAGAAAAGCATACAATTATTTTCACAGACATCGATTTTTTCGTAGTCCATACCGAGCCCAGATAACAACTTTTTAGACTGATACATGTCCTTTGGCATCTTATGATTCTCCGGAAGTACATCACTGATCAAGTTCAAAAGCTCCTTGTAACAGTTGTTTGAGAATGCAAACTTAGACTTAATAGCCATAAGTCGAGTCACAAATACAAGGACGGTCACTTTTGTGTGCTCATGCAACGGCTCTTCGGCAGCTTTAAGGAGCTCGAAGAACTTCTGAACCTCAGGTGTAGCTGGATCCTCAAACTCGGTGGGTTGACCGGGGTTCTCCCAATCGACTGTTAGAAGCTCATGGCGTACATCGTCAAGCATCTCTTCCATCCTATCGTAGTCCTCCTCTTCATGTGACTGAACTTCCGATACAATACGAGGAGGTGGATCCTCACCGCGGTGCACCCACACCTCATAGCCTGACATATAACCGTTCTTGCAAATATGTATCGACATACTCCTCCTGTCAAGGAAATTAATGTTCCGACACTTGCTACAAGGGCACCTAACATCGGTTCCAGTCTCTGACCGAGCAAAAGCACGGTCAAGAAAAGCATCAGTCTTGGCAACCCACTCACTTGATAGAGCACCTCTTTTCTTCCAACCTTCATACATCCATCGACGATTCTCCTCCATACTAGATACGAGATGTTAACTTAATTAGTTATGATTACTAATTAACCACACTAATACAATAGCCACTAATTAACCAAACTAATACAATAGCACTACAAAAAATCATTTCACGGGACCCTAAATCAAATAAAACAACCTTATTTCCGAGGGCTTAATAATTACCCTCGGAAATTAAAAGTTTAAATTATATAACCACTAATAAATAAATTAAAACAAGCTAATTTAATTGCATAATTAAATTAAGCCGTCGGACATAACAAAACTAAACATTGCTAATAGCAAACAATATATGCATATACAAAATTATACTAAACATTATAAAATTCCTTACTTTGTCGGACGATTAGCTGATGAAGCGGACGCCGGCGGGGTCGGGGCGGGCGCCGGTGGCGTCGGGGACGGGGGCAGAGGCTCCGGCGGTCGCGGGCAGCGTCGGGGCGGCTCCGGTGTCGCTTTGGCGGCGGTGGAGTTGCCGGTCAACGTGGACAGAGGATCGGGCGCGGGCTGGGCGTCGGGACGGGGCTGGAGGTCCCCGGGAGAGGCTTGGGCGGTGCTGGGCGACGACGGCGGCTCGTCGGCGATGGTGGCGGCGGCGTGGGAGAGGCGGCGGCGGCTACGCATGCGAGCGGCGGAGAAGACAGAGAGAAATGAAACCGACGCGGGCCGCGGGGCGCGGTTAAAATTCATTAGTTCCGACGACCACCTAGGAAGCCGTCGGACATAAGCTTATGTCCGACGGCTTGCCTGACAGCCGTCGGACATAAGCTTATGTCCGACGGTCCACCTGCCGGCCCTCGGATATTCCCTCTTATGTCCGACGGCTGCCAGTGGCCGTCGGACATAAGCTTATGTCCAACGGCGGCCTAGGAAACCGTCGGACATAAGGTAGCTGTCGGACTTGTATCGTTTTACTGTAGTGAGTATCATGTAAACAGTAAAGCTAGGTACGAGCGAGAGCGTATGCACATGTAGTGGTGAATAGTCTAGATATCAAGTAGATGCGAGAGAAGAAATATTATAAAAGATAATGTAGATTATGGGCAAAAGTAAATGTTAGACAAACAAGAGACGACTATTCTATATAGCTTAGCTTTTATAATCTAACGTATATATAGCCGAATAATTCGGCTCTTTTATTATCGTGAACAGCCTATGTCATCTGCTCTCCTAGCTTATTCATCAGGCATGCAATATCATCACGCAGCTAGCTAGTGCCATCAGCTCCCTCCCCGCCCATCGGGGTCATTCCTTAGGGTTATTACTCCTTTCCTTGCTTCGTCCCATAAAAATGGCCATTTTACTTTAAAATTTAAAGGTCTGTACAAGTTATCAATGTTATTGGTAAATGACCAAACAACTCATAAAAAATAGCCTATACATTGTATTTCCATCGTGTTCGAGGCTAGCTAGTACCAAGGGGCCGGGACATCATCGATCCATGGTTGCTAATTTCACTCTTCGTGTGTCAAAATCTAAACACTATAATGGCATATTGGCATTGTTTTTACTGGCCGGATGGAGGAAGTACTAGCAAACATATCCTAAACTCTTTTGCTGCTTCCACGGGTCTCAATCGAAGTCAACTATCATAAATTAAACATTTACCAAATAAATGTCTCGGAGGCGAAAATGGAGAACCTAGCTAACACTTTTCAATGCAAAATACGGACCTTTCCATTCACCTATTTGGACATGCCTATATATGCATGGGTTAAACCAAACCAAAGATGGACTCCTTTTCTGCCCCTGGTTCAGAAGATTGAAAGGAGATTATCTTCTACCTCCCATTTCTTGTCAATGGCAGCTCATCGCTGTCCACGTATTTCATGTACACGTTGAAGATCCCGAGCTCAGTCATAAAACATATTGATAAATATAGAAGACACTGTTTGTGGAGAGGAGCAAACATAAACGCAAAGAAACCACCGCAAGCAGCCTGGAATTTGGCATATGCATACCAAAGAAAAAGGGTGGACTGGGTATTCTAGACCTTGCCACACAAAATGAGGCCTTGCTGATGAAAAACTTGCAAAAAAAAAAATCAACAGGATCAATGTCCTTTGGGTGAACTTGGTTTGGAGCAATCACTACAAGGACATATTGATTCCAATCTCAAGAAAAGTTGAATCTTTTTGGTGCAAGGATGTGCTGAAAACGATGAGCATCTACAAAGGGTTGTCGAAGGTGAGCGTCGAAGATATGATGGCAGAACATTACAACTATGGAATGACCAAAAGCACAACAAAAACCATGCAGTAGTTGCCTTCCCCGAGCTTTTCTCCTTCGGCATCAACAAAGACGCCAGGCAATAGATATGTATCATTTTCAGGACATGCTTCACACATCAATGTCAGAGATAGCATATGAGTGAATTGTCTGTCTGTTTCTATGAACTTAAGCTTATGGGTTAAATTGGTTGGTACATACAACTTAATAAGGATCTTGGTTGGTGACGGAAGTATATCATTTTTTTCCATCTCACCGTGTAAGCTAGTATTTTAGATACAGATCAAGTGATCATGACTATTTAGAGCTCAATTACATAGGCGGCACTGGCCATGCGCGCTGTCCAAGCGGCCCCGCGCTACGATATTCTATGACCAACCGTCTGGCCTCTGGATAATTAATTTAATCCTACGTGCGTTTGCAGCTGTCTCGGATATATATGGGGGCGTTTGGTTGCCTTGTCCGGTGGTGCAGCTGCATCTACACATGCAAAAAGTAGTGTTTGTTTGGTTCGTTGTATCGCACGAGACAGGCTAGCACGGAACTTAAAGCGCCGCGAGCCAGGCCCGGCAGAAACGCATCGCGCGGCCGCACGCGCGCGGCCAGGCTCCGCTCAGCCAGCTCTTTACTCGTGCACGCATATCGAGACACGTTTTTAATTGGTTTTTTCATTATATCGTCTAATTAAAAGATTTAATCACCGAACCGATTTCATATCCGCGTTCCTGACATTTTTGCGAACGAAACTAGACCACTCATACTATATATATTTCAAATAAAAAAATTACGTGATTAAGATTAATATATAATTAGTGTATATTAACATGTAATTAGTATCTATTAAGCAATTTACCATATAATTAGTGTCTATTAATAGATTTTTTAATTTATTTAACAATTTTTTTAACTCATGCACCATGTACTCATGCAAGCAACCAAACAACATCTATTGTGAACCAGACTGGCCACATACACACAACCAAACACGCTATACTGCATGCACTCAGCCAGTCCAGTCTGAGCCAGGCTCACTAGATACGAGCCAGGCTCACCCATACAAGTAACCAAACGCCCCCTATATTTCTCTTGGCTGATAGAGCAATGCAACATAGACTTCCTAAACACACACTAGCTAGCCACCCAAAATTTTTCAAATTTGTTTATGGCGATGAAGAAAGTAAAGAGAATTACATGAGACTGTCTTCAGCGGTTACCCCTAAATTTGGCCCCCTATATCCCACTCACGTGCCACGTCAGCGTTCTCTTCCCCCTATATCTCCACTCTGTACAGCGGTTCCCCCTAAATTCTTTCTCTACACCCCACTACAACCATAAAATATCATTTTCTATACCTACTTTTCACCTCCTATCAATTTTTCATATACTAATAACTGGAAGTGGGCCCACGTGAACAGTGTTAGAGGGGGTGAGAGATGCACGACAGAATGAGGGGGAGAGAGAAGCTTGTTAGGGGGAACGGCAGCGTAGGGTGCCTGGTAGAGTGATCCGTTGAGCGGCTAACGTGTGGACTGTAGCTGTTAAATGTGGCGTGCGGGAGCGGCAGCGGGAACCGTTGAAGACGGTCTGAGTGACTTATTTTGCATGGCATCTCCTACACTAGAATAGATTTGAGGTTTGGTTTAGATGGTGATCCGATCCTGGGGGGTGGGGTGGGGTGGGAATGGGTGGTACTAGCAAAATCTACAACTACCCAAATAAAAAATCTAGACACTGTTGTTTTAGGCATCACGCCGCTGGCCCTGTGCATCCGTGAGTATCGATCTCAACTCTCAAGGGCTCAACTAATGCTGGCAGAAGTTGGATGTGCAAACGCAAAGAAAGCGTGAGCGCGTGACTGCCTGCCAAGAGCAAGCAGGCGACGCATGAGCTAATCAATCGAGTTTTTTTTTATTCTTGAACGCCTAATAATCAATCACTGCGTGGTCTCATCTCAATCGAGAATGGCTTTTCGCTTCCCATGCACGGCGTCGCCGTCGTCGTCTCGGTCTCCCTATCCGATCCGTCGCGTCGGTCAGAGCGGTGGCTTGCCCGTGAATCTCGGCATTCCCGTCCTTGTGAATTGAGGTGGCGCGGAATCTCGACACGGGCGGGCGGCGTACGTACGTGGTGAATAGTGGATCGAAGCAAGCCGACAGAGGTTGGTGAAGGCTCACATGCTCACCTAACGCGTGGGTGCCCGTGGCTGGCTGAGTTCTCCCAAAGTCCCAGCCGTGGTCATTCTAGCTTCGTTCTCACTCCAGACTCCAGACTCCAGGCAGGCTACGCTCCAAACAGTGAGCCCTGCCCTGCCCCGCCCCCACAGAGCAGCAGGCAGCAGATGCCAGATAGATCCTCGCCAGTTTCTCTCTCTCTCTCGCTCACATGATCACATCGCATCTCCCTAAACATGCTCTTACTCTTGGGTACCAGGAGCCACAGGAGCGTGTATAAAAAGGTCCTGGCCCTCTAAACTCTGAACCTTCAAGCACGCGCGCGCCCTGTGCTCCCCCTCAGTCACAAACGCTAGTCTTCTTTCCCTAAAGGTACGTGCTAGTGTTACTCAAACAAAGCAACCTTTTTTTTCCTTCTTCCGTTTGAGCTCTACTACCTTTGTGGGATTGGGAACAGAGAAAACTCCTTCCGTGTACGTGTAACCAGATCTGCTAGCATCGGTGGAACCTCGGTCTCGTTTAGTTCATAAAGCTGAGCATCGGTGGAACCTCGGTCTCGTTTAGTCCTGAGCTAGGTTTTCAGTCGTTTCTAACTAACAGTTCTTTGGCGACGTACGTACGTACGTACAGCTTGGAGACCGCCAGAAGCGAGCGATGGCGTGCAAGACGAAGAGCCTGCTGTTGGCGCTCTGCGTGGCGGCGCTGCTCGCGGCGCGCTCGGAGTCCCACGGCCTGGGGGACTTCACGAGCGGCGAGGCGACGACGACGCCGGAGATGCAGACCTTCTTCAAGCCCCAGGCCGCGGCGGCGCTCCCGGAGGCCCTCGACGCCTCCATGCCCGCCAAGCCGGAGGCGGCGGCGGCGGCCACGGCGCTCCCGGCCACGACGGCCGCCGCGACAACGGCCGGCACGGCGCCGTCAGCCACGCCGCGCAGGCCCGTGGCCGTGGCCGCCGGCGTGGCCTGCGGCGTGGCGGCCGTGGCCGTGGCCGGCATCGCTGCCGCCGTGGCGTACGTGGTGCGCGGCAGGCGGCGCCGGACGGAGGTGCAGCTCGGCTCCTCCCCGTGAGCCCCGTCCGTGCCCGCGTGATAGGCCATCGTCGTTAGGATCTGGTTAAGCGCGTTGTTTAGCTTTGCGATTTTGTGTTTTAGTCGATCTGGAGACTGGTTGCTTTTGGGTCAGCGGTTGTATTATTTCGTACGTGTGGGGGGTGAGACGTACGGTGAGGACGCCTGAACTCTGTTCCTTGGTGACTGGAGCCAGAGCCTACCATGAACGTCCTTGACCTTGGGAAACTCTGAATTATATCGATTCATGCATGCCTCCCAGAGAATAGAGATGCAGCCAAACGACTTGATGATGATTAAAAAATAGGTAGGAAGAAAGGCCTGCCAGAGTGGCCGGCCGCGTTGTCCAGAACAGAACAGGGACATCAGTACATCACTGCCTGCCAATGCAACGCGATCTCGCCATGGACCATTCGTGAGCAGCCGGGGAAAAAAAATGTTTGTACCTTTTTTTAAAAGGAACCCTACAAAGTCTGCCAAAGAAAAATCTGGACAACACAATACTAGATGCACAAACAACTCAGACAACAGTAACCCACACATACTACCCATCATGAGTCATCCTTGGCAAGCTCAACACAAGTGACGAGCAGCTCTACCTCCCAAGGCGGACAGCACATTGTCAACGAAAAATCACAGCAACAACTACGAACACCGGCACAGGAAAAGGAAGAACACGCAAACCGGGTCCGCAAGCCGAAAGCAACCATCGAAGGTGACGATATAGCTGAGACGAACTTCAATAGTGACGCCTTCAGGAAAGGAGTGACGTCTGAGACGCCACCGTCGCCGATCCGAGAAAGACCGGACTTTCGCCCACGAAAGACAGTATTGGGGAACACGACGCTCTCAACAGAGGAAACGGAGCCCAGGGGCGGCACCGTCGCCAAGGCTTTCGCCCAAAAAAAAAACCCTAGCACAACACCCGACCAGAACCCCGGGACAAAACAACCACCTCCTTCATCGCCGCCACTCAAACAACCCACACAGACCCATCCCATGGGTTATCGGCTGTCACAAAACCCGTAAAGCTGCGTCGACCGCCACCACCTCCGGATGGCCCACGGTCTAGGCCAAGCGATGACAGCACCTCTCGCGGCACCACGGCACCTCCCGCAAACGCCACCGGGACGACTTCTACCCGCTTAGCTCTTGTTCGGTTTTACCCCAATCCATATAGATTAAGGGGGATTGAGGAAGTTTCAATTCTTAGTAAGTCAAAATTCTCTCTAATCCGTATCAATATCCTCTAATCCGTATAAATTAAAAATAACCGAACAAACTCTCACCGTCGCCCCACACCACGAGCTATATCCGCGAGTAGAAGCCCCGGATATGGCCATCCAGTGCTACATAGAAACGGTCTTCGAGGCTGTTTCGAATCTGCGATGTGTTCACTTATTAATGAATCGGTGGTTGTAAATTTTCTATTTTCCAGCACAATCTAGTAGGTAAAAAAAATCCAAACTGATAAACCGCACGATCTATTTTTACAGGGCTGCTTCTCTATAGCTAGCTAAGGGGCTGTTTGTTTCGGCTTCTGACAGCTTCTGGCCATCAAAAGCTGCTGCGGACGGCCAAACTCTCAGCTTTTCAGCCAGCTTGTATAAAATTCGTTGGGGGCAAAAACCATCTAAAATCAACATAAACACATAATCGGTTGAGTCATTATAATAGTAGGAATCCACCACTTTCTAGATCCTGAGCCATATGAACAATTTTATCTTCCTCCACACGTAATCGTAATAAAACTCAGATTCTCCCCACAGCCAGATTCTCAGAAAAGCTGTTTAAAAAAAACTGAACCAAATAGGCCCTAAGCTACAGAGATTTTTCTTTTCCTTTCTAGCTGATGGCAGTGACTGCACAGAGAATTTTCATGCAGGCGATCCATGAACTCCGAGGGACATGCATGGCAGGGGGTGCGCAGGTTGTGCTCCTGGCGCTGGGGCTTGCTCCTCTGGCGTGGCGTCAGTGGATCGGAACAGGAGAGAGGAATCGATCGAGCCGGCGCGGGGCAACCTGAAGATCCGTGATTGCAGGCATCTTCCGCGGGCCACGGAAGTACGGAGGGACATGTGAGGAACATGAAGCGCATCGGTTATTTCCTCGCTTGGTTCCTCTAACTGAAGTTTCCCGAGCACAAGCATGCTTCCACCTACGACCCTTTCCCTGTGTCAAATGACAGCTATCTCAGAATTATTCAGGCTACCACGCCTGTTTCTGTCTTTCTGGAGATATATGAGACACACGAGTTCTGCATATGTGGATGCAATCTAAATCAAATCCAATACTTTTGTTTGCATCTTGTGGAGACGCAGCTCATACATGTATGTGACGGACCTGGCTGCGGTGAGCTAGACCTAGACCCTTCACAGGTATAGATGGCAATGGGTAAATACCCACCGGGTATTACTAACTCATACCCGTACCCACGACAAAAAATAACCCTATCGAGTCACCCATATACACTGGTGGGTATGAATACTCCCATACCCATACCCATGTAGGTATGGGTCACCCGTACCCACAAAAAATAAACATATATCAAAAATATTATATTATACAAATGTCAAGTATATCCATCTAAATATCATTACAAAATTTCTAGCATCATTTAACCATGCATTCAATACACCAAAGCTAATTGGATAAAATAGTAACACTAGTACAGTACTACATAGCACATTACATGGTCATTAAATTGTCGTTAAGCCTTCTACGATATTATGGTCTAAAAGGTTGTTAAATTGTAAAAAAGATGGATGACTAAAGTCCGAATTCATATTTGAGCTAAGTTTATATTGGGTATTTTATACTCATGGGTTAACGGGTATGGGTGAAGGTAAAACGTTCTAATACCCATTTACCCATTGGGTGAAGATTTTTACCCAATAATAGATCCACGAGTAGAATATTTGTAAGTGCAATCAACCCTAATTGAGGGTTTTGGTGATTAATGACAAAACAAACTGAGATTCTAACAAGTTTGCTCCTAGCATGTACACAGAAATTCTACAGACAAGAGAAGCACAGACCTTACGAGCATAAAAGTATAAAGCACAGCGGATTTAAAATTTTACATCAAATGGCGTGCTCCAAGTGCTTAGAAACAACGGCGGTGCTAAATTTATAATTCTTGAGTCATAGGAATCGCCGTACAATTAAGAGGGATCCGCGACGGTTAAGTAAGTTGTGCAACGAGCCAAGTTCAAAATCTTTCGAAAACATCTTGGAGAACATTTTTCCAGATCATGAATGCCCTTGAGAAAAACAAATTTTAGTTCCCACAAAGAATCCACTTTTGTTCTCTTCAAAATACTCAAAATTTGGTTTCAGCCCACAAAACCGGTTCAACCGGAACTAAAACCGGTTCAACCGGTTTTGGTACTGTTCACCTGCCACCTCTGCTCTGACTTGTCTGACAGTCAGAGCTGTCAGAAAAGTCGCTGCAGACTTTTTTTTAAAACCGGTTGAACCGGAATTTTCTCTTACTCAACCGGTTTTGAAACCGGTCGAGTCTCCGGCTGAGTAGCTCAGTGGACCGGGATCCCCCTGGTAGAAACCGGTTCAACCGGTTTTTACTCTTTTTCTCCCAACGGCTGCCAGCTTTTGGGGATCCTTTATATACCCCCTCACACTCTCTCTCTCATTAACTTCTGCCTCTCTCACGAATTCTTGGCTGACCAACCTTCAAACAAGCGCATTCATTTCACCTTTCACACCCGCAATCACATCTCCTTCAATCATTTGAAGGACCCTTGGTGTGAGGTGAATTCGATCGAACTCGCTGTCAATTTCATCTCGATTCTCCCTTTCTCTTTGTTCTTGAGCTCGTTGCAAACTTAACCTTGTGCGGATTTGTTACTCTTGGAACCTCGTGTTCCTTGACGGTTAGAGGTTACTTGGGAGTCTCCAAATTTGTGGACGACCCCAAGAAGTTTGTATCACCCGCTCTTTGAGCTGATTTGAGAAGAGATTGCCTTGACCTTTGTGGTTGGCTTGTGGAGGATTAGGGTTGGAAAAGACCCGGCCCTTTGTGGGTTCCTCAACGAGGAGTAGGACACCTTTGTGGTGGTTGCCGAACCTCGGGTTATATTGCGTGTTCTTGTGTGTTCTTGTTAAGCGCTTTATATTCGGTGGTTGGTTCATATTATTCATTCTAGTAGATTTTGTGTAGGGCAAGTCTTTAGCTATATTCTTCACTACTTCGTATTTGTTCAATAGATTATCTAATTTAAGTTGAGCAGGTTCAAACTTGTTCAGTTGTAATTAAAATCGACTGAACCGGTTTGCACCAGTGCAACTTTAATTTAACCTATCTCGAAGTTTTTAGTGAAAATTTTCAGGTGTAGCCTATTCACCCCCCCTCTAGGCTACTTTCAATTGGTATCAAAGCCTCGTACCTCATTTTACGCTTAACCGCGTGAGGAAGCGATCATGTCTACTCAACGGGACCATGTGGATCCTATCCTCGAGGATATTCCCGTCACATCCTCCGGTGAGGAAGTGGACCCCAAGGTCCTCGACCTCGCCATGAAGATCGCCGAGAGGATGTTCCTCAAGATGAAAGAGGAAGATGCTAAGAAAAAGGCCGAAGAAGAAGAATCAAAAAGAAAGGCCGAAGAAGACAAAGGTAAAGGAAAATTTGATTACAATGACGACCTTGTGGATCTTTTGGTGTCGAAGGTGTTGAGCAAGGTAAGTCTCAACACCGAAGAATCATCTACCAAAAGCAAAGGTAACGAGTTTAGTAAAGTTCAATTCGATTACTCTAGAAATTTTATTCCCAACTTCTCTTCCGCCCCACTTGAAAGTTACCAACTCTTAGTGAGTTGAACTATGACGAGTGGGCCGATAAGATGAAGTCGCATTTAATCGGTGTACATCCTAGTCTTTGGGAGATTGTTAATGTAGGTATGTATAAGCCTGCCCAAGGAGAAGAGATGACTCCAGAAATGATGCAAGAGATTCATCGCAATGCTCAAGCAGTGAGCATAATTAAAGGAAGTCTTTGTCCGGAAGAATACCGGAAAGTTCAAGGAAGAGAAGATGCCCGTGACATTTGGAATATTCTTAAAATGTCACATGAAGGAGATCCCAAAGCTAAGAGACATAGAGTTGAAGCTTTGGAATGTGAGCTTGCAAGATATGATTGGATAAAGGGTGAGTCGCTTCAATCACTCTTTGATCGGTTGATGGTGTTGGTCAACAAAATAAGAGTACTTGGGAGTGAAGATTGGAGTGACTCCAAGGTCACAAGATTATTCATGAGAGCTTATAAAGAAAAGGATAAGAGTCTTGCAAGGATGATAAGGGATCGTGATGACTATGAGGATATGACACCTCATCAATTATTTGCAAAAATTCAACAACACGAGTCCGAAGAAGCCCCCATCAAGACAAGAGACTCTCATGCCTTGATCACAAATGAACAAGACAACCCCAAGAAGAACAAAGACCACAAAGCAAAGAAAGTGGTCGAGACCTCAAGTGATGAAGATAGCTCAAGTGATGAAGACACAGCTATGTTCATCAAAACATTCAAGAAATTTGTAAGGAAGAATGACAAGTTCCAAAGGAAAGGAAAGAAGAGGGCATGCTATGAATGTGGCCAAACTGGTCATTTCATAGCGGATTGTCCTAACAAAAAGGAACAAGAAGCCAAGAAGGAATACAAGAAGGACAAGTTCAAAAAGGGAGGCAAGACCAAGGGACACTTCAATAAGAAAAAATATGGTCAAGCCCATATTGGTGAAGAATGGAACTCCGATGAAGAGAGTTCTAGCTCCGAAGAAGAAGAAGTGGTGGCAAATGTTGCCATCCAATCTACTTCAAGCTCGCAACTCTTCACCAACCTACAAGACGACTCCTACACTCCAACTTGCCTCATGGCAAAAGGAGATAAGGTAACTTTATTTAGTAATGATTTTCAAAATGATGATGATGATGAACAAATTGCTATGAAAAATAAAATGATTAAGGAATTTGGCTTGAATGGATATAATGTTATCATAAAATTGATGGAGAAGCTAGATAAAAGAAAAGCAACTCTTGATGCTCAAGAAGACTTGCTTATCCTTGAAAAGGAAAGAAACCTAGAGCTTCAAGGATTGCTACTCAATAAAGATGAAATGCTAGATGCCTTGATTAAGGAAGTATCTTTAGTCAAGATAATTATAGAGGATAAAGAAAAGGAAGTAATCAATATGAAAACCTCTATAGCTAGTCTTGCAAATAAAAAGGATGCACTTGAATCAAGCATATTAAGCTTGAATGTCCAAAATCAAGAACTTCAAGTGCAACTTGAAAATTGCAAGAACATCAATGCTTCATCTTTATTGATTGAATCTAAGTCTAGCTCCTCAAATAATACCTTTTGCAAACATTGTGCCAAATATCATGCTTCTTGTTGTCTAACTAACCATGCAAGGAAAAAGAGCCCACGGGTGAAGGTCAAAGAAATATTGAAAAGATGCTCTAGCAATGATGGGTTAAAAAGAATTGAACCCAAGTACAAGTCCCTAAAGCCCAACAATGGAAGAAGGGGGCTTGGGTTCAACTCATCCAAGGAAAACCCTAGCACAGTGCATAAGGGGTGGAGATCCCCCAAGTTCATAGAGGGAACCACCCTATATGATGCCTTGGGGAGGATTCACTCCTCAAATGACAAGTCAACTCAAGTAAAGGTAAACTTGAGTTCCACAAAGAGTAAGATGAAAGAAGCGGCATCAACAAGTGGAGAAAAATTTAATGCTCCAATTTCTCACTCTTATCTTTGTGATTACATGTTGACTTGGGATTTAGGGAAATTGGTTGTTAAATATGTGGGTGCCTACACTAAAAGAAAAGTCATGAAAAGAAGTGTGTGGGTACCCAAGGCTATAACTAACACTGCAGAACCCAATTCAATTTGGGTACCTAAAAGCATAGCCTAAATTTATTTTGCAGGTCTACTCCTCTGGTGGGTCAAGTTGGGTGCTTGACAGTGGATGCACAAATCACATGACCGGGGAGGAAGACATGTTTCATTCCTTGCAACTAACTCAAGAAGCACAAGAAATTGTGTTTGGAGATAGTGGCAAGAGTAAGGTGATTGGTATTGATAAAATTCCTATCTCTGACCAACAATCACTTTCAAATGTTTTATTGGTAGATTCTTTAAGCTACAATTTGATGTCTGTTTCACAACTTTGTGGAATGGGTTATAATTGCTTATTTTCTGATGTGGATGTAAAGATCCTTAGAAGGGAGGATTCCTCTGTTGCTTTTACAGGTCGCTTGAAGGGCAAACTCTATCTTGTTGATTTCACAGCAAGTAGAGTGACGCCTGAGACTTGTTTAGTGGCAAAATCTGACAGGGGTTGGCTTTGGCATCACCGGCTAGCTCATGTTAGCATGAGGAACTTGGCCAAACTTCAAAAGGATGGTCACATTATTGAACTAACAAATGTTGTGTTTGAGAAAGATAGGGTTTGTGGCGCATGCCAAGCAGGAAAGCAACATGGAGTCCCACATCAATCAAAGAATGTGGTTACAACAAAAAGGCCACTGGAGCTTCTTCACATGGACCTCTTCGGACTTGTGGCTTACATCAGCATTGGTGGTAGTAAGTATGGTTTAGTCATTGTTGATGATTATTCTCATTTCACCTGGGTTTTCTTTTTAAGTGATAAAGGTGAAACTCAAGAAACCTTGAAGAAATTCATGAGAAGGGCTCAAAATGAGTTTTAGCTCAAAATCAAGAAAGTGAGGAGTGATAATGGGACGGAATTCAAGAACACAGGTGTTGAAGAATTCTTAGGTGAAGAAGGAATCAAACATGAGTTTTCGGTTCCTTACACTCCACAACAAAATGGTGTTGTGGAAAGAAAGAATCGAACTCTAATTGAAGCTGCTAGAACTATGTTAGATGAGTACAAGACACCTGACAACTTTTGGGCAGAGGCGGTCAACACTGCCTGTCATGCAATCAACCGTCTCTATCTTCATAAGATCTATAAGAAGACAGCTTATGAACTTCTCACTGGTAACAAATCTAAAGTTGATTATTTTAGAGTATTTGGTTGTAAATGTTTTATTCTTAACAAGAAAGTCAAGAGCTCAAAGTTTGCTCCTAGAGTGGACGAGGGTTTCTTGCTTGGTTATGCATCAAATGCGCATGGATATCGCGTTTTCAACAATACCACTGGTCTTGTTGAAATAGCAATAGACGTGATATTTGATGAGTCTAATGGCTCGCAAGGGCACGTTTCTAATGGCACTGCACGAAATGAAGAACCACCTTGTGAGGCTATAAAGAGACTTGCAATAGGTGAGGTAAGACCTCAAGAGAAGGATGATGATGAAGGAACTTTATGGATGACCAATGAGGTTTTTGATGTGGGTGCAAAGGTGGTGGGTGACAAATCCTCCACCCAAGCAAACCCATCAACCTCAAGTCATCCAAATCTTGAAGAAAATCATCAACCCCAAAGGATGTCAACGGTGGTAGAAGATGAACATGAAAGTATTGATGGTGAAGTGGCTATTGATCAAGTAGATGTTGAGGAGGAACAAATTCAAAGACAACCATCAGTGCCTCATCCTCGAGTTCATCACACTATTCAAAGAGATCATCCGGTGGACAACATCCTGGGTAGCATCAGGAGAGGGGTAACAACTCGATCTCGTTTAGCAAATTTTTGTGAATTTTACTCGTTTGTTTCCTCTCTTGAGCCACTTAAGGTTGAAGAAGCATTGGGTGATCCGGATTGGATAATTGCCATGCAAGAGGAGTTGAACAACTTCACCCGGAATGAAGTCTGGTCCTTAGTCCAAAGACCCAAACAAAATGTGATTGGGACTAAATGGGTCTTTAGGAACAAACAAGATGAACATGGTGTGGTTACAAGAAACAAAGCACGGTTGGTTGCCCAAGGCTACACTCAAGTGGAAGGACTTGATTTTGGTGAAACATATGCGCCGGTAGCAAGGTTAGAATCAATTAGAATATTAATTGCCTATGCTACTAACCATGATTTCAAACTATATCAAATGGATGTCAAGAGCGCATTTCTAAATGGACCACTACAAGAGAGGGTATATGTGGAGCAACCACCGGGTTTTGAAGATCCAAAGAAGCCAAATCATGTTTATCTACTTCACAAGGCACTCTACGGGCTTAAACAAGCCCCTAGAGCTTGGTATGACTGTCTTAAAGATTTTTTAATTAAGAATGGGTTTACAATAGGAAAAGCTGACTCTACTTTATTTACTCGAAAAGTTGACAATGAATTATTTGTGTGCCAAATATATGTTGATGACATTATATTTGGTAGTACTAATGAAAAATTTTGTGAAGAGTTTAGCAAAGTGATGACGAACAGGTTTGAGATGTCTATGATGGGCGAGCTTAAATACTTCCTGGGATTTCAAGTCAAACAGCTCAAGGAAGGTACTTTTCTATGCCAAACCAAATATACACAAGATATGCTCAAGAAGTTTGGCATGGAAAAAGCAAAACACGCCAAGACTCCAATGTCATCAAATGGACATCTCGACCTAAATGAGGAAGGTAAACCTATAGATCAAAAATTATATAGATCAATGATAGGATCACTGCTTTACTTATGTGCATCTAGACCTGATATAATGTTGAGTGTTTGCATGTGTGCACGTTTTCAAGCAAATCCTAAAGATTGCCATCTTGTAGCCGTTAAGAGAATTCTAAGATACTTAGTCCACACCAAAAACCTAGGATTATGGTATCCCAAAGGCTCCCTTTTCGATTTGCTTGGCTACTCTGACTCAGATTATGCCGGTTGCAAAGTGGATCGAAAAAGCACTACTGGGACTTGCCAATTCCTTGGGCGGTCCTTAGTGTCATGGAGTTCCAAGAAACAAAATTGTGTTGCACTTTCCACTGCAGAAGCTGAGTACATAGCAGCTGGGGCATGTTGTGCACAGTTGTTATGGATGAAGCAAACCCTTAGAGATTTTGGTTGTGAGTTTAACAAAATTCCACTTTTGTGTGACAATGAGAGTGCCATAAAACTTGCAAACAATCCAGTGCAACACTCTAGAACTAAACATATTGACATCAGACATCATTTCTTGAGAGATCACGAAGCCAAAGGAGATATCGAATTATTTCATGTGAGCACCGAAAATCAACTAGCCGATATCTTCACAAAACCCCTTGATGAGACTAGGTTTTGTTTTCTTAGGAGTGAGCTAAATATCTTGGATTCTCGAAACGTGTCTTAATAACTAAAATTTTGATCAAATTTGATGGATGTAAATTGATTGTTTGAGCAATATGAAATGAGAAATAACATTTTTATCATTAAAATCACTCATGTCATATTTACTAAGTGTTATTATAGCCCTTCTGGGCAATATCTGGAAACTGGTTGAGTAAACCGGCTGAGTAGGCCACTCAACCGGTTTTCTCCTGGTGGAAACCGGTTGAACCGGTATTAAAACCGGTTGAACCGGTTTTGGCATCCGCGCCGTCAGTCTGCGCGCAGTCTGTGCTGTCAGTTTCGCAGTCTGCGCTGTCAGACTGCCAGAAATTTCGCGTAGTCAACACCATTTTCTGCACGCTTTTACTGCGCAGTTTGACCAGAAACCGGTTGAACCGGTTTTCTGTTTTCTGACCGGCCGACTCCCCCCTTTTTATTTATCTCCCTCTCTCCTCTTCTCTTCTTCTCAGTTTCATTTTCCAGCCGCCGCCGCCCATTCTTCTCTCTCTCTCCTTCACACTCCACTCCAAAAACTCACTTGTGCCCTCTCATCTTTGGAAGAGTTGTTGGAGATCCGTTCATCCCGGCGTTCTCCATCATCTTC
This sequence comes from Zea luxurians, assembly GCA_029449295.1. NCBI lineage: Eukaryota > Viridiplantae > Streptophyta > Magnoliopsida > Poales > Poaceae > Zea > Zea luxurians. Next base: position 126,993,910 of record JAOPSE010000010.1, read on the forward strand.
CTCAATCTCATTGGGATTTCTTGACTAAATCTCCGGATCAAGGTATTGCCCTATTTCATTTCCTTGTACTCGATCCTACGCGTTCTTGATTATCTAATGTATCATTCGTTGGGTACATTTTAGTTTAAGTGATTGCAACACTTAGATTATCTTCATTTGTCACAAACATTATTAGAGTTTAGCGATTTGATATTGTTCGTTGTAGTTGAACCGCTCATATGAACGGTTGAAGTGCATGCTCAATATCTTATGTGTTTCTACTCAAACGTGTTTGATCCTTGCTCATCATAGGTTCTATTTTTGTTTCTTAGAATGGTGCGTCGGAGGAACCCATCCGTGGTTGAATCCGACTCCTCGGATGACCAAGAAATACATGGAGATACTCCCCCACGCTCTCGATCCAAGCGTGGGCGAGGAAGCGGAAGTGTCATGCAAGGTGCTGAGGCCTCCGGGTCTCAAAGTGCTCGCGGTCGGACAACCCGGAATCCTTCCGGTCGGTCCCGACCCGCGGCGAATCCGCAGGCGTGGGAGGCTACGAGTGATGATGAAGGCGGGAAGGATGATGAAATTGATCTGCCCCCGGCCCACGCTCCTGTGATTCGTGGTTTGGTCCTCCACCGGGCAGAGGCTCGGCGTGCTGGCAATGGGCCAGTAACTGATTTCACTGCCAGTGGCGGTTCTGCTCTCCTTCAGGATCTCCGTTTCCAAAATCCTGCATTGCGCATTCGCGATGCCAGGATTGATGGAAACCGCTTTTGGACGCTTCATCACGTGGATTTTTATAATTCCGTGATCCTCCCCAAGAAGCATCAACCTATTCTGCTTCAACGCTATATCAACTGGGATGGTTGTGAGGCCATTGGGGACCCAGAGATGACACAGGCATTGAGGGCCTGTGAAAGGAAAAAGATGAAGAGTATCATGACATTCCAATATGATTGGAATGATGAAGTGATTGCCCAATTCTACTCAACTTTGTGGATCAAGCCAGCTAACGAGGAGAAACCCATACAACTACCCTTATCTGAACTTCTTCATTGAAGGTAGTTGGTATAAGGTGAGCTACCGCAGATTTGCTCACATTCTTGGCTTTTCTGACAATGATATTTCTGGCGACAAGATCAAGATACATGATTTCCGGCAGCCTACTAGAGATGAAGCCAAAGATTTTCATCTTTCTGAGTCTGGGAAGTATTGGGAGTCTATAAACATGCACAAGTATTATCGATACATCAACTCCCTCTGCAGGATGACCCTCATTCCAAAAGGGGGTAATCAGATGAACATTCTTGGAGAGAGCAAGGTCTTGCTCTCTTTCATGAAACCCAGCAGCTCAGAGAGTATAAATGTCTTTGATATGATTTGGCAGGAAATCATTCATGCCGCCTGCTTTCCATTGAAGGGGTGTCTTCATGCTCCGTTTATCATGAAGATGATTGAGGTTGTGACCCAGTTTAGATTTGACAAAGGTACAAGACATAAGTCATATACCCCTTTCTGGATTGATCCCAACAATCCAGCAGGGCGCCTCAGGAAAGCCCCCTCCAGCTCTCGTGCTCATACATCTGCAGGTCCGTCTGCTGGTCCTACTGCTGCTGCTACCGATGCCTCGCGTCCTTCCCCTGGCCACGGATCTCCCACGCCACATGGTCGTGGTCGTGGTCGAGGTCATGGCCGAGGGATGGGTGCCCGCTTGGCCCACGGGTTTGCGGCATTCTTCTCCATGTGCCGGAACATTGCTGCGGATGTCCATGAGGTGGCTCGACGTCAGCGGGAGACTGACGACAACCTTCGTCGTCAAGCTTCCTCTTTGGGTACTCCCTTCGCCCCCCGCTCTCCTGATGTACCTCTCCATCCTCCTCCTCCGGAGATCAACGAGTGGACCAGCAGGCATACGGGGTGCCTTTTTCGACAGCTGTTGACGTTGAAGAAGAAGAAGAAGCTTTTTTTGATGATCGTGAGCAGTTTGTCCCGCCTCCGTATCACGGGGATCCAGGCCAATCGTCCTCTTATCCTCCGCCCCAGGATCCTTCTGGCAGTGCTCATCAGTCTGGGGAGGAACACTTTGCCTCTGACCTGGCGCACCACCTCTTTGCTCCTCATCATCCTCCTCCCGACTGGTGATCCTTGGACTGGCGTCTCTCTATCTCTCTCTTTTTGATTCTTGTTGCCAAAAAGGGGGAGAAGGTTTATTATGGCAGCACCCTTTATGCAGTACCCTTTATTTTTGTAATGAACAATTGGTCTGTAATAACTATTTGGTCTATCGTATGATGCATGCATGGCTCTAAAGCCATAAACACTTTTATGATGTGATGAGATGAGTTCTCATTATTGTAATAGCAGTAGAATTTTTCATATCATATGCTATGCGATAATGAGCTTTAATGTGTAATTTTTACTCTTTCTATCTAATTATGTTTCATTCCTTATTGTTTTGTGTATGGTGTTAATTGTTCTCTCTCTCTAAATATGTTGCAAATTGACATATCAAGTCAATGATAATATCGCAAAACTCATGCACATATTTAGGGGGAGCTACACATACCCAAAGGATTTTATCTAGCAAGTACTTGTAACTTTTAATTTTTATCTCTACTCCAGTTTGTTTTGGCATCAATCACCAAAAAGGGGGAGATTGTAAGTGCAATCAACCCTAATTGAGGGTTTTGGTGATTAATGATAAAACAAACTGAGATTCTAACAAGTTTGCTCCTAGCATGTACACAGAAATTCTACAGATAGGAGAAGCACAGACCTTACGAGCATAAAAGTATAAAGCACAGCGGATTTAAAATTTCACATCAAATGGCGTGCTCCAAGTGCTTAGAAACAACGACGATGCTAAATTTATAATTCTTGAGTCATAGGAATCGCCGTACAATTAAGAGGGATCCGCGACGGTTGAAAGTCGCCTAGAGGGGGGGTGAATAGGGCGAAACTGAAATTCTCAAAAATAATCACAACTACAAGCCGGGTTAGCGTTAGAAATATAATCGAGTCCTCGAGAGAGGGCGCAAAACAAATCGCAAGCGAATAATGAAGTGAGACACGCGGATTTGTTTTACCGAGGTTCGGTTCTCTCAAACCTACTCCCCGTTGAGGAGGCCACAAAGGCCGGGTCTCTTTCAACCCTTACCCTCTCTCAAACGGTCCCACGGACCGAGTGAGCTTTCTCTTCTCAATCACTTGGAACACAAAGTTCCCGCAAGGACCACCACACGATTGGTGTCTCTTGCCTCAATTACAAGTGAGTGTTTGATCACAAGAAAGAATCAAGAAAGAAGAAAGCAATCCAAGCGCAAGAGCTCGAAAGAACACAAGCAAATCACTCTCTCTAATCACTAGGGCGTTGTGTGGAATTTGGAGAGGATTTGATCTCTTTGGTGTGTCTAGAATTGAATGCTAGAGCTCTTGTAAGTGGTTGGGAAGTGGAAAACTTGGATGCTATGAATGGTGGGTGGTTGGGGGTATTTATAGCCCCAACCACCAAACTAGCCGTTTGGTGAGGTTGTCTGTTCGATGGCGCACCGGACAGTCCGGTGCACACCGGACATGTCCAGTGCGACAGCCACGTCACCAAAGCCGTTGCAATTTGACCGTTGGAGTTCTGACTTCTGGGCCCTCCTGGATGTCCGGTGCACACCGGACATGTACTGTTCAATGTCCGGTGCACCAGAATGGGCGTGCCTGACTTCTGCGCGCTTCTGGCGCGCAATAAATGCGCTGCAGGTAGCCGTTGGCGCCGATATAGCCGTTGCCCCGCTGTTACATCGGACAGTCCGGTGTACACCGGACGGTCCGGTGTACACCGGACGGTCCGGTGAATTTTAGCGGAGCAGCCGAAGTGAAAACCCGAGGCTGGCGAGTTCCTGAGGCCGTTCTTCCTTGGAGCACCGGACATGTCCGGTGTACACCGGACAGTCCGGTGAATTATAGCAGAGTGACCTTCGGAAATTCCCGAGAGTGAAGAGTTTGAAGTCGGAGTCCCCTGGTGCACCGGACACTGTCTGGTGCGCCACCGGACAGTCCGGTGCGCCAGACCAGGGTGCCATCCGGGTTGCCTTTAGCTTTCTAATTTGAACCCAACTTTGGTCCTTTTAATTGGCTTGTTGTGAACCTTTGACACCTGTATAACTTATACACTAGAGCAAACTAATTAGTCCAATTGTTTGTGTTGGGCAATTCAACCACCAAAATTAATTAGGGACTAGGTGTAAGCCTGATTCCCTTTCAATCTCCCCCTTTTTGGTGATTGATGCCAACACAAACCAAAGCAAATATAAATGTGCATAAATTGAACTAGTTTGCATAATGTAAGTGCAAAGGTTGCTTGGAATTGAGCCAATATAAATACTTACATGATGTGCATGGATTGTTTCTTTGTTTTTAACATATTGGACCATATTTGCACCACATGTTTTGTTTTTGCAAATCATTTTGTAAATTCTTTTCAAAGTCTTTTTGCAAGATAGTCAAAGGTAAATAAATAAGATTTTGAGAAGCTTTTTCAAATTTTGAAATTTTCTCCCTTTAATCCAAATGCTTTTCCTTTGACTAAACAAAACTCCCCCTAAATGAGATCCTCCTCTTAGTGTTCAAGAGGGTTTTGATATATCATTTTTGAAATACTACTTCCTCCCCCTTTAGAACATAGTAAGATATTAATTTGAAATTGACCAATTGAAAATCTCCAAATTTTTTAAAATTAGGTGGTGGTGCGGTCCTTTTGCTTTGGGCTCATATTTTCTCCCCCTTTGGCATGAATCGCCAAAAACGGAATTATTAGAGCCCAATGAAGTACTTTCTCCTCCTTTGGTCATAAAATAAATGAGTGAAGATTATACCAAAGTTGGAGAGTAGAGCAGAGCGACGGCGAAGGATGAGTAGTAGAGTGGAGTGGAAGCCTTGTCTTCGCCGAAGACTCCAATTCCCTTTCAATATACCTATGACTTGATTTGAAATACACTTGAAAACACATTAGTCATAGCATATATAAAAGAGATATGATCAAAGGTATACTTGTGTGCTATGTGTGCAAATTAGCAAAAGAAATTCCTAGAATCAAGAATATTTAGCTCATGCCTAAGTTTGGTAAAAGTTTGTTCATCAAGAGGCTTGGTAAAGATATCGGCTAATTGATCTTTAGTGTTAATGTAAGAAATCTCGATATCCCCCTTTTGTTGGTGATCCCGAAGAAAATGATACCGAATGGCTATGTGTTTAGTGCGGCTATGTTCAACGGGATTATCCGCCATGCGGATTGCACTCTCATTATCACATAGAAGAGGAACTTTGGTTAGTTTGTAACCATAGTCCCGCAGGCTTTGCCTCATCCAAAGCAATTGCGCGCAACAATGGCCTGCGGCAATATACTCGGCTTCGGCGGTAGAAAGAGCGACCGAATTTTGCTTCTTTGAAGCCCAAGACACCAAGGATCTTCCCAAGAACTGGCAAGTCCCCGATGTGCTCTTCCTATTAATCTTACACCCCGTCCAATCGGCATCCGAATAACCAATCAAATCAAATGTGGATCCCCGAGGGTACCAAAGCCCAAACTTAGGAGTATAAGCCAAGTATCTCAAGATTCGTTTTACGGCCGTAAGGTGTGATTCCTTAGGGTCGGCTTGGAATCTTGCACACATGCAAACGGAAAGCATAATGTCCGGTCGAGATGCACATAAATAAAGCAATGAACCAATCATCGACCGGTATACCTTTTGATCCACGGACTTACCTCCCGTGTCGAGGTCGAGATGCCCATTGGTTCCCATGGGTGTCTTGATGGGCTTGGCATCCTTCATTCCAAACTTGCTTAGAATGTCTTGAGTATACTTCGTTTGGCTAATGAAGGTGCCCTCTTGGAGTTGCTTGACTTGGAATCCTAGAAAATACTTCAACTCCCCCATCATTGACATCTCGAATTTCTTTGTCATGATCCTACTAAATTCTTCACATATAGATTCGTTAGTAGACCCAAATATGATACCATCAACGTAAATTTGGCATACGAACAAATCATTGTCAAGAGTTTTAGTGAATAAAGTAGGATCGGCTTTGCCGACTTTGAAGCCATTTGCAATAAGGAAATCTCTAAGGCATTCATACCATGCTCTTGGGGCTTGCTTGAGCCCATAAAGCGCCTTAGAGAGCCTATAGACATGGTTAGGGTACTCACTGTCTTCAAAGCCGGGAGGTTGCTCAACATAGACCTCCTCCTTGATCGGTCCATTGAGGAAGGCACTCTTCACATCCATTTGATAAAGCTTGAAGCCATGGTAAGTAGCATAGGCTAATAATATGCGAATTGACTCAAGCCTAGCTACGGGTGCATAGGTTTCACCAAAATCCAAACCTTCGACTTGTGAATACCCCTTGGCCACGAGTCGAGCTTTGTTCCTAGTCACCACACCATGCTCATCTTGCTTGTTGCGGAAGACCCACTTGGTTCCTACAACATTTTGGTTAGGACGTGGAACTAAGTGCCATACCTCGTTCCTTGTGAAATTGTTGAGCTCCTCTTGCATCGCCATCACCCAATCCGAATCTTGTAGTGCTTCCTCTACCCTGTGTGGCTCAATAGAGGAAACAAAAGAGTAATGCTCACAAAAATGTGCAACACGAGATCGAGTGGTTACCCCCTTATAAATGTCGCCGAGGATGGTGTCGACGGGGTGATCTCGTTGTATTGCTTGGTGGACTCTTGGGTGTGGCGGCCTTGGTTGTTCATCCTCCTTGTCTTCATCATTTGCGTCTCCCCCTTGATTATTGTCATCGTCTTGGGTGGCTCATCATTGTCTTTTTCATCTTTATCAACTTGAGCTTCGTCCTCATTTTGGGTTGGTGGAGATGCTTGCGTGGAGGAGGATGGTTGATCTTGTGCATGTGGAGGCTCTTCGGATTCCTTAGGACACACATCCCCAATGGACATGTTCCTTAGCGCGATGCACGGAGCCTGTTCTTCACCTATCTCATCAAGATCAACTTGCTCTACTTGAGAGCCGTTAGTCCCATCAAACACAACGTCACAAGAAACTTCAACAAGTCCTGAGGACTTGTTAAAGACTCTATATGCCCTTGTGTTTGAGTCATATCCTAGTAAAAAGCCTTCTATAGTTTTAGGAGCAAATTTAGATTTTCTACCTCTCTTAACAAGAATAAAACATTTGCTACCAAAAACTCTAAAATATGAAATATTGGGCTTTTTACCGGTTAGGAGTTCATAGGATGTCTTCTTGAGGATCCGGTGTAGATATAATCGGTTGATGGCGTAGCAGGCGGTGTTGACCGCCTCGACCCAAAACCGATCCGGTGTCTTGTACTCATCAAGCATGGTTCTTGCCATGTCCAATAGAGTTCGATTCTTCCTCTCCACTACACCATTTTGTTGTGGAGTGTAGGGAGAAGAGAACTCATGCTTGATGCCCTCCTCCTCAAGGAAGCCTTCTATTTGTGAATTTTTGAACTCCGTCCCGTTGTCGCTTCTAATTTTCTTGATCCTTAAGACGAACTCATTTTGAGCCCGTCTCAAGAATCCCTTTAAGGTCTCTTGGGTATAAGATTTTTCCTGCAAAAAGAACACCCAAGTGAAGCGAGAATAATCATCCACGATAACTAGACAGTACTTACTCCCGCCGATGCTTATGTAAGCAATCGGGCCGAATAAATCCATGTGTAGGAGCTCCAGTGGCCTGTCACTAGTCATGATGTTCTTGTGTGGATGATGAGTGCCAACTTGCTTCCCGGCTTGGCATGCGCTACAAATCCTGTCTTTCTCAAAATGAACATTGGTTAGTCCTAAAATGTGTTCCCCCTTTAGAAGCTTATGAAGATTCTTCATTCCAACATGGGCTAGTCGGCGGTACCAAAGCCAACCCAAGTTAGTCTTAGCAACCAAGCAAGTGTCGAGTTCAGCTCTATCAAAATCTACCAAGTATAGCTGACCCTCTAACACTCCCTTAAATGCTATTGAATCATCACTTCTTCTAAAGACAGTAACACCTACATCAGTAAATAGACAGTTGTAGCCCATTTGACATAATTGGGATACGGAAAGCAAATTGTAATCTAAAGAATCTACAAGAAAAACATTGGAAATAGTATGGTCAGGTGATATAGCAATTTTACCCAATCCTTTGACCAAACCTTGATTTCCATCCCCGAATGTGATAGCTCGTTGGGGATCTTGGTTTTTCTCATATGAGGAGAACATTTTCTTCTCCCCTGTCATATGGTTTGTGCACCCGCTGTCGAGTATCCAACTTGAGCCCCCGGATGCATAAACCTGCAAAACAATTTTAGTTCTTGACTTTAGGTACCCAAACGGTTTTGGGTCCTTTGGCATTAGAAACAAGAACTTTGGGTACCCAAACACAAGTCTTGGAGCCCTTGTGTTTGCCCCCAACAAACTTGGCAACTACCTTGCCGGATTTGTTAGTAAGCACATAAGATGCATCAAGAGTCTTAAATGAAATGTCATGCCCATTTGATGCATTAGGAGTTTTCCTTTTAGGCAACTTAGCACGGGTTGGTTGCCTAGAACTAGATGTCTCACCCTTATACATAAAAGCATGATTAGGGCCAGAGTGAGACTTGCTAGAATGAATTTTCCTAATTTTGCTCTCAGGATAACCGGCAGGGTATAAAATGTAACCCTCGTTATCTTGAGGCATGGGAGCCTTGCCCTTAATAAAGTTAGATAAATTCTTTGGAGGGACATTAACTTTGACATTGTCTCCCCTTTGGAAGCCAATGCCATCCTTGATGCCAGGGCGTCTCCCATTGTAGAGCATACTTCTAGCAAATTTAAACTTTTCATTTTCTAAGTTATGCTCGGCAATTTTAGCATCTAATATTGCTATATGATCATTTTGTTGTTTAATTAAAGCCATGTGATCATGAATAGCATTGATATCAACATCTCTACATCTAGTACAAATAGAAGTGTGCTCAACGGTAGATGTAGAGGGTTTGCAAGATTTTAATTCTACAACCTTAGCATGCAACATATCATTCTTAGTTCTAAGGTCGGAAATAGTAGCATTGCAAACATTAAAATCTTTAACCTTAGCAATTAACTTTTCATTTTCAATCCTAAGGCTATCAAGAGAAATATTCAATTCATCAATCCTAGCAAGCAAATCAACATTATCATCTCTAGGATTGGAAATTGAATCAATACAAATATGGGAATCAACCTTAGCAATTAATTTAGCATTTTCACTTCTAAGGTTGTCAATGGTCTCATGGCAAGTGCTTAGCTCACTAGACAATTTTTCACATTTTTCAACTTGTAGAGCATAAGCATTTTTAACCTTAACATGTTTCTTGTTTTCCTTGATTAGGAAGTCCTCTTGGGAGTCCAAGAGATCATCCTTTTCATGGATGGCACTAATTAGCTCATTTAATTTTTCTTTTTGTTCCATGTTAAGGTTGGCAAAAAGGATACGCAAATTGTCTTCCTCACTACTAGCATTGTCATCACTAGAAGATTCATATTTAGTGGAGGATTTAGATTTAACCTTCTTCCTTTTGCCGTCCTTTGCCATGAGGCACTTGTGGCCGACGTTTGGGAAGAGAAGTCCCTTTGTGACGGCGATGTTGGCGGTGTCCTCGTCGTCGGAGGAGGAGTCGGTGGAGCTCTCGTCGGAGTTCCACTCGCGGCACACGTGGGCATCGCCGCCCTTCTTCTTCTGGTACCTCTTCTTTTCTCTCCTCTTTCCCTTCTTGTCGTTATCCCTATCACTGTCACTTGATAATGGACATTTAGCAATAAAGTGACCGGGCTTACCACACTTGTAGCAAACCTTCTTGGAACGGGATTTGTAATCCTTTCCCTTCCGTTGCTTGAGGATTTGCCGAAAGCTTTTGATGATTAAGGCCATCTCCTCATTGTCGAGCTTGGAGGCGTCAATTGGTTGTCTACTCGGTGTAGACTCCTCCTTCTTCTCCTCCGTCGCCTTAAACGCCACCGGTTGGGCCTCGGACGTGAAGGGCTCATCAAGCTCGTTGATCTTCTTTGAGCCTTTAATCATACATTCAAAGCTCACAAAATTCCCGATTACTTCCTCGGGGGTCATTTGAGTATATCTTGGGTTGCCACAAATTAATTGAACTTGAGTGGGGTTAAGGAAAACGAGAGATCTTAGAATAACCTTAACCACCTCGTGGTCGTCCCACTTCTTGCTCCCAAGGTTGCGCACTTGGTTCACCAAGGTCTTGAGCCGGTTGTACATATCTTGAGGCTCCTCCCCTTGGCGAAGACGGAAGCGACCGAGCTCCCCCTCGATCGTTTCCCGCTTGGTGATCTTGGTGAGTTCATCACCCTCGTGCGCGGTCTTGAGTAGGTCCCAAATCTCCTTCGCGCTCTTCAACCCTTGCACCTTGTTATATTCCTCCTTACTTAGAGAAGCAAGGAGTATGGTTGTAGCTTGAGAGTTGAAGTGCTCGATTTGGGCCACCTCGTCCTCATCATAGTCTTCATCCCCTACGGATGGTACCTGTACACCATACTCAACAACATCCCATATACTTTTGTGGAGTGAGGTTAGATGAAATCGCATTAAATCACTCCACATAGCATAGTCTTCACCATCAAACGTGGTTTGCCTAATGGGACGGAAAGTAAAGGTGTATGTTTAGGAATGCGAGGGTAGCGTAGGGGGATCTTACTATACTTCTTACGCTCTTGGCGCTTAGAAGTGACGGACGCCGCGTCGGAGCCGGAGGTGGATGTCGATGAAGAATCGGTCTCGTAGTAGACCACCTTCCTCATCCTTTTCTTCTTGTCCCCACTTTGATGCGGCTTGTGGGAAGAGGATTTTTCCTTCTTCTCTTTGTGATGTGAAGAAGACATTTTCTCCTTCCCTTTGGAGGAGTCCTTCTTCTTCTCTTTGTGGTGTGAGGAAGATCTTTTCTCCTTCCGTTTGGAGGAGTCCTTCTTCTTCTCCTTCCTCTTGGTGCGGGACTCTTCTGATGAAGTGCTCCCTTGGCTCGTAGTGGGCTTGTCGCCGGTCTCCATCTCCCTCTTGGTGTGATCTCCCGACATCACTTCGAGCGGTTAGGCTCTAATGAAGCACCGGGCTCTGATACCAATTGAAAGTCGCCTAGAGGGGGGGTGAATAGGGCGAAACTGAAATTCTCAAAAATAATCACAACTACAAGCCGGGTTAGCGTTAGAAATATAATCGAGTCCTCGAGAGAGGGCGCAAAACAAATCGCAAGCGAATAATGAAGTGAGACACGCGGATTTGTTTTACCGAGGTTCGGTTCTCTCAAACCTACTCCCCGTTGAGGAGGCCACAAAGGCCGGGTCTCTTTCAACCCTTACCCTCTCTCAAACGGTCCCACGTACCGAGTGAGCTTTCTCTTCTCAATCACTTGGAACACAAAGTTCCCGCAAGGACCACCACACGATTGGTGTCTCTTGCCTCAATTACAAGTGAGTGTTTGATCACAAGAAAGAATCAAGAAAGAAGAAAGCAATCCAAGCGCAAGAGCTCGAAAGAACACAAGCAAATCACTCTCTCTAATCACTAGGGCGTTGTGTGGAATTTGGAGAGGATTTGATCTCTTTGGTGTGTCTAGAATTGAATGCTAGAGCTCTAGTAAGTGGTTGGGAAGTGGAAAACTTGGATGCTATGAATGGTGGGTGGTTGGGGGTATTTATAGCCCCAACCACCAAACTAGCCGTTTGGTGAGGCTGTCTGTTCGATGGCGCACCGGACAGTCCGGTGCACACCGGACATGTCCGGTGCGACAGCCACGTCACCAAAGCCGTTGCAATTTGACCGTTGGAGTTCTGACTTCTGGGCCCTCCTGGATGTCCGGTGCACACCGGAGATGTACTGTTCAATGTCCGGTGCACCAGAATGGGCGTGCCTGACTTCTGCGCGCTTCTGGCGCGCAATAAATGCGCTGCAGGTAGCCGTTGGCGCCGATATAGCCGTTGCCCCGCTGTTACACCGGACAGTCCGGTGTACACCGGACGGTCCGGTGAATTTTAGCGGAGCAGCCGAAGTGAAAACCCGAGGCTGGCGAGTTCCTGAGGTCGTTCTTCCTTGGAGCACCGGACATGTCCGGTGTACACCGGACAGTCCGGTGAATTATAGCGGAGTGACCTTCGGAAATTCCCGAGAGTGAAGAGTTTGAAGTCGGAGTCCCCTGGTGCACCGGACACTGTCTGGTGCGCCACCGGACAGTCCGGTGCGCCAGACCAGGGTGCCATCCGGGTTGCCTTTAGCTTTCTAATTTGAACCCAACTTTGGTCCTTTTAATTGGCTTGTTGTGAACCTTTGACACCTGTATAACTTATACACTAGAGCAAACTAATTAGTCCAATTGTTTGTGTTGGGCAATTCAACCACCAAAATTAATTAGGGACTAGGTGTAAGCCTGATTCCCTTTCAACGGTTAAGTAAGTTGTGCAACGAGCCAAGTTCAAAATCTTTCGAAAACATCTTGGAGAACATTTTTCCAGATCATGAATGCCCTTGAGAAAAACAAATTTGAGTTCCCACAAAGACTCCACTTTTGTTCTCTTCAAAATACTCAAAATTTGGTTTCAGCCCACAAAACCGGTTCAACCGGTACTGAAACCGGTTCAACCGGTTTTGGTACTGTTCACCTGCCACCTCTGCTCTGACTTGTCTGACAGTCAGAGCTGTCAGAAAAGTCGCTGCATACTTTTTTTTTAAAACCGGTTGAACCAGAATTTTCTCTTACTCAACCGGTTTTGAAACCGGTCGAGTCTCCGGCTGAGTAGCTCAGTGGACTGGGATCCCCCTGGTAGAAACCGGTTCAACCGGTCTGAAAACCGGTTCAACCGGTTTTTACTCTTTTTCTCCCAACGGCTGTCAGCTTTTGGGGGATCCTTTATATACCCCCTCACACTCTCTCTCTCATTAACTTCTGCCTCTCCCACAAATTCTTGGCTGACCAACCTTCAAACAAGCGCATTCATTTCACCTTTCACACCCGCAATCACATCTCCTTCAATCATTTGAAGGACCCTTGGTGTGAGGTGAATTCGATCGAACTCGCTGTCAATTTCATCTCGATTCTCCCTTTCTCTTTGTTCTTGAGCTCGTTGCAAACTTAACCTTGTGCGGATTTGTTACTCTTGGAACCTCGTGTTCCTTGACGGTTAGAGGTTACTTGGGAGTCTCCAAATTTGTGGACGACCCCAAGAAGTTTGTATCACCCGCTCTTTGAGCTGATTTGAGAAGAGATTGCCTTGACCTTTGTGGTCGGCTTGTGGAGGATTAAGGTTGGAAAAGACCCGGCCCTTTGTGGGTTCCTCAACGAGGAGTAGGACACCTTTGTGGTGGTTGCCGAACCTCGGGTTATATTGTGTGTTCTTGTGTGTTCTTGTTAAGCACTTTATATTCGGTGGTTGGTTCATATTATTCATTCTAGTAGATTTTGTGTAGGGCAAGTCTTTAGCTATATTCTTCACTACTTCGTATTTGTTCAATAGATTATCTAATTTAAGTTGAGCAGGTTCAAACTTGTTCAGTTGTAATTAAAATCGACTGAACCGGTTTGCACCAGTGTAACTTTAATTTAACCTATCTTAAAGTTTTTAGTGAAAATTTTCAGGTGTAGCCTATTCACCCTCCCTCTAGGCTACTTTCAATATTTAGCCCACATATATACTCTAATAGAGTAAATACCCATCGGGTATCGGGTCGCGGGTACCCATTGACATCTCTATTCACAGGCACGAAACCAATCACGTGGATAGATTTGCGAGGAGTGCAGGGCAAGACCTGTAGATTGCCGCCACAAAGCCACCAGATCGCATGGGCATAGTTTTTTTTTCAAACGGAATACCTCCATTTCTATTATTTGCATAGCAAAAATACAAAAAAAAAACGTTCACACCAGCCGCTTGAGCATCCAAGTCCCAACCAGCAGGAAACCAACACAGACGATCTGATTCAGGCCACAAACGACTACTCCCTCCGTCCATATGGTTTAATCGTTTTAGATTTGTCCTAATTCAAACTATTTAAACTTTGACCAGCAATATATATAAGATTAAATTATTTTAAACTAAAAATATTATATATTATGGTAGTTCAAGTCACAAAGAATCTAGTGACTTTACATTTATGTTGTAAAATCTTATGAAACATATGGTATAACTGGTCAAAGTTGACACTATAATTGACTTATAACAAACCTAAAACGACTAAAACATGTGAACTAAGGGAGTACCAGTAATGACCGACATATTGGAAAAGATCCACCAACAACAAAACACCACTCACACAAAGGAGCTATAATACAATTCCAACTGCAAAGAAGAACGCCTACTCAAAACCACATATAGGCAAAAAAATAGCCAGGGTAATAGATAGATGAGCGAGGAATCTTGGTGGGCGATGAGCCGATGAGGACGACCGTGCTGTGCGGGGGTGGGAGGTGTAGCCGATAAGCGCGAAGCCGTCTGTTGCGCGCGAAGGTGGCGTGATTTGCTCGCGGGTGAAGCGGGCGTCGGGGCCCGGGGGAGGGCGACGAGGACGACAGGTTGGAGGGGGCGTGGATTGATTTGTACAACTTTAGGGGTTATTTGTAAAATTTTGACGTAGGACGACCGTCGAAACCGATGCTTTAATATATTAGAGTTTATATACTAAACGGTATCATAGTAAAAAAATAATAATTATCATGATTTTTTTAATAACACGAGCCTGTCAAACTTGATGTAAAATTTTAAACGAATTATAAATTGGAACGAACACAGTACGTAGTTGACATTTGTTTCAACTAAAGAATTTTTAGTTTTCCTATAATCAGGATTGGATTTTCAGAAATCTACAACCAAACTAAATATACCCTAATTTTATTAGACAAAGCTGGCCTCTTCTGCACGTTGTTTTGCAACACAGTTCATGTTAGAATTATAGGCATTTTCCGTATCATTTTAATTCCATAAATTAATATTATGATGATGACATATAAAAGATAATTAACCATAGAAATCGTAATCTCAAACATATCCATAACAATATGGATCATGAGAACACAAAGCATATGAATCATATAGATCATATAAATACGATAAACATATAAACTGACTGAACAATTGAAAATAAACAAATAGAAACATAAACAGCATGATTGTAAAATTAAAACAAACAGATATAACACATTATAAGGTAACAGAACAGATGAGATAAATTCTTTGCTATACATGAAACAGTACAAATGCATATATAAAACATATATAATCTGTAGAATGCAAAACAGTAAGGAAATAAACTGATCATACCCTCTAATGCGCTCTGATCCAGATCCTTGTCCAACTTCCTTTGTCATGTCGCAGATGTTTTGGGCAGTCGCGTAGACGCTCCCCAAAAACCTAATTGCCGATCCCCCGTGCAAGGTCTCGAACGGCACCGGCTTCGGAGGCACCTGCCCTCTCGCTTCTCTATGCGCGCAGAGCCACGAGATGGAAATACCCTCACTCGGCGGCTGAACTGTGATTCTGAAAGTGGTGTGTTCGCGTGTACCGAGTGACAGGGGTGCTCCTCTATTTAACCTCTCGCAGAGGGAAGTTGAAGGAGAAAGATCGCCGAGTCACGCCAAGAGTCGGCCAGCTCTCGCCGAGTCATGCCATGAGTCGGCCAGCACTCGCCGAGTCATGCCATGAGTCGGCCAGCTGAAGGAGAAGGGTCACTCGGCTGGCTGACGAAGAGACAGGGTCACTCGGCAGACGAAGAGACAGGGTCACTCGGCTGACGTACGCGGTTAGTGAGTGCTAAAAATTAACACAACCACACCACACCCGCTCGCCTGCCTGCCTGCCTGCCTGCCTCGCCTCGCCACGCCACGCCACGCCCGGCCCGGCCCGGCCGGCGGCGGCGGCGCGCGCGCGCGCGTGTGGCACGCCCTTGTCCATTTCTTGACTTCTCAAGTTAAGTGGAATAAATCTCACCATATAAGTCAAGGAAAAAGACCCTTGGACTTCCAATGTGGTACTATTGGTATTCTCCACCATTACACACCTTAGAGTTTATTCAATAAATGGGCCAAGCCCATAAAAGATCCAACAATCCCCACCAAACTCTAGGGTTTGTAATGATGAAGTATCAGAATCACAATCCTTTGATATACCAGTGTTTCGATGGAGACTGTTAAGTTGAACATCCATCTAGAATAAGAGTTTCACTCATTCACAACTGAACAATGGACTATGCCTTGAATTGACAATTTTGTGCGAAATAAGATTCACTCAAATCCTTTGCTGATACTTGGCTGCAAAAGGGTATTCCCGCTGTTTAGAAGCATATAAGTCACACTTCAGTGCCTTTCATGAGTATTTAGGGATTACCCAAGTCCCATAGACTGTGACCAGCAGTCTGACTCATATAGGTGTATTCCTCAAAAGATGTTCTGTAGGACAACATCTCACCTTTATAAGACTCTTGGAATACATTAAGGTAAAAACCATCCTGCCTTACAGATAGGAAAGATGTGCATCAGAAATGAGTTAAAGAAGGGATCTTTCCTCACAATCTACTCCTAGCTTGTTTCTCCACTCTACTTCACGGGATCTCCGATCGCATAGAGCAGGTTACCACTAGAGTAGATCTCACATGGGTCTCATACCCATTTCCCTCGATGCACTTTCTATCACATTGCGTGATAGACCCTTAGTGAATTGATCTGCCAGATTATTCGATGTGTGGATATAATCCACAGTTATAACTCCGGAGTTTTTCAACTTTCTGACAGATTTCAATCTCCTCTTAACATGCCTTGTAGACTTCATGTTATTCCTAGAACTGTTAACCTTTGTAATCATAGTTTGATTGTCACAGTTCATGGAAATAGCCGGTATCGGTTTTTCAACTACCGGTAAGTCCAATAGGAAATCACGAAGCCACTCGGCCTCAGCCCCAGCAGTGTCTAATGCTGCGAGTTCTGCTTCCATTGTAGACTTCGTTAATATAGTCTGCTTGCAAGACTTCCAGGAAACAGCGCCACCTCCAAACAGAAACACATATCCGCTTGTGGCATAAAGCTCATCAGCATCAGAAATCCAGTTGGCATCACAATAGCCTTCCAGCACTTTTGGGTTTCCGGTATAATGAATACCGTATGTCATAGTACCTTTCAAATACCGCAACACTCTCTCAAGAGCACGCCAGTGATCATCTCCTGGTTTCGACACAAACCGACTTAGCTTACTCACAGCATAAGAGATGTCTGGCCTTGTTGCACTTGCAAGGTACATGAGCGAGCCAATGATCTGGGAGTATGTCAATTGATCCCTTGCTATTCTCCGATTCTTTCTTAATAGCACACTAGGATCATAAGGTGTTGGAGCAGGATCACAGTCACTAAAACCAAAGCGACTCAATACCTTTTCCACATAATGGGATTGTAACAAAGTTACCCCACCATCAGCTTCTCTAACAAGCTTGATGTTTAGAATGACATCAGCCTCTCCCAAATCTTTCATCTCGAAATTGCTCGATAGAAGACTTTTAACTTCCTCAATCACATTGAGATTTGATCCAAAGATCAAGATGTCATCAACATAAAGGCACAGCATAACAGACTCACCCCCACCATATCTATAGTATACACACGTGTCAGATTCATTTACAACAAAGCCAGCTGCTGTAAGAGTATTATCAAACTTTTCATGCCATTGCTTAGGTGCTTGTTTTAGGCCATACAATGATTTTATCAACCTGCACACCTTGTTCTCTTGACCATCCGCAATGAACCCTTCTGGCTGATCCATGTAGATCTCCTCATCCAACTCTCCATTAAGGAAAGCTGTCTTAACATCCATCTGATGAATGATAAGACCATAAGAGGCTGCCACGGCTATTAATGTGCGAATCGTAGTCAATCGAGCCACTGGTGAGTAGGTATCAAAGAAATCTTCACCCTCCTTTTGGGTATATCCTTTGGCCACAAGCCTTGCCTTGTACCTCTCAATTGTACCATCAGGCCTAAGCTTTTTCTTGAAGATCCATTTGCAACCTATAGGTTGACAACCATAAGGACGGTCAACGACCTCCCAAGTTCCATTAGACATAATAGATTCCATCTCACTCCTTACTGCTTCCTTCCATAAGTCAGCATCAGAAGAGGAATATGCCTCACTAATGGTAGATGGTGTGTCTTCCACAAGGTACACTATAAAGTCATTACCAAAGGATTTTGCAACCCTCTGTCTCTTGCTCTTTCGAGTGACTATAGTGTCATCCTCCTCAGGGATGTGCACGTGAGAATCCTCAGCATGATCTATAGGAATCGACAGTTCGTGCTCATGGGGAATTATAGTCTCATGACTTGTATCACTAGGTGTGTTCTTCATGGGAAACTCATTCTCAAAAAATGTTGCGTCTCTTGATTCCATGATAGTATCGACATACATATCAGGCACATCAGAATTTATAATTAAGAACCTATACCCAGTGCTGTGAAAAGAGTACCCAAGGAATATACAGTCAACAGTTTTAGGCCCAAGTTTACGCTTTTTGCTGATTGGCACATTCACTTTAGCCAAGCAACCCCAAGTGCGCAAATACGAGAGATTTACTCTTCTCTTTTCTCATTCCTCAAATGGAGTGATCTCTTTGTTCTTTGTTGGAACTCTATTCAGGACATGACATGCTGTCAAAATCGCCTCACCCCACCATGCCTTGGATAATCCCGCTGTACTCAACATGGCATTCACCAAATCTGTTAGAGTGCGGTTTTTCCTTTCAGCAATCCCATTGCATTGTGGTGAGAATGGCGGTGTCCTCTCATGAATAATACCATGTTCCACGCAGAACTCATCGAACACATTAGAGAAATATTCTCCACCTCGATCAGACCTTAACCGTTTTATTTTCCTCTCAAGTTGGTTCTCAACTTCAGCTTTATAGGCCTTAAAATAATTGAACGCTTCATCTTTTGTTTTTAAGAGATACACATAACAAAATCTAGTGGAGTCATCTATAAAAGTGAGAAAGTATCTTTTACCATCTTTGGTCAAAATTCCATTCATCTCGCACAGATCAGAATGAACAAGTTCTAGAGGTGCCAAACTCCTCGCCTCAGCAGCCTTGTGAGGCTTGCGGGGTTGTTTTGATTCAACACACACATGGCACTTAGACTTTTTGACCAAATTAAATTTAGGAATTAAATTTATATTTGCTAACCGCATAAGACAGCCAAAGCTTGCATGACAAAAACGTGAATGCCATAAATCTGACTCATCAGAAAAATGAACAGAATTCACCAGTTTATTACACACATCATGCAGTGATAAGCGGAACAACCCTCCGCAGTCATATCCTTTACCAACAAAAGTACCATGTTTCGACACAACACATTTATTTGACTCAAGAACAACTTTGTAGCCATCTCGACATAGCATAGAAGCACTAACGAGATTCTTCTTGATAGAGGGCACATGCTGCACGCTCTTCAATGGCACCGTCTTTCCCGAAGTAAACTTCAGAATGACCGTACCAACACCAAGAACATGAGCACGCGACCCATTTCCCATTAACAAGGCACCGGACCTCCCGACCTGGTAGGAGGAGAACATAGAGGCATCAGCACACACATGAATATTTGCACCACTGTCCATCCACCACTCAGGTGAATTACAAACTGAGAGAACAAATGGTAAAGAATTACCATACCCAGATGTTCCATCTCCAGTTTCAGTGGTTACAACATTAGCTGATTTCTTGTCCTGTGTGAACTTGCGATCAGGGCACTCTCTAGCCCAATGTTGATCACTGCCACAGACAAAGCAACCTCCCTTTCCCTTGTTGTTGTTGTTCTTCTTTTTAAACTGTGCTGTATGAACAGGTTTATTTGCGTTCTCTGGTTTGTTCTGGTTTTTCTTCTTGTTAAACTTGCGGAAGTTTCTCTTCTGCACCACATTAGCAGTAGAGGTCTCCACACCTTTTCCATTGTCCTTTGATCTAGCCCTTTCCTCAACATCAAGAGTACCAATGAGCTCCTCCACATTGAACTCTTGTCTCTTATGTTTGAGAGAGGTAGCAAAGTCCTTTCAAGAAGGTGGCAACTTGGCGATTATGCCGCCAGCCACAAACTTGTCAGGCAAAGGACAAGGAAAAAGTTCGAGTTCCTTAGCTAGTGCCTGAAACTCATGAGCCTGTTCCACTACAGATCGGTTCTCAACCATCTTGTAGTCATACAGCTGCTCCATGAGATACAGCTCGCTACCAGCGTCAGTAACTCCAAACTTTCCAACAAGAGCATCCCACAGCTCTTTCCCCGTGGGAAGGATGATATAGCTTTTCTGGAATTTTGCGTCAAGTGCGCTAATCACTGCACCTCGAAAGAGGTTGTCTTCAGCCTTAAACTTAGCCTCATCCTCAGGAGGTAAGTTGGCAGGCTTGCCCTCAGCGGCATGAAAACAAGACATTGCAGTTAGCCACAATTCCATCTTAGCTTTCCATATCAAGAAGTTTTTACCATCAAAAGGATCAGGCTTTAGCACAGCAGCAAAACCTCTGACAGAAAAATGCCTAACATTAGGTTTTTGGATTGTTAGAATTATAGGCATTTTCCGTATCATTTTAATTTCATAAATTAATATTATGATGATGACATATAAAAGATAATTAACCATAGAAATCGTAATCTCAAACATATCCATAACAATATGGATCATGAGAACACAAAGCATATGAATCATATAGATCATATAAATACGATAAACATATAAACTGACTGAACAATTGAAAATAAACAAATAGAAACATAAACAGCATGATTGTAAAATTAAAACAAACAGATATAACACATTATAAGGTAACAGAACAGATGAGATAAATTCTTTGCTATACATGAAACAGTACAAATGCATATATAAAACATATATAATCTGTAGAATGCAAAACAGTAAGGAAATAAACTGATCATACCCTCCAATGCGCTCTGATCCAGATCCTTGTCCAACTTCCTTTGTCATGTCGCAGATGTTCTGGGCAGTCGCGTAGACGCTCCCCAAAAACCTAATTGCCGATCCCCCGTGCAAGGTCTCGAACGGCACCGGCTTCGGAGGCACCTGCCCTCTCGCTTCTCTGTGCGCGCAGAGCCACGAGATGGAAATACCCTCACTCGGCGGCTGGTGGTGTGTTCGCGTGTACCGAGTGACAGGGGTGCTCCTCTATTTAACCTCTCGCAGAGGGAAATCGGCAGACGAAGAGACAGGGTCACTCGGCTGATGTACGCGGTTAGTGAGTGCTAAAAATTAACACAACCACGCCCGCCCGCCCGCCTCGCCACGCCCGGCCCGACCCGGCCGCCGGCGGCGGCGGCGCGCGCGCGTGTGGCACGCCCTTGTCCATTTCTTGACTTCTCAAGTTAAGTGGAATAAATCTCACCATATAAGTCAAGGCAAAAGACCCTTGGACTTCCAATGTGGTACTATTGATATTCTCCACCATTACACACCTTAGAGTTTATTCAATAAATGGGCCAAGCCCATAAAAGATCCAACAGTTCACCCTTAGAGCATCTCCAACAATGCCTCAAACTATTGTCTCAAATTGAAATATAGGGCTCTACACAGGAAAACCACTCCAACAGTGCCTCAATTCATAAAATTTTGTCAAAAAATTATAGAGCACCCTCTCAAGTGCCTCAAATATACTACACCGTAGTGGGCTGCCCTATAATCTAGATTTGAGGCTTTACTATTGGAGCGAGATGTTTTGTTGGTACCCTAAATTCTATAAAATTTACTTATTTTTAAATTATAGGATATTTTTATAGGTTACGTTGTTGGAGATGCTCTTACGGCTGAAGAATTAACAGATGCAGAATATGCCGCACGTTCAAACAAAATTCAGACATATCGAGTAGAGTCAGTTACCAAAAGAAATTTATGTAGGATCCCTTTCATAGAAGATTATATCCTGTAGATCACGTAGAAAGAATCAGGATGACTCGACACTAATGTGTCCCACATTGCAGATTCACATCCAGTCACAGATCAAGAAGCAACTTTAAACAAGAAAACTGTGTACTTAAAATGTCTCGTTCTGCTAATGGCGAAACAAGCGAGAGATCTGCTCCTTTAAAATTGTGAGAAGCGTTGTCAGTCTGCATTGTGCTCAAATTCCCCTTCAATTGCAGAACGAGCAACGTTGAAAATCATATGCAGTACAGAGAAAAAAAAGAGAGCCTGTCAGACAACCTGTAGGCCATCCCAGCCAGGCAAGCCTGAGCAAGGAACGATCCTCTACAGCAACCAGAGCAAGCAGTACAGCTGAACTCCTAGCCGTTAATCACGCTCTGGCCCACAGGTCATGACTCATCAACCAGGCTTAAGTGCTTGCCTCCTTATTAATCAAGGATGCAACGGTACGATCCTATAGAACAGATCCTGTTCAAGTAAGGTCGTGCTACAGGGTCCCAGAGCTGAACTTTTAAGCTGGCTTCTACTAAATCGAGCAACCGAGGTGGTACTAATTAATTGGTGGGAGTTCTGGCAAATCGTGTGACCTTTCAGGTCGAGCCCATCTAGATGATTGTAGTTCACACTTCGCAGAGCTCAATCTTTGGCCCAAGTGCAATTCTGGATCTTGATACCTATGGACCATGGTTGCGTTGCCGGTGATCCTGATTCCTGACAGGGAGAAAAAAATTCTATACGTCCCCGCTGCTGCAAATCCTCCTATTTACAGCCCCTCAGTCATAGTCGTTCAGCGGGACCAGCGGGTCATAGAAGTCAGGTTCTCCTGCGTGCAGCCAACACATGGTGGCTGCAGACGATTCCCCGGTTGTGAGCAGCAACCCTGACTCTTGCTACTGCATCAAACTCGTCCGCCTGTAAAAAGGAAAAATAAACCTTTCCCTCAATTTTCTGAACAGTGCTTTGCTTCAAACCCCCAAATAATAAAGGCTACTATGATTAGGATGCTAACATATTAACGCTAAATACTGTCCATCAGATTCACTATTTGGGATGGAGGGAGCAAGTGCTATGTGTTCTACCAGTAAAAAAACAGCGTTCTAACTTCTAAGAATACTCATCAGGCTTCCAGAAGCAAGGGCCGTCTCTGTCTCTCTGAGGTTTTTTTGGGTGCCCTGGTGCAACCCTTGACCTACAGTATATAGCGGTAAAAAATATCTAAAATGGATCTTTTTATATTTGATCTATTATCATATTCTTGTCCTCTCATACTATCTATTTTCAAGTTAAGATTTTGCAGGTTATTTTACAAAACATCAAACAATATTTGCCTTCTTATATTATCTATTTCAGAAAACTCAAATTTTTGGGGGCCTGTACCATCGCCCTAGTTGCATTGGGCACTAGACAGGCCTGCCAGAAGCTGATCTAGTCATCTTGAGACAACTCCACAGATAATGGTAGAAAAGAGAAGGTGATCAATACCATTTTATCACTACCTGGCACCTGCATTGTTTTGATACAGGGACTCAGCATTGTACATATTAAAGTCTTCACGAGCACAGCAAAACTGAAGGGAATACCACCCAAATCATGTAAGTGCTGAATCAAGTTTCAGCATAGTGCATTATAATGTTTGTGCCAGGAAGCTGCTGTCCTAAGCTACTGCTGCAGGTTCAGTTTGCTCAACCACAGGTGACCTTCTTGGGACTACTTGTGACTATTCGATGTAGTAGACACACTGAAATGAGCGCTTCACCGTTTCCAGTCGAGGTCGGATTCTGTGTCTGCGAAGCTCCTTTAAAATTGAGAAAAGCGTTGACAACAGCACAAAAAAAGAGCCTGTGTCAGACAACCTGTAAGCCACCCCTGCCAAACAACCAACGCTGAAAAACACTTGCAGCACAAAAAAAAAAGAGCCTGTCAGACAACCTGTTAGCCACCCCTGCCAGGCAAAGCCTGATCAAGGAACGATCCTCTACAGCACCCAGAGCAAGCAGTCACTCCTGGCCGTTAATCACGCTCTGACCCACAGGTCACTCATCAACCAGGCTTAAGTGCTTGCCTCCTTATTAATCAAGGATGCAACGGTACGATCCTATAGAACAGATCCTGTTCAAGTAAGGTCGTACTGTAGGGTTCCAGAGCTGAACATTTAAGCCGGCTTTTACTCAATCGAGCAATCGAGGTGGAGCTAATCGGTCAGGAGTGTCCAGCAAATCGTGTACTGGGTCGGCCCATTCTGGTATTCTATGCGTGGGCTTCAGGTCGAGCCCATCAAGATGGTTGTAGTTCACACTTGCTTGGCCCATGTGCAATGCTGAATGTTGCTATCCACGGCCCCGTCCCCGTTGATCCTGACAGGATTGGAAGGTTGGCCTGCACTCTGCGTCTCTGCCGATCTGATGCTATTCGCCTATTCCTCTGGAAATCTTGATACGAGCTCAAAAAAATGGTAATGTAATGATTACTAGCAAGCACACACTTGACACTAGACTCACCTCGTAGTCACATGCAGAAAAATCACGTTTCTCTGCAACTCAGTTTTACTGTAACGTTTCGTGCTTTCGTTCTAAAATGATCCATCTATGGTCGTTTGACAACACACAAGTCATCCGTGGTGGTTGAATCGGCGAGTGAACTTGTGCTTTTGTGACTCGTATTTTCAGTACGGGTACCATCATTCATGACAATGCAATGCAAGCACAGTGTAAAATATAGGGTCTAACTGATCTGTGATCACGGTGTAAAGAGAAGTTTTTTTTGTCGTCGCTGCCTTGTTTCTTTAGGCCTAGTTTGGATACTTTGGGATTAGAGTGTTTTAGAGTAATTGGAGAGGGTGTAAATCCCCAATAGATCAAATACTCTCTCAATCCACTCCAATCCTACTCATTACTAGAGTATCCAAACTAGGCCTTAGCGTTTTTATGTTTGGCTTTGTTTCCAAGGCAAACCCTGAATATAGTGCAAAGTATATACACCATGTATTCTAAATTACAAAATATTTTAGGTTTTCCATATATATTAATTTTACTATGTATGTATCTATATATAGTTTATATCTAAGTACACAGTAAAAACTACCGATCTCGTGATTTTAAATGTAGGCAGGACATTGCTCCACTCAAAGCAACCACAAAAAAAAGTTCTTAACACATAACCTAAAGTCAAATGGACATTTAATATTATTGCCAGCTTTTGTTAGACGCACACAAAAAAAGTCATTTCATATTGTTATTAGGTCTTTCATGATATCGAGGTGTAAAGAAATTCGACTTCTGTGCTGAGTAGGAGCTAGTACTACGTAGTAGATGTTTTTCTCGTGACATCATCATAGATAAAAAGTATATGGAATTAGGAACATTCGAATTGTTCCTCTGAGAAAAGGTGCGGAGAACTAGGAACGTACGACGGGTCGCTGGGGCCTGAGGTATTCAAGGCCCAGCGTGGCAGTGTCACTGTGTGAGGAAAATCGCATCGACCAAACCGCCAGTGCTGCACGTACGCTAATCGGGTAACTGTAGCCAGGCCGAATCCTGCTAGATCGAATCTCGGATGCCAGTGCGGCGCTGCAAATCACCACTGACACGAGTGTCCCACATCCTCTCGGACCCACAGGCAGTGGGAGAACCATGGCTCAACAGGAATGCCCGATGCACGCCGGCAGGAGCTATCGGCCCCGACCCACGCCACGTCGTTAACCGCGGAAAGGCTACTGCGACCGAAACACACCCTTTCCTTTCACGTCACACTGCGGCGCGGTCCCGCAAAGGACTTGGCCCACGCGACATTCTAGGGTGTAGCATCTCAAACGACCAGGGTACACGCTCATGTAACCGTAGCGTACGTCTTCACGCAGACGCAGCTCCCTAGCGCCACCGACGAATTCAAACTGCTCTCGCTGACGTACAGGGCCCACACGCCGTGGCCCCAGCGACAAGCGAGGCAACCGTATATACGCGCACCTGGACGGAGACTCCCACCCCAGTCCAGCTCCCCATGTCGCATCGAGACGAAGCCTTTCGTTTAGATTATTCTCCCCAAAGTTTCTTCCGGCCTCTCCTCCACCCCCACCTCCGCCTCGCCCTGCTGCTTCCCTTCATCCGCCTCCACCTCCACTCCACCTCCGCCTCCGCGCCCTTCCGACCTCCCAGTCCTCCTCATCTCGCGATTGGCGAATTATAGGGTTTCGCGGCGGCCACCCGGATCCAGCTCGGCTTGGTGAGCGCCTCCAAAGCTTCGGATCGCGAGAGGGCGCTGTGATCACTCTCTGTTCCGCCGCTGCCGCGACGACGACGACGAGCTTCTGTGCGCCTGTGCCTGGGTTCGGAGCCCCCGTCTCCCCTCCGCTGGCCACCGGTGAGGAACTCCGCTCCTTTCTCGAGCTGTACTGCCGTTTGCTGCTCTCTACTCCCTCAGTTCGATCGCGTCGTCTTGTGGTTTGATGCATCGGGATAAGACATATAGAAGTTTTCGGTGGAGCTGGGGTGCGCAGCTTGGAGCTAGTTAGGGAGTGATGTCGTCTGTGTTTGTGCGCTTGCCTTTTTTTTTTATGCGGGTGGGTGGGGGCTGCCGTGCGTTACTGTGTCAGTCGTCGCTTTAGCTGTCTCCCTTTGCGGGTTGGTGCTTGCGGAGCTGGAAGCTCGTAGGATTGCTTAGCTTTATTAGACACTTCGGACTTTTGAGGCGGGATAGGCTGGAGGTGTGGGGGTAAACATTGTTGTGTTGTGCCCCGATGTGTTCGGCTCCTGGACTGTCGCTTCGAGTGTAGCACTCCAGCGTAATGAATCAGGAAGCTCATAATGGGGGGATTGCTATTCGGTGGCTGACTGCATGCTGTACACTTTTTGAAGATTTCAGTACAGGAGATCTCGGGTGCTTTTGTCTATTGCATATTTGTCATTTCCATTCTATGCTGGAAACAATTTTTGGGGTATAAGGATACAATTGGAATTTAGTTTTCTGTTGCTATGCTTACATTGTTCGATTGTTTCTTAGGTGAATTGATGTTTGTTGTGGCTAGCGATGTTTAATTGGATGGCTAATGGTTCCATATTCACTTTTCTCGAGTTTCTTCCGTTTAGGGGTTTGGCTTGTGGGCTTTCAGGGTGTTAAATTAAATGTTTTAAACTTCTAACTTCTAATAGTGTTTTGGAATTCTTATGAACTTTGAGACGTATACAGTGTTATGCCCTGTTGATGAAGCGGGTGTGGGTTAGTTTGTTGGGTGGGTGGGTGCTTAATGGTCTGGACTCTGGAGTAGCCAAAGTTTGAAGACTATTTCTTAAAGTAACTCCAAATGTATACTCATGTTATAGATGAGATTGAATGGTGAAGCGGCATTGTGTGGGTAGTGTGCCACACAAAAAGAATGTCATTCTTGTTTTTGAGAAGTAAATAAATCTCAAGTTTGACCAAATATACTAATGTTTATGGTGTGCAATAAGTACCATCAGACAAATAATGAAATATATTTTCATAATAAATCTATTTAGAGATACAAATCCTGATAATGTTTTTTTTTGTAAGTCTAGCCAAGTTTAACTCAGTCCAAACCTAGAATGACATTCTTTTTGGGACAAAGGTAGTAAAAATCAGTTTCCAGTGGGTAGTTTATTGGTGTGTAAAGGATATATGTTCTTCATACCAATGCTTCATCTATTTGGTGATGAAACGTTGCCGTGTCATCTCACTATCATGTATTTCCAGGATACCAGCTCATGATGTGGAAATCTCAGCTCTAAATCCGCTTAGGTTGTGATATCGTGACAGTGTGGGACTGACATAATTGTCACTGTGCAAGATGTTTTGGCACGTGCCGGGATTCTCCGCTGCATCACCTGTGAGTGCTTGCAGTTCGATGTTCATTTATTTTTTTCTCCTAAGCTACAGTTTTTTAAACATTCCTTTTATGTCTTTCAGGTGGATACTATTTTGGACAAGGAAAATTTTAAGTTGGAGGATCTTCTTGATGAGGATGAAATAATTCAGGAGTGCAAAGCACTGAATACCCGCTTAATCAATTTGTACTGTTTCTTTTCTAGAGCTCTGTTACATTGTGGTTGTCCTTTTTTCTATATTATTGGCGGTAAGTTTTTTTTTTTTCTGGTAATGAACTAATCTGTGTATCTTGTTAGTGCAGTTTGCGGGATAAGGTTCAAGTGGAGCAATTGCTCCGCTACATTGTAGAGGAGGCTCCTGAAGATGCAGAAAAGAAAAGGATATTTAGGTACAGCATGGGTAAATAAGATTATATAAACTCAACTTTTTACAATATCCTAATGTGGAATTTATTCAAAACCATGGAGTACCACTGTGCAGATTTCCATTTATAGCTTGTGAAATATTTACATGTGACGTGGATGTCATCATGAAGACATTAGTGGAGGATGAAGATGTATGCTTTCCTTTTAAGCTTGTTATTGTTGTTTTGATGCAATTCTTGGTACTACTGTTCTCCCAACTGTGTGTAAAGTTGTCTTTTGCAACTGATGAAGTTATGATCTCTGTGCAGCTTATGAATTTGCTTTTCTCCTTCCTAAAACCTGACCACCCTCATGGGACATTATTGGCTGGTTACTTTGCTAAGGTACTTTTCGCATCTGTTTATTTCTGGAACAAAAATCTCTACTTGCACGACCAAAATTGTAATTTGCTGATTCTTGTACTGACATCCTAAATGGTCATGTTCTTAATTTTGCAGGTAGTAATTTGTTTGGCGATGAGGAAGACACTTCAACTAGTTCATTATGTGCAGGTTTGTGTAGTTATTTTATCAGTTTTTAGCTCTTCTTTTGCTCATCTAGTTTCTTTTTGATTCACTGATGTCCCTTTGTTTGTCATTTGTCTTGGTAATGCATTGCTATATCTAATAATGCTTACTTTGTACTATACATATAATGAAACACCACTAACTCCCTTGGAACATAATGCTTCTGGATGGCTATCACATTCATGCAATGCTTTTGTAGTTTTGTATCTCTCCTTTTTACCCTGTGTGTTGTATCTAAAATCAGCACTTAATATGTAATGATTATTTTCAAACTGTCTTGTTTCTACAGGGCCATCCTGAAATAGTTAGCCAGCTTGTTGATCTTATTGGGATTACTTCTATCATGGAGGTCAGTTTTCTCTAAAACTATACTATAATTGTAAGTTGTTACTTCGATCGCTGGTAAAGGTTTTGAAAAAGTATATGCTTGTGATACTGGCTAATGAGGGATTGACCATCCTAACATTTTACACAAAGTGGTTATTTTGATAATGTACTTTTCCCTTACAATTAATTAATGATCCAGTCCATATAGTTTAATTGTTTGTTGGTTTGGACAGGTTTTGATTCGCTTAATCGGTGCAGATGAAACTATGTATTCAAGCCATGCAGATTCTATGCAATGGTTAGATGACATACAAGTCCTTGAGATGATTGTTGACAAGTTCAGCACATCAGTAAGAACTAAAGTTTGTTTTTAGCATCTAACCTTGTCAGTTATCCATTTATGCTGTTTATTGTTTGTAACTACCTAAGTTTGCATCTGTTGACATTTGTATAAATGTTGTTGAAATGTTATTTCTCAATTGTCCTCACTGAGCTTATGGGAAAGCAATTGCTTCTCTTTTTGTGGAAGGCCTTGCCTGTACCATTCTGTTGGTTGTGGGTAAAACAGCACTGCTGCTTGCCAGTGCCAGGTTGGATTTAAGGGATGATAAAAACCAACATATTTGTACTTAATTAACTTGGCAAAGCATGATAAACCTTGTACAAAAACTGGGTTTCTTGATGCCCCATTTTTAGAAAACTAGCTTTGGCTACAACTTTCTATTCCAGAACCTACATGACTAGTCCAATCTCCTCCAGGCCTGAGATGCAATGGTCCAATTTCTGGTTCACATTGTCTTGTTTGTGGAGTAATTGCACTTAATTGATCTCATTTTCTTGGGAATCTGTGCTTCTGCATTCAACATGATTTTCTTTATTTGACTGATGCTGCAGGATTCTGCTGAGGTTCACGCAAATGCTGCTGAAATCCTTTGTGCAGTAACTAGATATGCCCCTCCAGCACTTGCTGCAAAGATTTCCAGTCCAAGGTAATTTTGAGTTGTGCTAATGTTTAAATTTATCAAGATTTTTATAGTGTGATGGTTTTGTCTTTTCAACTTGATGTTCAAAATAGTTATGTGCTTCACATTTACAGCTTCGTAGGGAGGTTATTTCAACATGCTTTTGAAGATTCAAGGCCTAAATCGGTGCTGGTCCACTCGTTATCAGTGTGCATATCTTTGTTAGATCCTAAGAGACTTGTATCGGCTTCCTACCAAGCTTTCCGTAGCCAGTTGAGCCATGGAACACTTGTCACTGCAAGTCCAGAGACAGTAAATGGCATGCTGGATAGCCTAGGTTAGTGGTTGTTTAAGCTGTAAATTCCATGTATATTTACTTACGGAGTTATCATTATCAAAGCTACAACCATCTATCTAATGTGCCATTTGAAACATCTATGTTCTTACCTTCAGGGGATTTGTTGAAGCTGCTGGATGTTTCATCTGCTGAAAATGTTCTGCCAACAACATATGGAAGCTTACAACCTCCACTCGGGAAACATCGCTTAAAGGTAAGCAGTACTTGTTTTGTTTATTTGATGATTTTAAGTAGTCATGAACTAAATACACAACTAGTGCTGGAGAAATTAGTCATTTGATGCCACTGTTGGTTTACGCACATCTTTTGTGGAAAATATCAAGGATTGCTTGATTTATCCAGAGAACGAACACTATCTGTTTCTTTGATTCTTTATAGAATATCAGGTAATGGTTCTTTTTTTTGTATTAACTCTGCCTATTTCATTTACAGATTGTTGAGTTCATCTCTGTTCTACTATCAATTGGTAGTGAAGTTGCCGAAACGCGACTGATTCAACTAGGAGCAATCCAGCACGCTATAAATCTATTTTTTGAGTAAGTTAAATATTGGAATCTGCATATGAAAACTATTGAAATCCTGACACAGACCATCATTAGGTACCCATTTAACAACTTCTTGCACCACCATGTCGAGAATATCATTGGGTCATGTCTGGAGAGTAAGCAGGATCACCTGGTTGGCCATGTCCTTGATGAGTGTAAACTTGTTACAAGAATTCTGGAAGCAGAGAAGAACTCTGCTCTGTCGTCAGATTTAACTAAGGTAGTTAAATCAAATCATGTCACTACGTTCATTTTTTCACTGTGGTTTACCTTTATCACCTTTTTTTATATTTTTTTATGCACTTATATTTTTCCTGCAGCATACATTGTCTACAGAGGGAAGATGTCCACCAAGGATAGGAATTGTTGGCCATATGACACGGATAGCTAACAAGCTCCTTCAGCTGGCCAATACCAACATCATGGTCCAATCATATTTGCAGGTTTGAGTTCGATGATCATTGTATAGAGAAAGAACTGGAACTATTTATATGTTAGTCTGCTAGGTATCACAAATTCACTTGCAATTTGTCTGATGATCATTGTACAACACTCAATAAAATTATGTGACGTAAACTTTTTTGCTTATTTTGCCATCTTGATTCTATAGGTTGTATTGAGCTTCATGTTAAGTCAGAGTTTGATCAATATCATCCCTGAAGTTCTTTGATGGAAATTCTGTTCCTAGGAAATCTTGATGTATGCAAGTTAAATTCACCTGCCGTATTGTAGCCTCTGCAATACCCATTGTTAATCATGATTGTATATGCTGGTAGAACGTACATGTTAAGGTTTTGTACAATACAATCTTGTAGAATTCTGCAATACCCATTGTGCTTGTTGTCAGCTGTATTATCTTGTTTGTTTATCTTTGCTGTATAAGTTCATTCGTAAAAGAACTGCTCACATGATTTGCTTTTTAATGATTCAAGCAACAGCCAATTTTGTATAACAGGCTTAATTTGATTGCAGCAAAATTCTGACTGGATTGAGTGGCACACCAGTACCCTAACGAAGCGTAATGCATTAGAAAATGTTTACCAGTGGGCATGTGGGTAAGTACATTTTAGCTTTTCGTGGTTTATATTGTGCAAAAAAATATTTAACTGCAATTTTGAATTCTCCATGTGCTCTATCGTCATTCTGAATCATAAAATATGTGTCCTACGGAGAATGTAGTATAGTCAATGTGATTGCTTTAGAAACATTGCACATGTGTTAACCACAACTATGCTGCTTTGATATCCAAAATGACATTCTGCATCACTCCTAGACTACTTGCTAGATTTGGAAGGAACTATAGTGAACAGACGTATGTGGAGTAACAAGTCCATCACGAACAATTAATGTCCATATCCTACAAAAAAAGAGGAAGAAGATTTTCTTGTCACTATCCTACAAAAAAGAGAGGACGTTGGTGTTCTTTGTCACTTGAATGCTTTCTCTTTTCTCGCATCGATGAACAAGAGCTAATTTCTCTTATGTGACATGGAACCTGAAAATTTCCTTGAATGTCATTGGCATGTGGGTCTGCAGTCCACACACCATTGACACATTAAGGGCTTGTTTGGTTGCATGCCTAAGGTGCCAAAAATTTTCACACATTTTCCGTCACACTTGACTAAGGTTAGACGCTCAAATTCAGCGCCTCACCTTAGGCATGTCTAAAGGAATCTTGCCACAGTTTTATGAGTCATTAACGAGTGGGGCCTACACAGAAGGAGAAAAATCTTGCCACAACTGTAGCTACAAACCAAACACACGTCTAACTCGGTCAAACCTACCTAAGTACCTAACCTTAGGCGTGATAAACTGTGACAAGTGAGGCAGCGAACCAAAGGTGCCCTAAATGCATATATGATGGGTTAGGAAATAGTTTTCAGTGACATATAAGGAATCAACAATAACAATATTGTGATGTTTCAGAATTTCCCTCATGTTGCTAACCGCTTGGTCCAGATGTGGTTAAGACTTCTGTAGTTCTGTCTCTCTAGGATGTTAATGTCAAATGACATAGCTCTTGTATCTATCAATTCTTCAATACTTTCAAGGGGCAGTCTGTATGTCCTGCATGTTTGCATAAGTATATGGACTTGCCACAAACTTCAGCTGCTTTGGCATTGCTATGTGTAAAGAGATACTGCGATGAACGATCATATGCTAAATTTCTGCTTTCTTCTCTGGTTATAGTCGACCAACATCACTACAGGATCGTGGTAGGGATAGTGATGATGAAGACTTCCGAGATAGGGACTATGATGTGGCTGCACTTGCTAGTAATTTAAGCCAGGCATTTAAATATGGCATCTACAGTAACGATGATATTGACGAGGTCAGTTTCTCTTGATTAGTGCAGTTGTTTCTAATTTGGTCTATTAGCATTCTTTAGTGCTTTATATATAGGCATATTGATTTACATTAAAAGATTGAATCATTGTTTTTTCTGAGATCCAAAATGCTGAATTACATTAAAAGAATATTCTTAAATTTTACTATGGACCGAAACAGCAAGCTTTGGCTGTAGTTGCAACACATTAACAGTTTTAAAAATGTATTCAGTAACTTTTTGTTTATATTTGATACATGCAGGCTCAAGCATCACTTGAGCGAGATGATGAGGTATATTCAGATTTACTGTTTATATTCATTGTATCATTTCGAATTGAACTGAACAGATTGGTGTTTGATGTTTTTCTCTGGTTATTATATCTGCCACAGGATGTATATTTTGATGATGAATCTGCAGAGGTAGTAATCTCTTCCCTTCGCCTTGGAGACGACCAAGAAAGGTTTATTCTTTTTATATTTGATTTGACTACTGTTCTTCCTTTTGTAAGCACATTTGGTGTTTGATACAAGAATTGGCTAATGAAGATGTCATTTGCAGTGGCTCACTCTTTACAAATTCCAACTGGTTTGCATTTGACGAGGACAAGGCACTGAATGATCGTTTGGTTAGCCCAGAAGCTTCCCCATCTCCAAATTCAGAAATATCCGCACTAAAAGAGGATGATGAAGTCATTCTTGGCGAAGTGATAGATGACACAGAAGGTTCTGAACCAACTCTACCAGTCTCCAACAAAGACGCAAACGAAGAGTCTGGTCGCACCGTCTTGGCAAATGGTACCATTGACAAATGGGAAGATGATATCAGGCCACCGACTCCGGATGTAAAAGAGAGTCAACCCGAGTTTGTGGAATGGAAGGAGGAAGAAGCTGAACCTGGTGATGTTGCTGAGAAGGATACTGCAGTTCCTGATATTGAGGTTGAAAGTGAGAAGCAGCTGAATTCCATTGACGATGTTATGCTTTGCGATGCCGAGTTAGGAGAGGAAAAGAAGAGTGGTGGTATGCTTGGATCTTCAGCACCTGAGGCAGAAGCAGCATCACCTGTTTCATCTGACATCGATTCAATCAAGCACCCTGAACAAGCTGCTGCCAGTGCTGTATCAGAGTATCCAATGGGCGAACAAAATCCTGAGATATGAAATGAATTTGAGGGCAGCAGAGTTCCGCTCACGTGATGGCGGATGGCGTGTGATGATGGACGTGCAGGAAGCACTTGGAACTGGTTGGACCATTACTGTACAAGCAGTTTGAGGATCATTTGTGGGTTTTCTGTTCTACTCTCTTGGAGGAAGGTGGTCCCGGATCATGCATCTGATGGAGCCTCAAAGGTTCCACTTAGTCTCATGGAGATGCTTAGGTTCGATGTGTAACATATTCATGGAGACGCAAAATTCAGAAAGTTGACTTCCTTGCCCTTTTCCTTAATCAGTGGGGTTCTGGTTGTGTCACTCTGGTAAATAGCCGATAATTGAATAGGTGATATCTGGTCTGGCTACA
Source organism: Zea luxurians (assembly GCA_029449295.1). NCBI lineage: Eukaryota > Viridiplantae > Streptophyta > Magnoliopsida > Poales > Poaceae > Zea > Zea luxurians. Next base: position 127,028,636 of record JAOPSE010000010.1, read on the forward strand.
TGTCCATTACTGTAGTTGGTGCTATTTGTACGAAAGTTTTGGCTCAAATGCAGTCAGTTGATTCTTGTCATATTTAGAACTTGTTTGAAATTTGTGTAAACGAAAAAAATATAGCTTCTATTTCCCCAGGTGCTTGGTGTTTAATTCATCTGTTATAAATATAGCTTCTATTTTTTCCCTCTTGTTCTTTGTTTCCTCCAGCAGAACAGAAGCAGCAGAACAGAAAAAAGAAAACTTCGTTCCTTGTACCAGTTGCTAAAGCACATGCCTCTTCGAAGGATGGCAGCAGCAGCAGTGTCACATCGATCGGGGCTTTTGTAGACAAGAACAGGAAGATCGGGGCTTTTGTAGACAAGAACAGGAAGTAGCCAGTGCCAGATTTTATTATACCAGCGGATTATATTAGTCAGTACCGTAGTGTGTAGCTGGTTTGCAGTTGTTTCTATTTTCCAGATTCGTCCAAACTTTTGTACTTCTCCTAGAAAACTGGTGAGAAGTTTTAGTCAGATTTTGCTCAATCTTAATTAAACTTCATGGAAAAAGATGATCACTTTCAAACCTTTGAACCAGAAGTAGACCTGCAAAAGCTTTACCAGTCCAGCGGGGTATGATAAAGACTTTAAATGGACATCAACATCAAAAGCGTGTCTAAGCTCAGAGTTCCCTCTTTTTGCATGTGCTGTGTATATAAATCCAGAATGTAAGTCGTAGTTAGCACACTCGGCGATCAAGTTAGTTCAGATTTGAGGGCCCCACCGTCTGATGAACTGTATGAGAGTGCCGGGGAAACAAAATTGTTAACAATGCAACTGTATGAGCTACCTGATTCAACACAAGGAATCGTTAAAAAGGACCACCGGCATCTCTTCATTCCTATTTGCAGCAACAAAACATGGCACTTCATCCTTCCTTTCTTCAATGTTGGCGCCCCTGTCTATCAGTGAAACAATGAAATCACATGTTACACAATGATCTACCAGAAATTCCAACAGCACGCCTGCATCTATTTTTCCTAGGGATTTTTATTTTCTCAAGAGAAATTAGTATATTTTCTCTTGAGAAAATAGAAATCCCTTGAAAAAATAAAGTTCCCAAACTAGCCTTTACTGGCTTTTTCTCCATATTTTGGAATGGAGATCAAATAAAGACACATTAGGGCATGTTTGGTTTAACTTTTTTCTGACCAGCTTTTCTGAAAATCTAGCTGTGGGAAGAATCTGACTGTGTAGAGAATCTGAGTATTATTAGGATTACGTATGGAGGAAGATAAATGTGTCCATACGACTCAGGATCAAGAAAGTGATGGATTCCTACTATTACAACGACTCAACCGATTATGTGTTTATGTTAATTATGAATGGTTTTTACTCAAATGAATTTTATAAAAGCTGACTGAAAACCTGAGCGTTTGGCAGTCCGCAGCAGCTTTTGGTGGCCAGAAGCTCCAAAAAGCTGAAACAAACGGGGGCATTAACCCATGGTCTTGTGGTGATACACAATAAAGAAGCACATGCCTATCAAAGGATGGTAATTTTCATAGATCAAGCAACACCACCAGAACAAACTCAACAGTCAACATAAATTTGCATGGTCGTTGAAATTTATTTTGCGTAGGCCTATCCAAAATGCAGAAATAACTCTTACATCAAAAGTCGAAATAACTCTTACATCAAAAGTCGTCACCAACAAATGATACTGCATTGTTACTTATAAAACCATACTTTAATGTCATGCACAAAGCATCAATTACATGAGAGATCTGCACCAGAACAACCCTACCATTAAGAACACATACATTAGCCCTGGCCCCCTACATACGACAAGGTCGATCAGCTACTTTTAACACACCAGTACCTTCCACCTCCAGCTTACATACACATGGTGCTGTACTACTGTCAGACACCCACAAAGCCAGTTTGTTATCTACTACTAACGTAATCGAAGCCTAAGCAGACACCCATGTCTCATAAACAGCTACATACTTACAATTACCTCTAGCCCTGCACAGCCACAAACCACCCAAGAACACGAACTCGGATCATTCAGATTTTCAAATCCTATTGTTACCAACCTCCCCTAAGTCAAAGAATGAGCATTGCCAGCTCCTGAGGCACTGTCCCCTGAGCTCCTCGACTCAGAACCTGTAAATGTAAAAAGTCCGCACCCTGAAGAAATTTTGGAACTATTGAAGGACTACACAATGCCAGCTTGATCATACCACTCGACGATGAAGAGCCACTTCCAGAACCACCAGAGCCAGTCGTACCTTCAGCGTCCTTCTCGATCTCCATGGATTGGTAAGTGGCTGCTGGCATTTCATCCCCAATATCAACATACTCATCCACCTGCTCAGCCACTGTAGTGCTCTTCACAGGTTCCTCACTCTCCTGCAAAAATAATAAATAAACAAACTAGCATCGGTGCCCAATTCACACGTCCACTAGCTGCAACCAAAAACAAACGTGCTGCTCCTATTGTCATTACCGCATCGTCATTGTCAACCAATGTAGGCACATCGCCCACAGGTGCAGTGTCATCCTCAGCCACAGCAGTACTGGTTACATCAGCAACGCCACCATTCATCATCGCAGCACGCTGGGACTTCTTGAGCGCCTTGTTGAAGTTAGTAACGAAACGATCAAGCTCCCACTGTGTCTCAACATCCATCTCATCAATATCAAGCTCGATCTCATCCCCAAGCATCTCCGGGTTGTTGTTCCTCTTGCGCACAATCTGAAGCACATTGTGCATCTTCTCTTCGGGCAGGCTCACCAGCCCCAGCCTGAGCATGTTCTTCTCCTCCAGGCTCATCTCCCTCTTGTTAGGCTCCCTCGCCTTGGGCTTCCGCATCCTCACATTCCCTGCTCTCGTCTTAGCCTTCGCCTCGACAGGCTCAACTGCCGGCGGAGGTGGCAGCTCAGCCGCCACTGGCCTCGGCGGCTCAAGGCGCTTGTGCTCTTCATCGAAACAAGCGAGCGCGAGCGCCTCCTTGTACATCCTCTCGAAGTAGGCGAGGAGGGCGCCAGCGAACGTGTGGACCTCGTGGCCGACCGGGTTGTACCGCAGCGCGTTGGTGAAGGTGAGGCGGACGTCGGCCGCGAAGTCGTCGTGCGAGGCGTACCTCCCGGCGGCGAGGCCCTCCTTGACGGTGCCGAGATCCATGGGGCGCTTGATGACGGCATGGTAGTCGTGGAGGCCGAGGCGCTCCACCTCGACGGGCGCGTTGAACCACACGCTGCGCTTGTCCTTGCGCAGCCTGCTGAGGATCTGGCCGCACCGCTTCCGCATCGCCCCGCGGAGCACCGCGCGCGGCGGCGGGCCCTGCTGCTGCCAGGTGTCGATGCGGGAGAGGAGGGCGCGGACCTGGCCGAGCTCCACCGCGAGGCGGTCCCGGAGCGCGCGGGCCTCGCGGTGGCCCAGGGACGCCGGGCGGAACTTCACGTAGCCGGCCGCCGCCCGCGGCTTGGACTTGGACCCGTCGGCGCGCGGGTGGGGCTGGCTGGGGCTAGGGTTGGGGGGTATGGACTCGAGCGGGGCGCGCGTCTCCCCCCAGTTGTGGTGGTGGCCCCCTCCCCGTCCGGCCAGAAGGGAGGAGGCCATCGGCGGCGCCGGCGAGGTCCCGCGAGCTCGACTGGTGCGCTGGCAATTCGGATCCTGGGGAGAGGGAGAGAGCACGGGAGCGGGAGAGAGAGAGAGGGAGGATGCAGGTGGACTGGTGGAGTGGAGACGACCGGAATTTTTTCCCCGAGTGGCGGGCGGATCTGGCCGGCGTCGGGAGAGGAGGGATCCGCGCCGTTGGTAGGATGAGTGGACGGATGGGATGGCTCGAGACTTTCGTCTGCCCGAGTCGGTGCGTGGCCGTGGACTCTTGGGTTTGACTGGTCTTTGCGGCACAGATAACTGTCATGTGGGGTCACACTGTGCGGTGGGGCCGTAGTCTTGGTGTCAGGCCTCAGGGCAGCAGGTCCTTTTATGTAGTGTTTGGTCTGTGGAATCACTCTATGCTTTATAAGGTGATGTATCATAAGTTTATTTCATCAATTTTGGTGGAATCAATCCACTCCTCATGTATCTCTACTACACCTTAAGGCTGGAGCGAGGACGTCCACCAGCCTCACCGTGCCCCCGCTCCAGCCTCACGCCGCGCCATCTTCCTTCCTGTAATCCCGCCCCCGCTCGCGCCGTCTTCCTACCCTGATCCCGTCCCCCGCCCGCGACTCCTAGCGTGTGTCCCGATCTGCCTCGACCCGACATCATCGCACGCGCTCACAATCCTCGCCAGCCTCGCTCCCGATCCGTCTCGAGCCAACATCATGGCGTACCCCGTCCCCTCGCGTCCACTCCACCGTGATGCTAGCCCAAGCTCCAAGGAAGGCGCGCCCGCAATCCCTGCATCCTGCGCCGACCCCGCGCTCCCATCCCATCCCCGCTCTCCAAGGTCCTAGCGTCCTGGTGCTCCTACACGGCTTCGGCCCCCAGGCAAAGCGACAGTGGTGGTGCCAGGTCTGCTCAAGACCGACACTAACGACCAAGCCTGGCTCCTCCGTGCCGGTGCGAGCGCGTCGAGGACACATCATGCTTCTGCGCTTCCCTCGCTCTCGTGCCTCCCCCGCCGTAACAGCCACCTCTGCGTCCTCGCCACGCCAAAACCCCCAAATCCCCACCCTTCTCGCCGCCGCGCACGCCCGGAGAGCCATCGACGACGGCTATCTTGGTCTGTATCCCCACGTTTGTGGGCAGGCGGAGATCTGGATCTGCTCTCATCCGCTTCGCCACTCGGCGGGCTCAGCGCAGCAGAAGAAGAACAACCAGCTCGCCGTCGAGTAAGGCCACGCGTCCCGTCCATGTCCGCACCACCTTTTTGCCCCCGCATCAGCGTTGTGTCTCCAATGAGCATGCGTGTCACCAGGGAGAGGCGAGGGCAAGCGGTGGTGGCGATGCCGATTGCGTCCGCCGACACACGCTTGGTGGGGATTGCCTCCTCCATCTGCACAAACTTTCAAAGCATTTCGACCCACCTTCCTTCAATCAAGCGATCCCTTCCCTGTCGATCACTTCCTGGCCAGTAACATGGCATTGGGTCGAGCTCAGCTTCCTCCGTGCCGACCTACAACAGCAGCAGGCGCCGGGTCTTAAGACCTGAAAAGGAGGCGGCGCGGATCTGCAGTCAGTAGTATCTTGTGCGACACCACTGCTTATGGCCAGCGAGGCAACGATAAACACCAAGCCAAAGGTGTCCGCTCTCGAAGAAAGGTAGGCTGTAGTGCGACATCTGCTCTGCCACATTTCTGTTGTGGTGGTGCCATGGTGGTGTGACTAATCATCAGAGATAAGTAGCAAACTGTCAACCACCAGGGAGACAAGCCAGGCAAGTTTATTTTCATCTCGCTATCTCCCTGATATTGGTGTCCAGATTGAAGATTATGCATCAGCGACAAGTAGCATTTGTGATTTTTAATATTTGTTAGAAAACATTATGTATTATGATTGTAGACCAAAAAGCGTATTTATGTACACACATGGGTTCGAACTGAACCTTGACATGCTCAGGAATCTTTTGCAGGATATTCTGTGCAATGGGGATCAAATCCATGACAATCGAACAGTCTTGATTTACATCAAGTTGGAACAATGCTGAGGTATCGTGGTAGACTGGTAGTGACCCTGAAGCTTGTGGTCTCATCTTTCAGCTCTAGGTTTTATGCTCAATTTGTTTTTCAGGCATGCAACATCGAGGTTACTTTGTTTGTTGGATGAATTCAGTACGGTAAGGGCATTCTATCTTAAGGTGAGAGTAGGACCACATGAAATCTAAGTCCTTTCTGTTTATCCTCAACATGGCTGAAGATTACATTCATGTTTTCTTCTTTCCTGATTATTTGTAGATGGCATTGGTCTGCTTGGAGGTACTTCCAGTCATTTTGCAAACTATGATCCCCCCATATGGTTAGATAGTTATTTTGGCAAATGTTATTTTAGAAATTTAATTTGATAGGTTTGCCAGTCTGGTCTTGTGGGCTTCCTTCAATCACTTTGAATTTGTGAACTTCATTGCATGATTTGCTTAGCTCAAAGTTTTTGTAGTCTAATTATTCTTATATTTTCCTCCTGATTCTTTTTAGTTCATTTAGTAAATTGATGTTGTTTTTTTGCTTAAGTGGAGAATTGAGCCGTGATGTAAAAAATAGCTTAGGCTAGAAAGGCACATTTTAGAAATTGATAGTACCGTCGGACTGTAATGTGTATGAATAGGAAAAATTTATCATGTTACTTTATCAAATCTTATCATTTTTCTCCTATTCCTTCATGTCTATGACGTTTGCCAAATTATGAATGGGGATTCTGGTCGAATTCGAAACAATAAACTAAGTCTTAGGACGTCCGTTTTTTTTCCTTCTGTTTTGTATGGTGGACTGGTAGATGGTCAAATTCTGCCAAATTTTCAACCTCAAAGCCTTTGAAACGGACATTTTTTCCTCTGAGTGCAACAGTCTAGATCAAAGATTGATAATTAGAACAACTTTTATCCTATACCATCTCGTCCACACCCTCATGCTGCTTGGGGCACCCATCACCAAGAGCCCCAATGTTGTGTAGCGTAAACTCTGTGCCCAGAGGCAACACACACCATACCCAAGCGACGATGGCGGTTATGACTGTATGACGAGGCTCACCGCTCACCCGCCACCGTTCCATGGACCGGCAAGTGGAGGGTCCGTCTGATGCCATTCATCGCCGTCTTTGACCTCGTGAAGGCGTCTTAGCCACTTCAATTTGATTGGAAATATTGTTGTTTTAAGATACGGGTCCATGGTTAATGTTGCGCGCTTCTCTGAGAAGACCTGTCATTCCAATAATTTGGTTCTGGAGCAACCTGGAGCTGTATACTGATCTAGCTTCTTTTAGTAACAAATGTAAGTTGGTCACATTTTCTTTAGATTGTCTATAGAACTTTGAACGACCAGCTCGTCCCTTCTAATTTTTATTTGGCCAGCAAACAAAGTTTTTACATAACAACAAATACTTCTCGCGATGATTGTGTCATTGCCATGCGCGGGCATAACTTCTTAATCTCTTAAGAACCTAACGTGAGCATCTGGTGCTACCACGGTTTCACACTCTCTATGGCCAGCGTCCGCACAGCGCACACAAAAAATAGTACAGAGCGAGCACTCAAACCCACGCCCCTTTGCTCTAGAAATTTGGAGCTAACCACCAAATCACACGTAACTTAGTGTTTAGCGATAAACAATAATTATATTTGTAGTCTAGGTATCGCTCCACCTGCTCCCCTACCTCGTGGCAACGCATGGGCATATACCTAGACCACCAGATCACACGTAACTTAGTGTTTAGCGATAAACAATAATTATATTTGTAGTCTAGGTGTCGCTCCACCTGCTCCCCCACCTCGTGACAACGCACGGGTATATACCTAGTATATTAATTATCTCTACTACTTATTAAGGCTCTAAGGGTAGCCTGCCACTTTTGGTTCTGCCACCCGAACTCCCGCCCAGCGCCCTGCGAAATCTCTAAAATTCCCGCCCAACGCGCCCTGCGAAAATCTCCGAAATTCCCGCCCAACGCCCCTGCGAATTCCCGCCCAGCAAAAAAATAAGCAGGGCCGCGAGGATCAAACCCGGACCATTTCAGCCACCACGCGCAACACAATGCAACAACCAACCTCTTGCTCATATGGCAAGGGCCAACGCTTATAAGCCGCACTATGCCTACTTTACTAGCCGGTATGGTACTAACCATATCTGTAAAGAAAACAACACAACAGTACCGGTGTCCTGGGCTGAATGTTTGGTGCGGCCCATACTCCAGCTATGTTTGGAGCAGCCCATACTCCAGCGATGGACGCCAGCTGTCTCCCTTCATTCTTGGGTAACCTCCGCCTCCGCGACGTCGCATCCAACCGCTCGCACAGCTCCACTCCCGTGGCTTCCCTCTCCACGATCTCCACTTCTCCACCTTGAATGCGCTGGAGTTCCCCTCCCGCACTTTGCCGACGCCAGAGACATCCGCAACCGCAAGCGCCCCTTCCTCCTTCCTTCATCAGGAGCCGGAGGACCTCGCCGTCCACCACCTCCCCTACTCCCTTCCTCCATCAGCGTGGCGTCGGCGACCTGTCTCGGTCGAGCATCAGCCGAGAAGGAGCAGGTGAGCGGGCATCAGCCGAGCGGAGCGAGCAGGAGCCGGAGGACCTCGCCATCCACAACCTCCCCTCCTCCCTTCCTCCATCGGCGTCGGTGAGGGGTGCTTGTCGCTTGCGGACTGTGCACGCCACCGCAAGCCGGGACTGTGGGCGCCACCGCAAGCAGGTTGGTCGCACTGCGTTTGCGAGTCATCGGATACTGCTCTAACTGTTTTTCTTTCCATGTGCTTGCTTCTCTTGCTCACTGCTCCTCCCTACCCCAGTCTCTGCTGCGCGTGGAGGACAACCTTGCCGGCGAGCGAGGAGGAACGCGAGGACTCAGACGCACCGCCACGTCTGGTCTGCTCCTACCCCCCAATTCTCTGATCCAAAATTGTTTCCCTCACCTGCCTGTCCTCTATGGAAGACATGAGGTTCTGTTCATGTGCTTACTTTGATTATACTGTTTAGCTAGATCCTCACCGTTTAAATGGATTGTAAGTCTGTGATCAATAGCTGCAGGGGGGATTACTGTGATTTTAATAATAATCCTCAACCTTCAAGTGTCAGGTGTTGGGGATGCAGAGCGTTACCAGGGAGCTGGCGAGGTGCTGCAAAGTGAGCAGCAAGGGAGCTGATGCCGAGCTCGACTGCTACAGCTGCTCCGGCGTGCTGCGTGGGTGACAGGAATGGTGGGAGGAAAAGGAGACATGAGAGATAGAAGAGAGTAGAAATTGAGTACGTCTTCTTGCATGAGAAGGAGCGTACATGAGTAAGCTTCTAGACCGTGCATCAACTGGATAAGAACAGGAGCATTCCAAGGATTTGGTCGACCTAAGGATAAGAGAAAATGTGTGGCAGGGAGGGGATAAGGAGAAAAGGCTAGGGGATAAAGGCCATCGGCCAGCACATGGAGAAAGGTGATTTTTCCTTCAGATATTTGGAACCTCTGAACGGCTACACTTCACTGAAACACAGTTTCAATCTTCTGAATCCACTGAATCAGCCACACTACCCATTGCCCAGCTCTCTGTTTGATCCCCTTTTATGTCACAAATTCTCTTAGCAACAGGCCCATCTCCCTTAACTAAATTTACTCCCTAAGCATAGTTCTTTCACTTTGGTATAACGCCCATAGGTTGGAAATACTCAAAGAAAAAGTTGTGATGCGCAGGCCCAAAATCTTGAACCTGCGCAGCAACCAAAATTCAGTACAACATCCAAAATTCCCCAACCCTAAACAACCACTACGCCACCTGCGAGGGCCCTGACGCTGCGGGGGCCTCCGCCGTTGGCTCCGCAGCCACTTCCGCCACTGTTCCCACCGCCTCCGCCGCCGGATCTTCGACGGCCGGCGCAGCTGCTGCGAGGGCATCGGGAGCGCCTTCGGCCACCTTCAGCGGCAGGTCTTCAACTGTCGCAGCAGATGTGGGGGCGCCTGGTGCGTCTTCCGTGGTCTCCGGGGTCGGCCCCGGGTCGGGCAGGGCGTCGTTCAGTGCTCCGAAGTCGTCCACCCGCTCGCCTCGCTCCGCCTAAAACAATACATACAAAAAGTCAGCAAACACACGCACAGACCACATCCAGCAAACGCCGAACAAACGACAACGTTACCTGAGCCCTCGCAGCCTCGGCCCGCTCCCTGACCACTTCACCACCATACAGACCCCACATCCGGTCATAGAGGGCGCCGGCGGACTCCTTCACCACGGGGTCTTCGACCTTATAGATGTCTCGCCCAAAATCTTCATCTGCCTGGTCGAAGGCCTCATAGTGCCGGCACCCTTCGCGAGAGAGTGCGTTCATCGCCCCCTCGCAGGTGACCAGGGAGGCGAACGACATTAATCCCCCCAGGACAGTGGGGAGCTCCTGCAGCTCCTCTTGCACCCATTCCAAACAGCGAAGCCCGGCCTCTCGCTCCGGCACCACGAAGTCACCGGTCCGCGCACCCAGCTCGCGATATGTGGCCATAAGCTGTGTGCGCGTCCGTTCGGCCTCCGTTCGCACCGCGGCTTCGGCCCCCTTCGCGCGGCTCTCCAGAGCGGTGAGCCGCCCCCGCAGGTCTTCGGCAAGATCCTTGGCAAGATTGGCCTCCGCCCGTGCCAGCCTAGCCTCCGCCTGCGCGGCCTGCTCCTTGGCGATGGCCTCGTTGGTTTCCCTCCTCTCCCCCGCCAGCTGGCGCCGGAGGTCAGCCTTTTCCTCCTCCAGGGCGGCCACCTTGTCCGCCAGTTTACAACACTTGCTGTCGGAGGCAGACTTCTCACGGACAGCGTCAGCATGTTGCGTCCGAAGTCTCTCGACTTCGGCAGATAAGGCTGCCGTAAGTGCCCCCGACGCAGTACGGCTGGTGAAGTCAGCCACCTGCAGAGCACACGTAAGGCCATGGCCGTAAAAAAAAAAAAGAGCTCGGCGGACCTGACTCAGCGCCTCCGTCGCCTGACTCAGTGCCTCCGTCACTCCTTTCAGCCGGCGGGTCGCCGCGCCAGCCTCGTCTCTGACCAACGCGAGGGCCGACACCTCGCCTCCGGCGCCAAGGGTCCCGCCCCTCGCCTTCGACGACAGCGCAGCCGTCGCGATTGCCCCGGCAGGCACAGCTATAGCAAGCCGGCCCTCGTCCGACCCTGCAGTGCATCAACGATTTAAAAAAAAAGGGCGGCCGGGTAACTTACCCCCAAGATAATCGTCCACACTAATGTCGGTGCCGAAGTCGGCAACGCGTTTGCCCGACGGCGGCAACGTTCGGGCCGCCTTCGAAGCCTCTGCCACCCCGCTGGCCGGCGGCACCACCTTCGTCAGCTTGGAGACTCCGGCGCCCGCCGTTGTCTCCGGCGCCTTGCTGGGTGCAGAGGCGCCCGCCTTCGCCGCCAGCGGCGGCTTGCCTCCGCTGGAGGCCGCAGCCTTCGCCGTTCCCCGCTGCCTTTTCGGCCGGGGATCGTGAATTGATTTAATTCGAAGACCCTGTTCAAACGTTCATTTGACCCGCGAATATCAAAGCTGCGCTGGCCTTCCGTCCTCGCCACGTACCGCCCCACGAGCCGCACCGCCAAGTCCTCCGCATCACGCACAAAGGCGGCCGGATCACGGTTTCGCAAATTCAGTGCAAAGGCAGGACTTCGCACCACCCTTCCTCCGTGAAAAGGCATCTGGCGAGGGCACACTTCGCCCAGCGCCCAGCCGTGCGCCAAGGGCCAGACCCCGTACGCCACGAATTCTTCAACTAAATCACGACCACTGCTCTGGCCGGCAGCGCATCGAAGGGCCCCTTCGTTTGCATCCTCTTCTGCCACTTCAAAAGGCGGATACGCAGAGTAATAGTGAGAGCACATCTCAGACACGGGAAGTCCTTCGTGGCCTTCGACAGTAGCCTCAGCAACGTAAAACCAAAATTCATTCCAATTGCCCCACTTGTTGCGGGCGCACGGAACCAACTCCACTACTGGCATTGTGGTCTTGCCGGTCTTCGGCGTGAATGTGCACGACCCAAACTGGGCAACTCCGCCCTCAACCACCCTCTTCTGCCAATGCAAGCAGTAATTCTTCGCAAAAACTTCAACCGACGGCTGTCCGCCGTACGAAGTCGTCGCCCAGACATACTTCGCCAGCGCCACCACGGCGTTCGGTGTCAGCTGATGAATTTGAACGTTGAATCTACGCAGGACTTCGCCAACAAACCGGTGCGCAGGCAAGCGGAGACCGGCGACGAAGAACGCCTCGAAAACAACCAATTCACCCTCCGGCTCGGGGACTTCCTCCGTCCCCGGAGCACGAGCGACTCCGCCGCCCACAGAGCGCGACGCTTCGGAAAACCCGCAGTCCAACAGTACGATGTCCATCAACGGTCACATCAAATACCCCCGCGGAACCACTTCGAGCGAGGGCAGCGTCTCCGCCATCTAGCGACGTCTTCGGCACCAGGTGACTTTGTCGAACTGGTCCCTCGGAGGGCAAATGTTGGAGCGAAGGCAGAAACGCCACCCTTCGCCCGAAGTCTCCACCGCTTAGCCCCTGCCCTGACAGACAAAGCAGGCAGGGACACCCTCCGCTTGTCGGCACCAGAGACAACACGGAGACCCTTCGCTCGATTCGGCACCAGACGAAGGCCTGCGGCGACGCCTCCCACGGCGCGGCCTCGGTCAGTTCCGAGGCCCACATGAGATCTGGCCCATTGTAACGGGCCCTGCGTGGCCGCCTTTGTGTTACGGGCCTAATTTGTAAAGGCGTACTTGTAATTACAGCTTGTAACCCCGCTTTATGGGAATATTCTGGGGATAAACTAGGTACCTGAGGGCACATGCGTCCTTGACGCAAGGCGCCGTGCACTCGGTTACCTATAAATACCCCCGCACAGTGCCCGTGAGAGGCTAGATTAACAGAGCTTTTGCCATCACGCGCGAGTGCCCTGTTGCCATCACCATTCACTCGTGTTGGATCTCCTAGCTGTCGAGAGACAGTTCCAACACCATGAAGGTATAATGATGTGGCCATTTTAGCATATGATTTTGCAGGATGCACAAATTTTCTTCCCTATAACCGTTGATTTATTGCTAATGTTGTCGCTTTGTGAGATCAGCAGAAATGCTTGAGAACACAGAATTTTGGTCAAAGTCAAACTACTCCCATGTGGAGCATTTGGAGTGCCATATGGAAGTTAACATGGAGCTGAATGAAGGAGAACAAATGATTGATCACGCAGAAGCTAGCCGATATGAATTGTTTAGCAACGATGAGATATACAAAGGCGGTTGTAGATGAAACTGAATTGTTGTTAGCAAGTAGTAGGTGGTTGTAGCAGCCAGCCTGTTTTCTTTGCAAGATTATCTTGTTTATGTGGGTGCACAGACCCCAAAAAAAACTGAAAGGAGACTACTGAGGCTGCGTCAATTCTGTTTTTATCTGTATGCTACTTTTAGCTAGAGAGAGTTGAACATGTTAGTATCATGGTAATTTCTCAAAATTGGAAGACTGATACAAAGATGCAGCTACCGACTTAGAAAATCCTATCAGCTTCTGTCAAGCACTGTAAGTTGATCACACATGTTTCTCACTCTTTGATATCATCTGAAACAAAAATAACTTGATTGCTCATTTCATTTATCTTTCTGCTGTTGAAATGTTAAGTCATCTAAAATAATAAAAAAAGAACTGACTTTGTTTACATCTATGATGTGCATCCCTATCTCCATGAGCCACGCCATCAGCATGACTTAAAAAGGGCCAGGGGAGCTGGAGGTCGGTTTCTCAATTCAAAGTCAGATGACAAGGAAGAGAACTCCGAAACAAGTCACAAAGAGAAACAGATCTGAGTTGCGCCCCACAAGAGTGGCCAACTGTCAACCCCACCGTCTCCCAACAGTGCATCGTCAGCTAATCAGGCAGACAGGGTGATTCAAAACTCACAGCTGAAGAGATTTTAGCCCCTGAGCTAGATGTGGCAACAGTTCTGTACAGAAAGCGCTAGCGGGCAGCAGAAACATGGTGTTGGTCGGTCGGTTGTTGTAGGACATGTTCCATAGAAAAGCATAGATGAGTCTACAGGTTTTGGAGTCTTGGTTTAGTCCTCTGTGTATTCACCTTTCTGTACGATTTTAGTAGCATTGTGTCCCTTCCCCTGGATCCGAATCAGCATGATTGGTAGCCTGTCTAAGCGGACGCATGCATTCCCGCATGCAGCAGTTTTTTACTTTACGGTTGTTTGGTTGTCCGCACATACATGTGCTGCATCTACGTATCCAAAGTATGTCTGTTTGGTTGGTGGGTAAGTGTGCTGGTTTGGCTCGAGAGATGCAGCAGAACGCTCCGAGCCAGACCCGCGGGAAACATGATTTGTTTCCGTCTCTGGGCGGCTAGGCTCAACGGAAGCTGGCCCGAGCGGCCAGGCTGCTTCGAGAAAGCAACCAATCACGCCGAATGTTAAGTGTGTAGCATATTGACTTATTGTTTGCTTTGCTTGGACTTGGAGATTTGGGAGTGGAGTTCATAACCCTACTGTCCTGCATCATCATCCTTGGGGCAAAGAATAAATACTCTTAGCTGGCTATGTGTATGTTGAAGACGATATAATCCCAAATGTAGTACATGTGACCACCTCAACTGAATCTATCTTTGTTTCCTCTACGATACCCTCACAATTGGCCACAGATTCAGAGATCATCTCACACTGTCCTGCAATGCACGTTTTGGTTTGTCTTTGGATTGGCCTTCTGGCATGCATGTACGATGTCTTTGTTTATCCGTTGTCCAGTGAATTGTGTGATGATTGTCGGAATCCATGAGCATTTTTTGAACGAGAGATGCAATGTGCATGGACTCAAGAACACTTGGGTTTGGTTTGGCAGCTGCATCATTCTGTCGTCGGCCTGGCCATCACATGAACGTTTTTACACGCTTTTCTCGAGGGCATTGAAATACTGCCAACGATTACCAACAAGAGTGTACTTTATGGAGTCTTGTGCTTTCAAACAATGTCCCTGCACCTAGACCTTGTCAGAAACTCGCCGGAGAGACAGACTCCACCAGGTCGCCGGCGATCACTCAGATGAACGGGCACGCACGCACGCACGCGAAGCTAGAGAGCAGGACACGAGTTGGTGCTGCTCCAATTGGTAGAAATGTTTTCTGAATAGATTAACTGACTGTAAAAATGCAGGCCCAAGGTTACATAAGCGTGTTTCTATTTCACATACACACAACACCACACATGCACACCAACCTTCTCATTAAACACGATCAGGTCTTGCTTACACTATCAGTCAACAGGTTTTGACCACGAAACTGACAACAGCGACACACAGGCTAAAATGAGCGGCCAAACGCCTACAACAGACTGAAACTGGACAAACACACTGACTGAAACTGGACAGACTGACTGACTGAAGACTGAACAAGTGTGCTCAAGGATTATTCTGACAGACCTGAACTTGGAACTTTCATCATTGATCAATGACTGAACGGCCTACATCTCTACAGTCTGCACAGACAGACAGCATTGAGGAAAAATGATTTCTTTTGAAGAACGATCTTTGCTCGGTTCTGCACGAGGTATAGCACCTTTCTAGCAAAAAATCGTATCTTTGGTACGTATTGTCTGTTGTTAGCAATCCTCTAATTGGTAAAACGCCTCCGAACAACCTAAAAATGGATTTTTTTTTAAAAAAAAGGATTTTGAAAACTGAATCTCTAGCATAAGGTTCTTGAAGAACGTGTACCAAGCATGAATTCTTTTCGGCAATCCATGCTTCAAGAGGTGTGTGTAACTTCTCTGAAAACCAACCATTAGAGCTAACCGCGTCTCTAGGACATGGTTTCATAAAACCACACCTCTGATCAATTGAGCAAAGTTCAATTGCAAGAGGTGAAACTGTTGATAAATGGTTCTAAGGTCTCGGTGCCATAGATTCAGAATATCTATGGCACAACGTATCTTAGATACAGTGGTCACTAAATCACTCACAATACATATACTAGGTAGGTGCCCGTGCGATGCCACGGAACATAAATTGCGAACCTCCAATGGACTTCATTTGAGACAAGTGATGCCCAAAAAAATGGGGGTAAACTGACACAGCTATCACTTGCATTACTTGCCCTATGCACGGAAGAATCTGACACAACTATCACCCATGAAGATTTCCGGTTAACTTGTGGAACCGGACTTCATTTGAGACAAGACAACAATACCAGTGTTGAGCTTGCCACTCGGCCATGGCACACGCGAGAACATGGGATGATCAAGTAAGAACTGAACAGAATGCACTAATACAAAAGGCTGGCTTGCGTTCGCTTCCTTGCTCCACAGGAAGCATAGCTGATATACAAATCGAGAAGCAATTTATGTTCCGTGGCATCGCACGGGCACCTACCTAGTTAGCTTATGAAGAATGGAGTGATGATGGATCAACCCATTCTATTTCACAAACCAAATAAAAAAGTGAGTAGTAAGAAGAAGATTGATAACTTTATTTCTCAAACCAAACACAATATTAGTTTGTGTTTTTGTGCAATTGTGTTACTGCATGTGGGATTCAGTCCTGCTCAGTTTCACGTGTCAGTGACTCATCCATAAATTCAAAGGATCTCAATCCGTTTGGAAAGCCTCGTGTTTCAGCTTTAGTGTAGAGCTATAATTTATAGTACAATACATATGCTGCGACGGCACAATTCGATAAAATAGCTGCTTGTTATCTCTAGGATAGAGTTATACAAAAGATCTAACCTATGAACTTGTTTAAGGCAAAGGCTGAACTTGCCCACCAATTGCAACAAGAGGTGTGCTAACAAATACTCTTTAGCAACTTTGCGGTAACTGCTGAAGATAGCAGAGTGCTGGAAAAATTAATTTCTAGCGGAGGGCTTTAGAAACATTGATTTCTAGGTTGAATAAATTACTGGTAGGCATCTAAGCGGGCAAGTTTTCTACGTGATAGCCAAGGGGGGTAAAACAACAAAGGGTGGACTGCAAACCAGCACAAGTGAGCCAGGGGTAAAACAATGAAGAAAATATTTGGTGTCTGGTCGAATCTGAGTGAGTAGGAATACAACCTCTTATTCTAAAAGATGTGAACTCATTTTCCCTGTCTTTTCCTTTTTGTGAATTTTCACTATCTAGCATTTTTATGGGAGTACGTGTGGTCATTCATTTTGGAGACGAAGATGAACATTATTGGGCCTCTATATTCTGTTGTGTGGAAAGAAGAGGGGCACCTCATTAGCAGCTATATATATGAGCATACAGCCCGAAGCCCGGCAGCCCGGCACAAGGCTCGGTTTTTTGGCTCGGCCCAAGCACGGCACGGCCCGGCTAGAGGCGTGCCCGGGCCGGCCCGGACCAATTAACCAGGCCATGTCTGGGCTGCCGGCAACGCCCGCCAGAAATCAGTAGGCATGGGCCGACCCGGTGTCGGGGAGCGGGCATAAGCCCGGCGCCCGGCCTCCCTCTCCCCACTCCCCACTCGATTCGCTCTGGCAGCTGGCTCTCTCTGTCTCTCCACTCTCGGCTCTCCCTCTCCCCACTCGATTCGCTCCACGCCTCCGATCGCTGCTTGGTCACCGCGGCACCGCCTCGCCGTCGCCGTCGTCTCTGCAGAATCTTCGTCACCGGCTCCCCTTCCGTGTGGCGCCCCTCTCCGACTCTCCCTCGGTCCCTCCCCAATCCAGAAATCCCTAACCCTAATCTCCTCTTCTCCGGACTCCGGCTCTCCCTCCCGCGTCATCGTCTTCGGCTCCGGGCTACGGCTTGGCAGATACGTCCCTCTCCGGCTCTCCCTCTCCCCACTCGATTCGCTCCACGCCTCCGATCGCTGCTTGGTCACCGCGGCACCGCCTCGCCGTCACCGTCGTCTCTGCCGAATCTTCGTCACCGGCTCCCCTTCCGTGCGGCGCCCCTCTCCGACTCTCCCTCGGTCCCTCCCCAATCCAGAAATCCCTAACCCTAATCTCCTCTTCTCCGGACTCCGGCTCTCCTTCCCGCATCATCGTCTTCGGCTCCGGGCTGCGGCTTGGCAGATACGTCCCTCTCCGGCTCTCCCTCTCCAGTCGGTAATCCCAATCCCTAACCCTAACCCTAATCTTCTCTTCTCTGGCTCTCCCTCTCGCGTCATCCATCATCGTGCACTTGACCCTCGTCTCTGGCTTGGCAGGTATGTCACTCTCCGGCTCTTCCTCACCAGTCCCCAGTCGGCAATCCCTAACCCTAACCCTAATCTCCTCTTCGCTGCTTGCTTGTGGGCTTTGGTAGGTCGTCGGCCGACTACGTCGTGGTCGTGCTAGTGCCACCAGGGTCGTTGAGGTACGATGCTGAGAAAGAAGGGGGTTATGGATGACGATGATGACAACGGCCGGTACCCTAGAACCATCAACGATGAGCTCGTTGAGTTAGGGCAGCTTCCCGATGACGTTGACGACATGGGAGATGCTGCTGCTGCCTTGTTCGGTGTCGATAGCACTCATAATGCCGGGCCGGTAAGTGATGCTGCTGTCTCTAATGAACTTGATTCATTGACTTCTTCAAGCACTGGTAAGCATCGATCTGCTGTTTGGGATGACTTCACTGAAGTCACAGAAATCCGTAATGGTAAGAAGGTGCGCATTGCAGGTATTTGCAAATTTTGCAAGGCTCGGTTGAGTGCTATTTCTAATGTTGGCACTGGACACTTGCTTAGGCACCAGAAATCATGTAAAAAGAAGTCTGATCATGCTGCTATGGTTCAAACTAGACTAGCTTTGAACCCTGATGGGTCTTTTAGAAACTGGGAATATGATTCTCAGGTGGCTAGAACTGAGCTTTGTCGTTTGATTGCTAGACTTGATCTTCCTTTAGGGAGAGCTGACATAGATGCTTGGGATGATTACATTCACCATGCTCACAACCCTAGATATGTTAGAGTATCTAGGTTTACAACTGCTAGAGACTTGGTTAAGCTATACAATGAAAAATTAAATAACTTAAAAGATGTTGTTTTTCCTGCTGTGTCTTCTATTTGCTTGACTTCTGATATATGGTCTGGTAATGCCAAGGAAGACTACATTACTGTTGTTGCTCATTTTGTTAATGCTGATTGGGAGTTAAAGAAGTGTGTGACAGGCTTTAAATTGATCCAAGTGTCTCATAATGGTGTTAACATTGCTGAACACATTGCTTGTGTGATTCAATACTTTGGCATGATTGATAAAGTGTTCTTTGTTACCTTAGATAATGCTTCTTCTAATTCAACTGTCATGCTTACATTGTCACCTACGCTTGTTGGTTATTTAGGTGCTGATGTTGATGCAACAGATCCTAGTAACAAAACTTATAGTGTGCTTCATCAGCGTTATGCCTGTCACATTATTAACTTGATCGTGAAATGTGGCTTGAAAAGGCTTAAGGATTATTTAGATGTGTTTAGGACCGCTATTAATTTCTTAAACTCTTCTAACCAGAGAATTGGTTCATTTAGTAATTACTGCAAAGCAAAAGGTTGTAGACCTAGAAAATTTGGTTTAGACATGGATGTTAGATGGAACTCAACATATCTTATGCTAAAACATCTCTTGCCATATAAGTCTGTGTTTTTTGTGTTCATTAATACACACTATGGCTATCCTCTACTGAATGAACAACATTGGTATGTAGTTGAAAAGGTTTTGGAGTTCCTTGAGTTGTTTTATGGATCAACTGTTGTCTTGTCTGGTGTTTATTACCCCACCAGTCCTTTGGTAATCCATCACATACTTGAATTTGCTAGCCACCTGCATGAACATGAACATGATACTAATCTAAGTGATGTTGTTGTTCCAATGAAAGCTAAGTTCATGAAGTACTAGAAGTCTATACCAATGTTATATTCCTTTGCATTTGTTCTAGACCCTAGAGCTAAAATGAGGGGTTTGTATAATGTTCTTGAACTGCTTTCTCAGTCTAACAATTATAATTACAGTACTTATTTTGCTGATGTTAAGACTGAGTTGTATAAGCTATATGCCAAGTATGAAACTAAGTTTGGTGCTGCTAGGCCATCCAGAACCACACATCAATCAGGTATGACAGGTAAGAGAAAACAGGCATGGGGTAAAAATTTTGGTGGAACAGGTGCTTCTAGATCCTCAACTGCATCAGGTTCTTCAGGTAGTAGTGGACCTGGTGCGGGTCTTTGTGAGGTAACTGTTTACCTTGACAGTGACAATGTGGCTGCCTATGAGGATGATTTTGATATCTTAAATTGGTGGCATGTGCATAAACTAACCTATCCAATTCTTTCAATTATGGCTAGAGACATTATGTCTGTTCCTGCCTCAACTACTTCTTCTGAGTCTACTTTTAGTTTGTCTGGTAGGATTCTTGAGGATCGGCAACAGCGCTTGAACGCAGAGACAGTGGAGATGTTGGTGTGCATCAAAGATTGAGAGCTAGGCCAACAGCGGGCATGAAAGTCGCCTAGAGGGGGGTGTAAGGAAAATGGACCCCGGGCCATTTGGCTAATTGAGTTTTGGTGTTTGATGAACAACACAATCTGTGAACTAATAAGTGTTCTAGTGTTTATGTTTGTAGTTCACAGGATGCGAAGAGAATTGGACCAAGGCAATGAGGATGCAACACCTCAAAAGAAGACATAAAAGGATGCATATGAGTCTAATACTCGAGAACAAAAGAAGCCCGAAGAAATCAGCGAAGGAACCCAAGAAGCGGGCTGTCAGCCAGCGCCTGGTGGCGCACCGGACAGTGTTGTCCGGTGTGCACCAGACTGTCCGGTGGGGCACTGGACAGTCTGCGCAGAGAGGCCACAGACAGGCGCTCTCTAGCTGTAGCACCGGTCTGTCCGGTGGAGCACCGGACAGTCGGCACCGGACTGTCCGGTGTGCACCGGACAGACGGCAACGGTCGGATCCAACGGTCGACTGCTACAGGCGCCAACGGTCGGCTGACGTGGCGTGCACCGGACACTGCACAGTGGCTGTCCGGTGGTGCACCGAACTGTCCGGTGCACCCGACGACAGAAAGCTGCTGCTTTCTGTCCAACGGCTAGTTTGGGAATTGGAGGCTATAAATACCACCCCAACCGGCCATTCTCAAGTGTGGGAGCCCAAGCAACATACCAAGGCATATAGTGCACATTTCCAAGAGCTTAAACACCCAAGTGCTTAATAGAATCACTCGGTGATTAGCGTAGGTGCTTTGCGAAGTACTTAGGTTAGTTAGACCGCTTTAGCGCTTGCTCTAGGTGAACCCTAGTTAGTTGAGTGAGTTTTGTAAAACCACACAACCCCTCGGCTCTTGTGTGAGTCGTTGTAATTGTACCGATTGGGGCGAGAGTCTTGCGAGACCGTGACAACCGCGTTTGTGTCACGGCCGCCACCGTGTACCGGAGGGAACGAGGCCCGCGGCGTTTCGGTCGGAAGCTCGATAGTGGAGACGGCAGGGAGCATCCGAGAAAAGCCAGAAGCGGAGCACCACTTGCGCGTGGAGAAGGCCCGCGGCTCTCTACGGAGTTACTCGACCGTGGTGCTTGGCCCTCGCGTGGGCTTCCCTTTGCGTAGGGGCACCAACGAGGATTAGTCGGGACCTTGCATGGTTCCGGATACCTCGGTAAAAATATCGGCGTCATCCACGAGAGTTTGCTTCTCTACTTTGCTCTTTAAGTTTCCACATTTACATAAAGCATTTAAGTTTCAATCTTGTATTCATACTTATCTAGTGTAGATTGAAACTTAGCCTTTGCGGTAGAGATAGCAACACTTAGACAAAACCTAGTTTGCACATTCTAGTTTGATTATTTGCATAGGTTTTGCTCTAGGGTTTTATTTGTGGCCTAGTTTAGTGAAAGTTTTAGAAGTCCTAATTCACCCCCCCTCTTAGGCGTCACCCGTTTCCTACAAGTGGTATCAGAGCCCGGTTTGGCTCATTTGAAACGCTTTAGCTTCATCGCTAAAAGAGCCGACGCTTTTGAGAGAAAGGGATGGATACCCATAGGCCACCACACTTCGACGGCACTAACTTCCCATATTATAGTGCTAGAATGGCTTGTTACCTAGAGGCCGTTGATCTAGGTGTTTGGAGAGTCACTCGTGACGGGATGAAACCCCTCAAGAATCCCGAAAAACCCACCACGAGTGAGGAAAAAGAAATTCATTTAAATGCTAGAGCCAAAAATTGCTTGTATGAATCTCTTAGCATGGATATTTTTAATCAAGTATTTACGTTGAAAACTGCTAATGAGATTTGGCTAAAATTGCATGAGCTCCATGACGGCACATCCAATGTCCGTGAGCAAAAACATTGCCTAGTCTTAAATGAGTATAATTCTTTTGCTATGAAAGATGATGAGCTTGTTAGAGACATGTATTCTCGTTTGAATATAATTATCAATGAACTCAATTCTATTGGCATTAATAAGCTAGGTGATGCGGACATTGTGAGGAAGATTATCTCCCTGCTACCACAACAAAGATATGGGAGCATCATCACCATCCTTCACAACATGGAGGACTTGAGCAACATGACCCCAACCATTGTGATTGGGAAAATCGCAGCTTTTGAGATGTCACGAAAAATGAGTCGGGGAGAGGAGCCAACTTCCTTAAGACCATATGCTTTTGCATGTGATGAAAGGAAGGGCAAAAAGAAGGCTCCCACTCCAAGTTCCTTAAGTGAAGAAGAGGTAGAAGAAGAAAGTGATGATGATGAAGATAATCAACCATGTACATCATCCTCCGAGGACGAAGAAACAATCCGATGCGTCGGAAAGGTAATGAGGATGATCCGCAAGATTAATCTAATGGGTGTGCCCCTGTAGGTCGAGGATCTTCTCTTTAACATTGACAGGAAAAAGCAAAGGAAGAGAGGATGCTTTGCATGTGAGGAGAAGGGCCACTTCAGGGACAACTGTGCAAATATGGCCAAACCCAAAAAGGAGAGGAGCAAAGGCAAGGCGCTAACAAGTGTTAGAACTTGGGATGATTCTTCAAGTGAAGATGAACCTCCAAGGACGTGCAGCCACCGGTCCTCATCACGCTCATCACAGTCATCACACAAATGCCTTATGGCAAGAGGTAACAAAAGCATTCCATCCTCTAGTGATGAAAGTAGTAGTGATGATGAAGGTGAGGGAAAGCCCTCTGTAGATGAGCTTGCGGAAGCCATAGAATTTTTCTAGGATGTTTGCACTAAGCAAAACGCTCAACTTAAAACTTTGAAAAATAAGTTGATTAGCTCCCAAAATGATTATAAAGGTTTGCTAGAAAAATTTGAAACTTTTGCAAATTTAAATAGTGAGCTGTCAACTAAAATTGAGCTATTAGAATCTAGTGCTCCATCCACTGCTACCGATGATAGCCTTACCAAAAAGAATGAAAAACTTAAGGCTAAGTTAGCTAGCTCCCAAGAAGCTATTGAAAATTTGCTAGAGAAAATGGAAATTCTTAGCATACACAATAATGTGCTAACTCCTAAGCTAGAAAACATTGGTAGCACCCTAGCAGCATCTTTAGTTGAAATACCTAAAATAATTAAGAAAGATGCTTCTACTTCCTGCTTTGATTTAATTGATGATTCTAACTCCTGCAACCAAGTCGTTGTTGAGAATATTGTTGTAGAGACATGTTCGGACGAGGTTGCAAAGGAAAATGAACAATTAAAGCAAGAAGTGGCTCGCCTTGGAAAGGCTTTGTATGACAAGAAAGGCAAAGCCAAACAAATCCGACCTCCACAGGATAACACCACTGCGGGAGTGAACAAGCCTGTAGAGGGAGAAACTGTGATTTGTAGGCTATGCCACATGGAAGGCCACAAGTCTTTCCAATGCAAGGTGATGACCGGGGATAATCAAAGGCAAAAGCTCAAGCAAAAGCCATCAAGCAAAATCTCCAGCACCTACATCAAAAAGGTGAACAAAAAAGATGCTACACCATATTTGATCAAGAAGAAAAAGAACGGAAAGGTGATAGCAATCAAGGCCAACAAGCAAGCCAACAAAGGAAAGGGGGCCAAACGCATCTGGGTGCCAAAGGAAATAATTTCAACCATGAAAAGCACCAAGAAGGTTTGGATCCCGAAAGGGAAGTGAGTGGACCGAAGGTCTTCGGGAAATTTGGAGACTTGGCAAATTTGGATGTATATCATGGGATACATCATATTGGATCAAGTTTATAGCCAAGTGGGTTAGTGAGAATTTTGGACCCAAATTTCCCACCCATGACTAAGGTAACTAGTTTTATTATATCTCTTGTTCTTAGATATGCGTATCTATTTACCTTTTATCTAGTCTATCTTTTCTTGCCTAGTATTACATTTGTCATTTACTTTTGTTTAAAATCATGCATACTAGGTAAATCATATGGTAGGATTGCTTGTTTTCAATTCATACACTTAAGCAAACCTACATGGTTTAAAATGTTTACTTAAGCATGGCACATAGCTTCTATATCACTCCATAGTAAATGATGCATCAATTGAAAATTTTGATTTTTACATGTTGTATCATTTAACTTATATGTGCCAAAGTTCGGATTATAGATAATTTACCCCTCTTGATATCAAATCAAAGTGCATGTCTCCTACAAGTATTCAAAACTTGTATGCACACCTTCAGGGGGAGGTTACTCTATAATCTAATACTTTGAGACTAACACCTTTTCAAGTCTATTTCATGTGATAGTCTCATTGTAAGGAAAATGAGGTCCCCAGAGAAAGACAACAATCTTCCACTGCAAAATCTCCAAGAACTCTCATGTCTCTCAAAGCTCGCCATTGAATTTCAATCGGTATCTTTTGAGACTACATCAACTATCATTTACATGTCTTCTCCAAAATTTGATTAGACTATATTTCATATCATATGCTTCCATGTTGCTAAAAATGCATAAGTAGTTAACTCATATTCTGTTACCTATGCATAAGGGGAGTTAGTCTTTTCAAATCATGTCTTGAACCTCTAATTTTCACATGCTTTTTCCTAAGTAGAAGATCTCTGTCAGGGGGAGTATTTCTTCATCTCTATAGGGGAGAAAACTTCTTTCTAAAGAGAACACTCGTTTAGGGGAAGTAATCCTTTCAACTGGTACCATACTTGTGGTTTAATTTAATATCCTTCAAGCGGTATCATTTGATAAAATCCTTGTTGAGGGCAAGCTTTATTTACTTCCTACATGTTTTTAATGTCTTCCTTTTCGGTGGTTGATGCCAAAGGGGGAGAAGTTTAGGGACCAAAGCAATGAAAACTATATCAAACACCAAACACCACCAATTTAAAATTTTATATCTCCAAATAGTTTTTCAAGTGGTTTTGGTTATTTGGTCCATAAATAGGAAGTAAGTGAATTATGGAGTTAGGGGGAGGCTTAAGTCCATAATATCACTTTGTGGGGACAATCATGCATCTTAGCAAGTAGATTGCATATTTTAATTCAAATACTTGTATTATTTGCCTGCTTTGGTTGTGTTGTCATCAATCACCAAAAAGGGGGAGATTGTAAGGAAAATGGACCCCGGGCCATTTGGCTAATTGAGTTTTGGTGTTTGATGAACAACACAATCTATGAACTAATAAGTGTTCTAGTGTTTATGCTTGTAGTTTACAGGATGCGAAGAGAATTGGACCAAGGCAATGAGGATGCAACACCTCAAAAGAAGACATAAAAAGATGCATATGAGTCCAATACTCGAGAACAAAAGAAGCCCGAAGAAATCAGCGAAGGAACCCAAGAAGCGGGCTGTCAGCCAGCGCCTGGTGGCGCACCGGACAGTGCTGTCCGGTGTGCACCGGACTGTCCGGTGGGGCACCGGACAGTCTGCGCAGAGAGGCCACAGACAGACGCTCTCTGGCTGTAGCACCGGTCTGTCCGGTGGAGCACCGAACAGTCGGCACCGGACTGTCCGGTGGTGCACCGGACAGACGGCAACAGTCGGATCCAACGGTCGACTGCTACAGGCGCCAACGGTCAGCTGACGTGGCGTGCACCGGACACTGCACAGTGGCTGTCCGGTGGTGCACCGGACTGTCCGGTGCACCCGACGACAGAAAGCTGCTGCTTTCTGTCCTGAAAGGGAAATGTGCCCTTGGGCCATTTCTAAGTATTTTGGTGATTGAGTGCCAACACAAGTGCTTTTGTGTTAATCTATGCAAAGTGGTGGACAAAGTGCAAATCAAGTCAAAAGGTATGTTTCTAGACTTAGTACATTGTTTTATGGACTAATGTATTGTGTCTAAGTGCTGGAAACAGGAAAAATCGAATTGAAAAAGAGATGGCTTTGTTCAGCCAAAGTCTGCGCAGTCTGGGTGCACCGGACTGTCCGGTGGTGCACCGGACAGTGTCCGGTGCGCCAGGCTGGCTCTGGCGAACTTCCTGCTCTCGGGACTTCGACGGCGGTGTACGGTATAAATCACCAGACTGTCCGGTGAGCCGTTCACAGGCGAAGTCGTCGGTATCGGGAAGCCATCAACGGCGTACGTCTATAATTCACCGGACTGTCCGGTGAGGCACCGGACTGTCCGGTGAGCCAACGGTCAGCCGGGGCAACGGTCGGCCGAGGATTCCGCGCGTGACGCGTGGTGAAGCCAACGGTCACAAGGGGGCACCGGACAGTGTCCGGTGCGCCAACGGCTCTGAATCTCCAACGGTCGTCTTCGCCAAACAAGGAAAGAAATCCACACCGGACAGTGTCCGGTGGTGCACCGGACTGTCTGGTGCGCCAGTCGACAGAAGGCAAGAATTGCCTTCCTACAATGCTCTCAATGGCTCCTAGCTGCCTTGGGGCTATAAAAGGGACCCCTTGGCGCATGGAGAAGATATCCAAGCATTCTTTGAGCATAGTTGATCACTCACACTTCGTTCTTGCGCACTTGTTCGACATTCTTAGTGATTTGAGCTCCGTTCTAGTGAGGAACTCGTGATAGTCTCTTGAGCTCAAGTCTGGGTCTTTTGTGTGCGTATTTGCTGTGATCTTTGTGTCTTGTGTGAGTTGCTTATCCCTCCCTTACTCCGCGCTTCTTTGTGAACATCTTTGTAAGGGCGAGAGGCTCCAAGTTGTGGAGATTCCTCGCGATCGGGATATAGTAAAGCAAAGCAAAACACCGTGGTATTCAAGTGGGTCTTTGAACCGCTTGAGAGGGGTTGATTGCAACCCTCGTCCGTTGGGACGCCACAAAGTGGAGTAGGCAAGTTTTGTACTTGGCCGAACCACGGGATAAACCACTGTGCCATCTCTGTGTTGATCTCTTGTGGTTATTGTGTTTTGTTAAGACTCCTCTCTAGCCACTTGGCATTATTGTGCTAACACTTAAACAAGTTTTTGTGGCTTTAAGTTTAAGTTTTTACAGGATCACCTATTCACCCCCCCTCTAGGTGCTCTCAATTGGTAGCAGAGTCGTTCTCTTCACGAAGGGACTAATCGCCCGAAGAGATGGATCCTAAGGGAAAGGGATCGTGATCAATGATAAGGAGAAGGAGTCCTTCGTCAACGAGCCGAAAGATGACAAGCCTGCTGACTCGGGCTCGGGCTACAAACGAAAAGATGGGAAGAAGAAGAAGACGAGGCACATCAAGGAGATCGTCTACTACGACGACAGCGACGAGTCCTCTTCTTCCCAAAAGGACAACTACGACTACAAGAAACGGAAAACGGTCAATTCGAACTTTTCTTTTGATTACTCTCGTATTCCGCAAAGTACAAATGCTCATTTGCTCTCCATTCCACTTGGCAAACCCCCTCACTTTGATGGAGAGGACTACGGATTTTGGAGTCACAAAATGCGTAGTCACTTGTTCTCTCTCCATCCGAGCATATGGGAGATAGTAGAGAGTGGAATGAAATTTGATAGTACTGATAGTCCTGTTGGGGCGAAGGCAAAGGCGCCACCCTTCGCTCGAAGCCTTCGCTGCAGCAGCTGAACTGACAGAAACAAAACAGGCGGGGACACCCTTCGCTTCTTCCGCTCTAGGCGAAGACTGGCGACGAAGGGCATCCCACGGTGCGGCCTCGTCCAGCTCGGAAGCCCACGTGCAATCCGGCCCATCGTAAAGGGCCCCGCTTGGCCGCCGCGCGTTACGGGCCTATTTTGTAAAAGCATTCCTGTAATTACGGTCTGTAACCCCGCTTTATGGGAATATTCTTGGGATAACCTAGGTACCTGAGGGCACATGCGTCCTTAGCTCGAGGTGCTACGCGCTCAGGTACCTATAAATACCCCTGCACAGTGCCCGTGAGAGGCCAGATTAACAGAGCTTTCGCCATCTAGCGCGAGTGCCCTGTTGTCATCACTGTTTACCCCTGTTGGATCCCTTTGCAACTGAGAGCAAGTTCCAACATTTGGCGCCCACCGTTTGTGCTACGAGAAAACCACCCACGATGGCACCCAAGAGAGCTAACCCGAAGGCTGACGAGGCTGCGAAGGCAGCACTGCTCGCCGCAAGAAAGGGCAAGGCCCTCGCCCTCACCCAATCCACCCACCAAGAAGCCACTGAAGACGATGTCCCTCGCGCATGCGAAGATGACACCCTCCGCACCTGCGATCCTGAGGGACAACCGTAGCCACCCTCAGGCTTTGAACCACCGGAAGGCGCGGACCTCGCCGAGGACGGTGAAATCCTCGGCGTCTCAGCAGAAGAACAGCTACAGCTGCGCGCCCTGCGCCTCAAGAACCGCAATCTCCAGAGGCAGAAGGAGATACTGGAGGCCAAGCGCCAGCGTGTGTCCGCACTAGCCAAAGTGCGGCAAATGATACGCGACGAAGAGCACAAGGCCTAGGAACTCGAGCGGGAGATTGCGCTGATGCAGCGCGAAGGCCACCTCGGCCTGCAGCACGAGTCACCCCTCCAGCAGCGCGCACAACTCGAAAACACGCGCGAAGGCCACCCCGGCCTACACCATGGGCCACCCCTGCAACACAGCGCGCAACCGGAGGACCCGCGTTTCCCCCAACGCGACCACACCTTCCCGCACGCTGTGCCATTCCAAGGGGTCAACTATCTCGATGAGCGAAGTCCCCTAGCGCCACACCTGCAAGTGACGCCGTGGCTGGCTAACTTCCGGGCAGGGACCTATCCCAAGTACAACGGCAGCACCGACCCGGCTCAATACATAATGAGTTATCAGGTCGCCGTTGCATCGTCCGGGGGGGGGGGGGACGACGCCACAATGGCGAAGTCTTTCATCATCGCCCTCGAGGGCCCCGCACTCACCTGGTTCACCAGGTTGCCTCCGCTGTCCATTGATTCCTGGAGAAGTCTTCGGGACAAGTTCCTGCTCAACTTCCAAGGGTACCGCCCAGATACCGACGCCCTGGCCGAACTTTCGCTCTGCAAGCAGCTAGAAAAGGAGACCCTGAGGGAGTATTACCGCAAATTTCTAACACTCAAGTCACAGCTGCCCTCAGTCGATGACCAGATTGCCATCCACTATGCTATCAGTGGTCTTCGCGCCGGCGTCCTTTACAGCCACTGCATCAGAGATCCGCCAAAGAACCTCCAAGAGTTATATCAGCTGTTTGAAAAGTACGCCAGATCCGAAGAGCTCCACCAGCGCAAGATTGAGTCCCAGAGGAAGCCAAAAGATGCTCCACAGTCCAGCCGCACGTAGACAAGGACTCCGCAGCCAGACTCCGGTCGAGACGGCCGCAATCAGCAGCAGGTGCACAACATCGCCAACCAGCATCCCGCTGCCGACCCCCCTCGTCGCCAGGAATATCCCCCCCAGGGCCGCGGAAACGGCACTCGTGGCAGGGGCCGAGGGCGTGCGCAGCCGCCGCGCCGATTCTACTGCCTCTTCCATGGCGAAGACTGCGCCCACCAAACCAAAGACTGCCCCGAAACGAAGGCTACCAGAGACAGAATGGCACGGGCGCAGCCAGCCGACAATCCCAGAATTGTCGCGCACAATTACCAGCAACCCCCTCCGCCATATATCCACGCTCCTGCCCCGCATCCACCGCACCACGCTTACCAACACCATCAGGAAGTACAAATCGTACCTCCTCCACCCCCACCACCACACCAGCAACATCAAAACATCCCCCATGCCCCAAAGCAGGAAGACTTCGCCGATCAACCATATCGCGGAGTCATCCACATGATAACTGGGGGGTCCAGCACCGACTTCGACACCAAGCGGCAGAAGCGGGACCACTACCGCAGCATCAACCATGTCGCCATCACGGGCCCAGTCGTGCAGACAAAGTGGTCCCACATACCGCTAACCTTCAACGCACGGGACGTCGACTTGCGCAGCGCCCCCCACTGCGATGCCATGGTTATCAATTGCAGCGTGGCAGGCTGGGACCTGCACAAGGTCCTCGTTGACAACGGCAGCCAGGCGGACATCATCTTCCTCCACGCCTTCGATCGCATGGGCATAAGCCACAGCCTGCTTAAGCCTTCGGACAACCCGTTGTATGGCTTCGGCGGCAAAGGCACCTTCCCCGTCGGCAAAATAGAGCTGCCTCTCTCCTTCGGTGTAGCACCCAATGCCCGAAGCGAGCAAATAACCTTTGACATTGTGGATATGGTATACCCTTACAATGCCATCATGGGCCGGGGCTCCATCAATAAGTTCGAAGCAGCCATTCACGGACTGTACCTATGTATGAAGATACCAGGTCCGTTAGGCGTTATCACAGTCTTCGGCAATCAACAGACTGCGCGTAACATAGAGCGGGACTTCGTGCCCGGTCAAAGAAACGTGCACTGCCTCACGGCCCAACGCGAAGTCCCTGCGCCTGCCAGCCCAACCAATAAGCAACATGACAAGGCGCAGCTGCAGAGCCACGACGGGACCAAGACTGTCCCCCTCGACCAAGCCACGCCCAGGCAGACAGTCATTATCAGCGAAGACCTTACTTCGCATGAAGAAGAAAAGCTCCTCTGCTGCCTGTCCAAGAACAAAGATGTCTTCGCCTGGTCGGCCCTCGATCTGGTTGGGGTCAGCCGTTCAATAATTGAGCACAGTCTGGGAATCGACCCTTCGGTACGGCCGAGAAAGCAGCGGCTTCGCAAGATGTCCGACGAAAAGACGGAGGCCGCCAAGGCAGAGGTGCACCGCCTCCTGGAGGCCAAATTCATTGAGCCGGTGGCTTACCCCACATGGCTCTCCAATGTCGTAATGGTGCAGAAAAAGAGCGGGAAGTGGCGAATGTGCATCGACTTCACCAGTCTCAATAAAGCCTGCCCAAAGGACAATTTCCCGTTGCCGCGGATCGACAAAATAGTCGATAGCGCGGCCGGATGCGAGGTCATGTCCCTCCTCGATTGCTTCTCCGGTTACCACCAGATATACATGAAGGAAGAAGACAAGGCTAGCACCAGCTTTATAACACCCTTCGGCACATATTGCTTCATCAGAATGCCGGAGGGACTCAAGAACGCCGGGTCCACCTTCTCCAGGCTTACCAAAACAGTGCTCGAGGGGCAGGTTGGCAGAAACATATTCACATATGTAGACGACATTGTCGTCGCCAGCAAGAGCAAGGAGGACCACCTCGCCGACCTCGCCGAAACATTCGCGAACATGCGGGACGCACAACTCCGCCTAAACCCGGAAAAGTGCGTCTTCGGCGTTCGCCAAGGCAAAATATTGGGCTACCTGGTATCACACCGCGGCATCGAGGCCAACCCAACCAAGATTCAGGCTATCTTGGACATGACGCCTCCGCAGTCCGTTAGGGACGTCCAGCGCCTGACAGGCAGATTGGCCGCTCTCAACAGATTCATCTCCAGGTCCGCTGAGCGAAGTCTCCCCTTCCTCAAGACACTCCGTGGTGCAAAAGACTTCGCCTGGGGACCAGAGCAGGCGGCGGCCTTCGCCTCATTAAAACAGTACCTAACAGAGTTGGCCGTCCTTACCAGCCCCGACCCCTCGCTCCCCCTGCTGCTCTACGTCGCGGCTTCGCCACATGCGGTCAGCGCGGCACTAGTGCAGGAGCAGACTGTCGAGGGCGTGGTCCGGCAGTGCCCCGTGTATTATGTCTCCGAAGTGCTGACACCGTCCAAGTGCAACATAACAGAGCTGGAGAAGATTGCCTACGCAGTCATCATGTCGTCGCGCAAACTGCGCCATTACTTCGAAGCATTCAAGGTCCGAGTCACCTCAAACAGGGGGCTCGGTGAATTATTCAGAAACCCGGAGGCGTCGGTGAGGATTGCCAAGTGGGCGGCCGAACTCTCCGGCTACCACATCTGCTTCGAGCCCAGGACAGCTATCAAGTCTCAAGTCCTGGCAGACTTCGTCGTCGACTGGACTGGGCCAACAACACAGCCAGATCCGTCCGCAGAGAAGACTTGGACGATCCATTGCGACGGCGCATGGTGCCATGCGGGGGCAGGCGTCGCTGCAGTCATCACCTCACCAGTCGGGGTCAAGCACAGATATGCAGCACGACTCAGCTTCAATCTGGAATCCGACAGATGCACAAATAATATAGCAGAATACGAAGCAGTCATCCTCGGCCTCCGCAAGCTAAGGGCCCTCGGAGTCACCACCTGCATCATCAAAACAGACTCCAAGGTAGTTGCCGGCCAAGTCGAGAAAGACTATGCAGCCAAGGACCCCGCGCTCATGCAGTACCTCGCGGCCATCCGAAGTCTCGAGAGGCAGTTCAAGGGGTTCACCTTGCAGCATGTGGATCGGGCCAAGAATGAGGAGGCCGACGCATTGGCCAAGGCCGCGGCCAGGGGCGAAACTCTGCCCTCCGACGTGTTCTTTCATGTCATCGGCACACCAGCAGTCCGGAGCCCCGAAGGGCTCCAAATAACCAATGACAGCGAGGGCCACCGCACAGTCAACCTTATCATGACCGAAGACTGGCGGGCACCCATAACCCTGTTCCTGCAGGGGTATTATCATCCAGCCGACATCAGTGAGGCCAAGCGTCTCAGACATCGAAGCCGAGACTTCGCTCTGATTGAAGGCCAACTCTACAAAAAAGGGGTCAGTCAGCCAATGCTTAAGTGCGTCACCGAGGCCGAAGGCATGCAGATTCTACGTGAAGTCCACAGTGGCACGTGCGGCTCACACGCAGGGCCGAGGGCCCTAGCTGCTAAGGTGATCCGCCAGGGCTTTTACTGGCCCGCAATGATCTGCGCCGCAAATCGGGTCACTTGGTCCTGCGAAGCCTGCCAGAAGTTTTCTCCTCGGTCAGGCGGCCCTTCGCAGTATACAAAGCTGATCGCCCATACATGGCCTCTCCAGCGCTGGGGTCTCGACATTGTCGGACCCCTGCCCACCGCTCAGGGGAACCTTAAGTTCGCCTTCGTCGTGGTCGAGTACTTCACCAAATGGATCGAGGCACGTGCTGTTTCTACAATAACATCAAAGACTGCCCAAAAATTCTTCTGGCAGAACATCGTTTGCCGCTTCGGAGTACCGTCCGAACTAACAGTCGACAACGGCAAGCAGTTTGACAACCAAGACTTCAAGGATTTTTGTTTCTCCATTGGCACCAAGCTTGCCTTCGCCTCAGTCTATCATCCGCAGTCCAACGGGGTCGTGGAGCGCGCCAACGGGAAAATCTTCACAGCTATCAAGAAAATGCTCCTTGATGAAAAAAAGGGCAGATGGACCGATTTCTTACCTGAGGCAGTCTGGGCACTAAACACGACTGAGTGCAGGGCGACCGGGTTTACTCCCTTCCGTCTTCTATACGGATCGGAGGCCATGACCCCGCAAGAAATAAAGCACGGGTCCCCGCGAACAGTTCCGTCAGCCGTCCCTGATGTGGACGAGCCAACTTCAAAGGATCTCATCGACGGAGACCGTGTCTTCGCCCTACAGGCCCTGAACAAATACCAAGCCCAGACCAAAGCATGGCGCGACCACTCAGTCATCCCGAGGGAGTTCAGCGAGGGGGACCTCGTACTCGTTCGAATAGCTCGGACGGAGTCCAAGGGCAAGCTGGAGCCCAGGTGGGAGGGCCCCTTCATCGTCAAGACAAAAGCTTCCCCCAACGCTTACAGGCTCACAACGCCAAACGGCGAGGACCTGGAGCACTCCTGGAACATCGACAACCTCCGCAAATTTTTTGTTTGATTCCTCAGGGCTGTCTTCGCCCTTGTAATTCGCAAAAACAATCTTGTACCGGCCCGCACTCTTTTCCTCCCGGGGGGTGAGGTTTTTATCGAGGCGGAGCCATGTAATATATGTGTGAAAAATCCCCCGCAAAGACATGCGTCGAAAAAGACCGCGACGACGGTCTTCGACATTCGACCAACACGAGGTCACCGCGAGGCTAAGCGCTAGCTACCCTCGCGTGCGACAAATCCACGCAGAAGTCGCCTAAGGGTGCAGCCGGATTAGCACAACAAGTGCGAAAAAAATCTAAGTCTATCGCGAAGACTATCCGCGCAGAAGTCGCCTAAGGGTGCAGCCGGATTAGCACAACAAGTGCGAAAAAATCTAAGTCTATCGCGAAGACTATCCGCGCAGAAGTCGCCCAAGGGTGCAGCCGGATTAGCACAACAAGTGCGAAAAAAATCTAAGTCTATCGCGAAGACTATCCGCGCAGAAGTCGCCTAAGGGTGCAGCCGGATTAGCACAACAAGTGCGAAAAAATCTAAGTCTATCGCGAAGACTATCCGCGCAGAAGTCGCCTAAGGGTGCAGCCGGATTAGCACAACAAGTGCGAAAAAAATCTAAGTCTATCGCGAAGACTATCCGCGCAGAAGTCGCCTAAGGGTGCAGCCGGATTAGCACAACAAGTGCGAAAAAATCGAAGACTATCCGTGCAGAAGACACCTAAGGGTGCAACCGGACTAGCACAACAAAGGCAGAAACGACAACATCAAACCGTCCACGCCAAGACCAACTTTAATCACGCCAACACAGCGCAACAAAACAAACCAGACAAAGTACACAACGCCTTCGCACACACATATGCAAGCGAGGGCACACAATTTCATCATACAAGCCTCTACATATACAAGCGAGGGCACCACACTTTACATCGGCTCAACCTTAGGAATAATTCCCATCTTCCTATAATTAAATAACATTATCCTGAGCTCCTCACCCGCAAAAAGACTTCGCAGTTCCCCTTCACCTATATTCTCGGCGGCCAGCAAAGACAACAGTTCCTGCCGGCCAGCCCCACTCACACGAAGACGAGCCCCCTCCGCCCCACTAACTCTACGTTTCGCAACTGCCCTTCGCTGCCGTCGCCCGGTGCTAGGACCTGGCACATCTCCTGCATCCGCGGCGTGCGGCGAGGCCTCCGTCGCAGCCACATCCAAGGCCGCGAAGTAGTCCAAGTCCTCCGACGACTCCTCAGTCCACTCAATCGAGCTCCCAGAGTCAGCACAATCAAAAAACTCAGATGCAGAACCACCACATTCATTACCATCTTCCGCGGTCGTAGCCGCCAAAAATTTAGTAGTAGCGGTTGCGTGCGCAGGCCCAAAATCTTGAACCTGCGCAGCAACCAAAATTCAGTAACATGTACAAATTTCCCCAACCCTCTACACCTACTACGCCACCTGCGACGGCCCTGACGTTGCGGGAGCCTCCGCTGTTGGCTCCGCCGTTGCTTCCGCTGTTATCTCCGCCGCTACCGCTGCGGGATCCTCAGCACTCGGCGCGGCAGCTGCAGAAGCATCAGGCGCGCCTTCGGCGACCTCTGGGGGCAGGCCTTCGCCGGCCGCAGCGGATGCGGCCGGGGTCGGCGCCAGGGCGACCCCGGACACAGCCTCCGCCGGGGTCGACTCCGGGTCAGTCAGCATGCTGTTCAGCGCCCCGAAGTCGTCGACCCTCTCGCCACGCGCCGCCTAAGCCAAAACACACAAAATTCATTAAACACACACACAGCCCACGTCCAACAAATACCAAACAAGCGAAAACGTTACCTGAGCCCTCGCCGTCTCGGCGCGCTCCCTGACCACCTCGCGCCCGTGTGGACCCCACAGCCGGTCGAAGATAGCTCCGGCGGAATCCTTCACTACGGGGTCCTCAACCTTGAAGATATCTTGCTCAAAGTCTTCTTCGACTTGGTCGAAGACCTCGAAGTGCCGGCACCCTTCGCGGGAGAGCGCGTTCATCGCCCCCTCGCAGGTGACCAGGGAGGCATACGCCATAAACCCCTCCACGACAGTGGGGAGCACCTGCAACTCCTCCTGCACCCACTCCAGGCACCGAAGTCCGGGCTCTCGGTCCGGCACTTCGAATTCATCGGTCCCCGCGCCCAGGCCACGGTATGTATCTACGAGCAGTTGACGCGTCCGCTTTGCCTCCGCTCGTGCCGCGGCCTCGGCCCCCTTCACGCGGCTCTCCAGGGCGGTGAGCCGCTCCTGCAACTGCTCGGCGCGCTCCCTGGCAAGATTGCCCTCCGCCTGTGCCAGGTTGGCCTCTGCCTGCGCAGCCTGCACCTTGACAAGGGCCTCGTTGGTCTCCCTCCTTTCCCCCGCCAGCTGGCGACGGAGGGCGGCCTTCTCGTCCTCCAGTGTGGCCACCTTGTCCGCCAGCTTGCGACGCTTGCTGTCGGCGGCCGATTTTTCGCGGACGGCGTCAGCGTGTTGTGTCCGAAGTCTTTCGACTTCGGCAGCCACGGCTGCCGTGAGGGCCCCCGACGCAGTGCGGCTAGCGAAGTCAGCCACCTGCAGAGCAATCGTAAGACTGCGGTCCCAGCAAGCCAAAAAAAAAGGGACGAAGTCCAACTCAGCGGACCTGATGTAGCGCCTCCGTCACCTCCGTCAGCCAGCGGGACGCAGCGCCCGCCTCATCCATGACAACCGCGAGGGCCGACGCCTCGCCTCCGGCGCTAAGAGCCCCGCCCTTCGCCTTCGGCGCTACGGCAGCCGTCGTGGTCGCCGCGCCAGGCGCAACCACAGCAAGTTGGCCTTCGCCCAGCCCTGCAACGTACCAATGAACCGATTAAAAAAAAAGAGAAAAGCCAACGACCTACCACCGAGATAGTCGTCCACACTAATATCGGTGATGAAGTCGGCGACACGTTTGCCCGCCAACGGCAACGCTCGGGCCGCCTTCGCGACCTCCGCCACTCCGCTGGACGGCGGCACCGCCTTCGCCGACTTCGAGCCTTCGGTGCCTGCCGTTGCCTCCGGCGCCTTGCTAGATGCAGGGACGCCCGACTTCGCCGCCAGCGGCGGCCGGCCTCCGCCGGAGGCCGCAGCCTTCGCAGTCCCCCGCTGCCTCTTCGGCCTAGCTTCAACGAGCCTGATAGCCGCCTGGCGCTTTTGTGCAGCTCCCTGGCGATCCTTGTCCATCACTGCTGACACAACAGCAGCAATATTCCACCCGTAAGGAAATACCCTCCATTCACGAACCATGCGAGATGTAAAAAAGTCCTCGCCAGCCGCGCGGGGGACAGGAACATTCCTAGGCCAACAACCCTCGGTAACCCTCAGCATCCGAGCCAAAGACTCCCGGAGCTCGGGCGAAGACATCCTTTCCCCCGGGGCCACGCACGTCTTCATCATCTCTCTAGCAAAACGATCAGAAACCCCAAGTCCTCCCATAGCAGTACCTAATTTTCTCTTTTTAGAGGACGGGGCGGCCGCCGGCGCAGGGTCGTCTCCGGTCTCCACCGCCGGTTTCTTCCCACGGCGGTCCACATCGTCTTGACCAGGGTAGCCGTCATATGGCAATTGATTTAATTCAAAAACCCTGTTCAAGCGGTCATTCGACCCGCGGATATCCCAGCTGCGCTGGCCCTCTGTCCTCGGCACGTAGCGTCCAACAAGCCGCACCGCCCCATCCTCCGCCTCACGCACAACGGCGGCCGGATCGCGATTTTGCAGATTCAGGGCGAAGGCGGGACTCCGCACCACCCTTCCACCATGAAAAGGCATCTGGCGAGGGCATACTTCGCCCAACGCCCAGCCACGCGCCAATGGCCACACCCCGTACGCCACAAATTCTTCAACCAAGTCGCGCCCACTGCTCAGGCCGGCGGCGCACCGAAGAGCCCCTTCGTCCTCATCCTCCTCCGCCACTTCAAAGGGCGGATACGCTGAGTAAAAATGAGAACACATCGCGGACACGGGGAGTCCCTCACGGCCTTCGACGGTACCCTCAGCGACGTAAAACCAAAATTCATTCCAGTTGCCCCACTTGTTGCGGGCGCAAGGAACCAACTCGACTACCTGCATCGTGGTTTTGCCGGTCTTCGGCGTGAATGTGCAGGATCCAAACTGAGCGACTTCGCCTCCAATCATCCTCTTCTGCCAATGCAAACGATAATACTTCGCAAAAACTTCCACCGATGGCTGTCCGCCGTACGAAGTCGTCGCCCAGACATACTTCGACAGAGCCACTATGGCATTCGGTGTCAGCTGGTGTATTTGAACGTTGAACCTGCGCAGGACTTCGCCAACAAATCGGTGCGTAGGCAAGCAGAGTCCGGCGGCGAAGAACGCCTCGAAAACGACCAACTCGCCCTCTGGCTCGGGGACTTCCTCCGTCCCCGGGACTCGACCAACTCCGCCGTCGAAGTAACCCAACCGCTGCATATCTTGCACGCGGGCCGACGACATCCGCGATACGCCGAAATCAACAGAATCGCCGGCGTGCAACTCCTCCGCCATTAAACTACTCAGCGTCTCCTCAGACGAGGCGGCGGCCGGCGGCGAGGGAACGGCCGGCGGCGTAGCGGCAGCGGAAGAAGACGAGGACGGCATCGCAACGTACCGTCGGCGGCGGCGGGCGGTCTGCTTCACTCGAGCCAGATCTCCGGCGAACAAGACCGCGGCGGGCAGACGAGCAGCAAGACGGCGGAAAGGGCGGCTAGGGTTTTCGCGGAGCGCGAAGGTGAAGTTCAAAAAGCGCCGACCCCCGCCCCCTTTTGTAGACAGGGCGCGGCTCTTCGGGAAACCCGCAATCCAACAGGGCGCGGCGCTTCGGGAAACCCGCAATCCAACAGTACGCCGTCAATCAACGGTCACATCAAAAACCCCCGCGGAACCACTTCGAGCGAGGGCAGCGTCTCCGCCATCTAATGACGTCTTCGGCACCAGGTGACTTTGTCGAACTGGTCCCTCGGAGGGCAAATGTTGGGGCGAAGGCAAAGGCGCCACCCTTCGCTCGAAGCCTTCGCTGCAGCAGCTGAACTGACAGAAACAAAACTGGCGGGGACACCCTTCGTTTCTTCCGCTCTAGGCGAAGACTGGCGACGAAGGGCATCCCACGGTGCGGCCTCGTCCAGCTCGGAGGCCCACGTGCAATCCGGCCCGTCGTAACGGGCCCCGCTTGGCCGCCGCGCGTTACGGGCCTATTTTGTAAAAGCATTCCTGTAATTACGGTCTGTAACCCCGCTTTATGAGAATATTCTTGGGATAACCTAGGTACCTGAGGGCACATGCATCCTTAGCTCGAGGTGCTGCGCGCTCAGGTACCTATAAATACCCCTGCACAGTGCCCGTGAGAGGCCAGATTAACAGAGCTTTCGCCATCTAGCGCGAGTGCCCTGTTGTCATCACTGTTTACCCCTGTTGGATCCCTTTGCAACTGAGAGCAAGTTCCAACAAGTCCCATGTTCATTAACGAGCAAATCCACAAAAATGCACAAGCGACTACTGTTCTTCTAGCTTCATTGTGCAGGGACGAATACCATAAGGTGAGCGGCTTGGACAATGCCAAGCAGATCTGGGACACCCTCAAGATCTCTCATGAGGGGAACGACGTCACCATGCTCACCAAAATGGAGTTGGTGGAAGGCGAACTTGGGAGATTCGCGATGATAAGGGGCGAGGAGCCAACCCAAACGTACAACCGGCTCAAGACCCTCATCAATAAAATAAGGAGCTACGGAAGCACGCGTTGGACGGACCACGACGTCGTTCGCCTAATGCTAAGGTCCTTTACTGTACTTGATCCACATCTGGTGAACAATATTCGTGAAAATCCTAGGTACACTAAGATGTCGCCCGAAGAAGTTCTTGGGAAGTTCGTGAGCGGGCGAATGATGATCAAGGAGGCGAGGTACGTGGATGATGCGCTAAATGGCCCAATCTATGAGCCTCAAACCATCACCCTCAAAGCAACGAGAAGCAAGGAGACGCTACCTAACAAGGTGGCACAAGTAGAGGCGGCCGGACTTAATGATGAAGAGATGGCCCTCATCATTAAGCGCTTCAAAACGGCGCTAAAGGAACGCAAGGAGCATCCCAAAAAGACCAAGACGAAGGGGAAGCGCTCATGCTTCAAATATGGTAAGATTGGTCAATTTATCGCTAACTGTCCCGATAATGATAGTGACCAGGAACAAGGGAACAAAAGGGAAAAGAAGAAGAATTACAAGAAGGCCAAGGGCGAGGCACATCTTGGAAAGGAGTGGGATTCGGATTGCTCCTCTTCTGACTCCGACAATGAAGGACTCGCCGCCGCCGCCTTCAACAAGTCATCCCTCTTCCCCAACGAGCATCACACATGCCTCATGGCAAAGGAGAAGAAGGTATGTACTCGAAACAATGCCACTTATGCTTCTTCTAGTGATGATGAGTCTAGTGATGATGAAATAGATTACTCTAGTTTCTTCAAGGGATTGGATAGAACTAAAATAGATAAGATTAATGAATTGATCGATGCCTTGAATGAAAAGGATAGACTTTTAGAAAAACAAGAGGATCTTTTGTATGAAGAACACGATAAATTTGTAGAGGCACAAAAATCTCATGCTTTAGAAGTTAAAAGGAATGAAATGCTTTCTTGTGAACTATCTACTTGCCATGAGACAATTTCTAGTTTAAAGGATGTTAACAATGATTTAAATGCTAAACTAGAAGTAGCAAATAAATCTAACTCTTGTGTAGAACATGTTATGATTTGCACTAGGTGTAAAGATTTTAATGTGGATGCTTGTAGTGAACACCTAGTGTCTATTGCAAAGTTAAATGATGAAGTGGCTAGTCTTAATGCCCAACTTAAGACTAGCAAAAGTGAATTTGATAAGTTAAAATTTGCAAGGGATGCCTACACGATTGGTAGACACCCCTCAATTAAGGATGGACTTGGCTTCAAGAGGGAAGCCAAGAACTTAACAAGCCATAAGGCTCCCATCTCCGCCAAGGAGAAAGGGAAGGCCCCCTATGGCTAGTAGTGCTAAAAAGAACCATGCTTTCATGTATCATGATAGGAGACATTCTAGGAATGCCTATAGAAGTTATGATTCTCATGCCATGTTTGCTTCTAGTTCTTCCTATATGCATGGTAGAGATATGTCTAGGAGAAATGTTGTTCATCATATGCCTAGGAGAAATGTTGTTAATGTTCCTAGGAAAATTAATGAACCTTCTACAATATATCATGCTTGCAATGCTTTATTTGCCATTTGTAGAAAGGATAAGAAGGTAATTGCTAGGAAATTAGGGGCAAGATGCAAGGGAGATAAAACTTGCATTTGGGTCCCTAAGACCATTGTGACTAACCTTGTAGGACCCAACAAGAGTTGGGTACCTAAGACCCAAGCCTAAATTTGCCTTGCAGGTTTATGCATCCGGGGGTTCAAGCTGGATTATCGACAGCGGATGCACAAACCATATGACGGGGGAGAAGAAGATGTTCACCTCCTACGTCAAGAACAAGGATTCCCAAGATTCAATCATATTCTGTGATGGGAACCAATGCAAGGCAAATAGGTGGGAAGCTCTCATCACACCAAAAATGTGATGACCACATCAAGACCTTTGGAGATGCTTCATATGGACCTCTTCGGACCCGTCGCCTATCTAAGCATAGGAGGAAGTAAGTATGGTCTTGTTATAGTTGATGATTTTCCCGCTTCACTTGGGTATTCTTTTTGCAGGATAAATCTGAAACCCAAGGGACCCTCAAGCACTTCCTCTGGAGAGCTCAAAATGAGTTTGAGCTCAAGGTGAAGAAGATAAGGAGCGACAACGGGTCCGAATTCAAGAACCTTCAAGTGGAGGAGTACCTTGAGGAGGAAGGAATCAAGCACGAATTCTCCGCTCCCTACACACCACAGCAAAATGGTGTGGTAGAGAGGAAGAACAGGACGCTCATCGATATGGCGAGGACGATGCTTGGAGAGTTCAAGACCCCCGAGCGCTTTTGGTCGGAAGCCGTGAACACGGCTTGCCACGCCATCAACCGGGTCTACCTTCACCGCCTCCTCAAGAAGACTTCGTATGAGCTTCTAACCGGTAACAAACCCAATGTGTCTTACTTTCGTGTATTTGGGAGCAAGTGTTATATTCTTGTGAAGAAAGGTAGAACTTCTAAATTTGCTCCCAAAGCTGTAGAAGGGTTTTTATTAGGTTATGACTCAAATACAAAGGCGTATAGGGTCTTCAACAAATCATCGGGTTTGGTTGAAGTCTCTAGCGACGTTGTATTTGATGAGACTAATGGCTCTCCAAGAGAGCAAGTTGTTGATCTTGATGATGTAGATGAAGAAGACGTTCCAACGGCCGCAATGCGCACCATGGCGATTGGCGATGTGCGACCACAGGAACAATTGGAGCAAGACCAACCTTCTTCCTCAATAATGGTGCATCCCCCAACTCAAGACGATGAACAGGTTCATCAGGAGGAGGCATGTGATCATGGGGGAGCACAAGATGATCATGTCAGGGAGGAAGAAGCACAACCGGCACCTCCAACCCAAGTTCGAGCGACGATTCAAAGGAATCATCCCGTCGATCAAATTTTGGGTGATATTAGCAAGGGAGTAACTCCTCGCTCTAGATTGGTGAACTTTTGTGAGCATTACTCCTTTGTCTCTTCTATTGAGCCTTTCAGGGTAGAAGAGGCCTTGCTAGATCCGGACTGGGTGTTGGCCATGCAGGAAGAGCTCAACAACTTCAAGAGGAATGAAGTTTGGACACTGGTGCCTCGTCCCAAGCAAAATGTTGTGGGAACCAAGTGGGTGTTCCGCAACAAACAGGACGAGCACGGGGTGGTGACAAGGAACAAGGCTCGACTTGTGGCAAAAGGTTATGCCCAAGTCGCAGGTTTGGACTTTGAGGAGACTTTCGCTCCTGTGGCTAGGCTAGAGTCCATTTGTATTTTGCTAGCATATGCCGCTCACCATTCTTTCAGGTTGTTCCAAATGGATGTGAAGAGCGCCTTCCTCAATGGGCCAATCAAGGAGGAGGTGTACGTAGAGCAACCCCCTGGCTTCGAGGATGAACGGTACCCCGACCACGTGTGTAAGCTCTCTAAGGCACTCTATGGACTTAAGCAAGCCTCAAGAGCATGGTATGAATGCCTTAGAGACTTTTTAATTGCTAATGCTTTCAAGGTTGGGAAAGCCGATCCAACTCTTTTCACTAAGACTTGCGATGGTGATCTCTTTGTGTGCCAAATTTATGTCGATGACATAATATTTGGTTCTACTAATCAAAAGTCTTGTGAAGAGTTTAGCAGGGTGATGACGCAGAAATTCGAGATGTCGATGATGGGCGAGTTGAACTACTTCCTTGGGTTCTAAGTGAAGCAACTCAAGGACGGCACCTTCATCTCCCAAACGAAGTACACGCAAGACTTGCTAAAGCGGTTTGGGATGAAGGACGCCAAGCCCGCAAAGACTCCGATGGGAACTAAAGGACACACCGACCTCAACAAAGGAGGTAAGTCCGTTGATCAAAAAGCATACCGGTCTATGATAGGGTCCTTACTTTATTTATGTGCTAGTAGACCGGATATTATGCTTAGCGTATGCATGTGTGCTAGATTTCAATCTGATCCAAGGGAGTGTCACCTTGTGGCTGTGAAGCGAATCCTTAGATATTTAGTAGCTACGCCTTGCTTCGGGATCTGGTATCCAAAGGGGTCTACCTTTGATTTGATTGGATACTCAGATTCCGACTATGCTGGATGTAAGGTCGATAGGAAGAGTACATCAGGGACGTGCCAATTCTTAGGAAGGTCCCTGGTGTCATGGAATTCTAAGAAACAAACTTCCGTTGCCCTATCCACAGCTGAGGCCGAGTATGTTGCCGCAGGACAGTGTTGCGCGCATCTACTTTGGATGAGGCAAACCCTCCGGGACTTTGGCTACAATCTGAGCAAAGTCCCACTCCTATGTGATAATGAGAGTGCTATCCGAATAGCGGAAAATCCTGTTGAGCACAGCCGCACAAAGCACATTGACATCCGGCATCACTTTTTGAGAGACGACCAGCAAAAGGGAGATATCGAAGTGTTTTATGTTGGCACCGAGAACCAGCTAGCCGATATCTTTACCAAGCCTTTAGATGAGAAGACCTTTTGCAGGCTGCGTAGTGAGCTAAATGTCTTAGATTCGTGGAACTTGGATTGATTTATAGCATACATGTGTTTATGCCTTTGATCATGTTCCTTATGCATTTTGTTGTTTACTTGTGGTGCTCAAGTTGTACAAACACTCCCCGGACCTCACAAGTCCTTTTGCAAGTGATGCACATATTTAGGGGGAGTTGTGCTACAACTTGACCCTTTGAGACTAACCTTGTGCTTGAGTTTGCTTGATTTAGTCTCAAAGGAGGTTTGAAAGGGAAAAGGTGGACTAGGACCATGAAAG
Source organism: Zea luxurians (assembly GCA_029449295.1). Taxonomy (NCBI): domain Eukaryota; kingdom Viridiplantae; phylum Streptophyta; class Magnoliopsida; order Poales; family Poaceae; genus Zea; species Zea luxurians. The sequence continues at coordinate 127,072,700 of JAOPSE010000010.1, forward strand.
ACTTCCACTGCACTCCGATGAGAGGGTAACTTATTCCAAGTTCATCTCATGTACTCCTATTGCCTTTGTATTCTTATTTGAAGATTTTGGTGAGGCAATGGGGTTAAAGGGCCAAGATTGATCCCGTTTTGGTGCTTGATGCCAAAGGGGGAGAAAATAAGGCCAAAGCAATAAATGGATCAGCTACCACTTGAGAAATTTTGAAAATAGTAGAATAGAGCTTTTGGTTTGTCAAAACTCTCGTGTTGTCTCTTTTGTCAAAAGTTTGCCTCTTGTGGGGAGAATAGTCGATTATGAAAAAAGGGGGAGTTTTTGAAATCTTTGATCAAATTTCACTTGGAATACCTCTCTTTATGTCTCCACAAGTGTGTTTGACTTAGAGATAGGAAATTGAGGTTGATTTGCAAAAACAAACCAAGTGGTGGCAGAGTATGATCCATACATACCAAATTTGAATCAAAACCTTTTTGAGTTCTCATATGCATTGATATTGCACTTCTTTTAGTTGATCTTTGTTATGTTGGCATAAATCACCAAAAAGGGGGAGATTGAAAGGGAAATGTGCCCTTGGGCCATTTCTAAGTATTTTGGTGATTGAGTGCCAACACAAGTGCTTTTGTGTTAATCTATGCAAAGTGGTGGACAAAGTGCAAATCAAGTCAAAAGGTATGTTTCTAGACTTAGTACATTGTTTTATGGACTAATGTATTGTGTCTAAGTGCTGGAAACAGGAAAAATCGAATTGAAAAAGAGATGGCTTTGTTCAGCCAAAGTCTGCGCAGTCTAGGTGCACCGGACTGTCCGGTGGTGCACCGGACGGTGTCCGGTGCGCCAGGCTGGCTCTGGCGAACTTCCTGCTCTCGGGACTTCGACGGCGGTGTACGGTATAAATCACCGGACTGTCCGATGGTGCACCGGACTGTCCGGTGAGCCGTTCACAGGCGAAGTCGTCGGTCTCGGGAAGCCATCAACGGCGTACGGCTATAATTCACTGGACTGTCCGGTGAGGCACCGGACTGTCCGGTGAGCCAACGGTCAGCCGGGGCAACGGTCGGCCGAGGATTCCGCGCGTGACGCGTGGCCGAGCCAACGGTCACAAGGGGGCACCGAACAGTGTCCGGTGCGCCAACGGCTCTGAATCTCCAACGGTCGGCTTTACCAAACAAGGAAAGAAATCCGCACCGGACTGTCCGGTGCGCCAGTCGACAGAAGGCAAGAATTGCATTCCTACAATGCTCTCAACGACTCCTAGCTGCCTTGGGGCTATAAAAGGGACCCCTTGGCGCATGGAGAAGATATCCAAGCATTCTTTGAGCATAGTTGATCACTCACACTTCATTTGGCGATGTGCGACCACAGGAACAATTGGAGCAAGATCAACCATCTTCCTCAACTACGGTGCATCCCCTAACTCAAGACGATGAACAGGTTCATCATGAGGAGGCGCGTGATCAAGGGGGAGCACAGGATGTTCAAGTTGAAGAGGAAGAAGCACCTCAGGCACCTCCAACCCAAGTTCGAGCGACGATTCAAAGGGATCATCCCGTCGACCAAATATTGGGTGATATTAGCAAGGGAGTAACTACTCGTTCAAGATTAGTTAATTTTTGTGAGCATTACTCTTTTGTCTCTTCTATTGAGCCTTTCAGGGTAGAAGAGGCCCTGCTAGATCCGGACTGGGTGTTGGCCATGCAGGAGGAACTCAACAATTTCAAGCGCAATGAAGTTTGGACACTGGTGCCTCGTCCCAAGCAAAATGTTGTGGGAACCAACTGGGTGTTTCGCAACAAACAGGACGAGCACGGGGTGGTGACGAGGAACAAGGCTCGACTCGTGGCAAAAGGTTATGCCCAAGTCGCAGGTTTGGACTTTGAGGAGACGTTCGCTCCTGTGGCTAGGCTAGAATCAATTCGTATTTTGCTAGCATATGCCGCTCACCATTCTTTCAGGTTGTACCAAATGGATGTGAAGAGCGCTTTCCTCAACGGGCCGATCAAAGAGGAGGTGTACGTGGAGCAACCCCCTGGCTTCGAGGATGAACGGTACCCCGACCACGTGTGTAAGCTCTCTAAGGCGCTCTATGGACTTAAGCAAGCCCCAAGAGCATGGTATGAATGCCTTAGAGACTTTTTAATTGCTAATGCTTTCAAGGTTGGGAAAGCCGATCCAACTCTTTTCACTAAGACTTGCGATGGTGATCTTTTTGTGTGCCAAATTTATGTCGATGACATAATATTTGGTTCTACTAACCAAAAGTCTTGTGAAAAGTTTAGCAGGGTGATGACGCAGAAATTTGAGATGTCGATGATGGGCGAGTTGAACTACTTCCTTGGGTTCCAAGTGAAGCAACTCAAGGATGACACTTTCATCTCCCAAACAAAGTACACGCAAGACTTGCTAAAGCGGTTTGGGATGAAGGACGCCAAGCCCGCAAAGACTCCGATGGGAACCGACGGACACACCGACCTCAACAAAGGAGGTAAGTCCGTTGATCAAAAGGCATACCGGTCTATGATAGGGTCTTTACTTTATTTGTGTGCTAGTAGACCGGATATTATGCTTAGCGTATGCATGTGTGCTAGATTTCAATCCGATCCTAAGGAGTGTCACTTAGTGGCTGTGAAGCGAATTCTTCGATATTTAGTCGCTACGCCTTGCTTCGAGATCTGGTATCCAAAGGGGTCTAACTTTGACTTGATTGGATACTCAGATTCCGACTATGTTGGATGTAAGGTCGATAGGAAGAGTACATCGAGGACGTGCCAATTCTTAGGAAGGTCCCTGGTGTCGTGGAACTCTAAGAAACAAACTTCCGTTGCCCTATCCACTGCTGAGGCCGAGTACGTTGCCGCAGGACAGTGTTGTGCGCAATTACTTTGGATGAGGCAAACCCTCCGGGACTTTGGCTACAATCTGAGCAAAGTCCCACTCCTATGTGACAATGAGAGTGCTATCCGAATAGCGGAAAATCCTGTTGAGCACAGCCGCACAAAGCACATTGACATCCGACATCACTTTTTGAGAGACCACCAGCAAAAGGGAGATATCGAAGTGTTTCATGTTAGCACTGAGAACCAGCTAGCCGATATCTCCACTAAGCCTTTAGATGAAAAGACCTTTTGCAGGCTGCGTAGTGAGCTAAATGTCCTAGATTCGCAGAACTTGGATTGATTCATAGCATACATGTATTTATGCCTTTGATCATGTTCCTTATGCATTTGTTGCTTATGTATGGCGCTCAAGTTGTACAATCACTCCCCGGACCTCACAAGTCCTTTTTGCAAGTGATGCACATATTTAGGGGGAGTTGTGTTACAACTTGACCCTTTGAGACTAACCGTTTGCTTGAGTTTGCTTTATTTAGTCTCAAAGGAGATTTGAAAGGGAAAAGGTGGACTTGGACCATGAAAGACTTCCACTGCACTCCGATGAGAGGGCAATTTATTCCAAGTTCATCTACTCTTATTGCCTTTGTATTCTTATTTGAAGATTTTGGTGAGGCAATGGGGTTAAAGGGCCAAGATTGATCCCGTTTTGGTGCTTGATGCCAAAGGGGGAGAAAATAAAGGCCAAAGCAATAGATGGATCAGCTACCACTTGAGAAATTTTTGAAAACAGTAGATTAGAGCTTTTGGTTTGTCAAAACTCTTTTATTGTCTCTTTTGTCAAAAGTTGGCCTCTTGTGGGGAGAAGTGTTGATTATGGGAAAAAGGGGGAGTTTTTGAGATTCTTGATCAATTTCTTTGGATTACCTCTCTTTATGTCTCTACAAGTGGATTTGACTTAGAGATAGGAATTTGAGTTTGATTTGCAAAAACAAACCAAGTGGTGGCAAAGAGTGATCCATATATGTCAAAATTGAATCAAAACAATTTTGAGTGTTCATTTGCATTGTTATTGCACTTGTTCTAGTTGCTTTATGTTGTGTTGGCATAAATCACCAAAAAGGGGGAGATTGAAAGGGAAATGTGCCCTTGGGCCATTTCTAAGTATTTTGGTGATTGAGTGCCAACACAAGTGCTTTTATGCTAATCTATGCAAAGTGGTGGACAAAGTGAAAATCTTGTCAAAAGGTATGTTTCTAGACTTAGTACATTGTTTTTATGGACTAATGTATTGTGTCTAAGTGCTGGAAATAGGAAAGATTGATTTGGAAATGAGATGGCTTTGTTCAGCCAAAGTCTGCTCGGTCTGGGTGCACCGGACTGTCCGGTGGTGCACCGGACAGTGTCCGGTGCGCCAGGCTGGCTCTGGCGAACAGGCTGCTCTCGGGACTTCGACGGCGGTGTACGGCTAAAATTCACCGGTCGGTCCGGTGGCGCATCGGACTGTCCGGTGAGCCGTTCACAGGCGAACTCGTCGCTCTCGGGAGATGATTAACGGCGTACGGCTAAAATTCACCGGTCTGTCCGGTGGTGCACCGGACTGTCCGGTGAGTCAACAGTCAGCCGGGGCAACGGTCGGCCGAGGATTCCGCGCGTGACGCGTGGCCGAGCCAACGGTCACATTGGTGCACCGGACTGTCCGGTGTGCACCGGACAGTGTCCGGTGCGCCAACGGCTCTCAGACTCCAACGGTCGGCTTCGCCAAATAAGGAAGGATATCTGCACCGGACAGTGTCCGGTGGTGCACCGGACTGTCCGGTGCGCCAGTCGACAGAAGGCAAGATCTGCCTTCCAGGATTGCTCTCAACGGCTCCTAGCTGCCTTGGGGCTATAAAAGGGACCCCTAGGCGCATGGAGGAGCACACCAAGCATTCCTTGAGCATTCTTGATCACTCACACTTCATTCTTGCGCACTTGTTCGACATTCTAGTGATTTGAGCTCCGTTCTAGTGTGCTAGTCTTTTGAGCTTAAGTCTGGGTCTTGTGTGTGCGTGTTCGCTGTGATCTTTGTGTCTTGTGTGAGTTGCTAATCCCTCCCTTGCTTCGTGTTTCTTTGTGAACTTCAAGTGTAAGGGCGAGAGGCTCCAAGTTGTGGAGATTCCTCGCAAACGGGATTAAGAAAAGCAAGCAAAACACCGTGGTATTCAAGTGGGTCTTTGGACCGCTTGAGAGGGGTTGATTGCAACCCTCGTCCGTTGGGACGCCACAACGTGGAGTAGGCAAGCGTTGGTCTTGGCCGAACCACGGGATAACCACCGTGCCATCTCTGTGATTGATATCTTTGTGGTTATTGTGTTTTGTCAAGACTCCTCTCTAGCCACTTGGCAATTATTGTGCTAACACTTAACCAAGTTTTGTGGCTTAAGTTTCAAGTTTCACAGGATCACCTATTCACCCCCCCTCTAGGTGCTCTCAATTCAAGTGGCCTTCCGCGAGCATTATATACCCGAAGGTGTTCTTCACATGAAGCAAGAAGAATTTATGAAGCTAAAGCAAGGAGGGGATACTGTTAATCAGTATCTCAATAAGTTCAATCATCTGTCGCAATATGCAATCGATCAAGTGAACACTGATCTGAAAAAGAAGAATTGTTTTATGAGAGGTTTAAATGATCGACTGCAAAGAAAAATGGCAACCTGCATAGATCTTACTTATGGAAGAGCTGTCAGTATAGCATTGGCAGTAGAAGCGAAGTATGCAGGTGTCGGAAAATCCAAGGGATTTGGAGGTGACCGGCCTAGTCAGGGCCCGGTGAAAAGGCAACGGTTTGTTCTCCGGCCTTCCAACCAGAATCGCTCTCGTGCACCCTCCTTCCCTTTTAAGCAGCCAATAATTATTCGTCCCAATAATACCCCCACTGCCCCAAGTCAGCCGGGTGCCCCAGGCACTCGATTCCCTGCTCTGCCCAGCTCGTCGACTGGATGTTTCAATTGTGGCAAATCTGGACATTTCATCAAGGATTGCCCTTATCCAAAGCAGAACCAGTCAAATAATTAGCAAGGATCTGGGAATTCATCTCAAGTTAAGGGAAATACTTCAGGCAAAAATACCAAGAAGACGGGACGCATCTATTATACACAAGTGGCCACTACACCGGACGGGGAGCCGGTAATGATGGGTATGTTCCTCGTGGCCAATCATCCTGCAGTCATTCTCTTTGATTCTGGTGCTTCGCATACATTCATTAGCAAGAAATTTGTGGAGCAACATCACATTTCATGCCATGAATCAAAAGAGGGGTTTAAAATTCACTCACCTGGGGGACAAATCTTTACTAGAGAAGTGGCCTATCAAGTGCCCGTAACATTGGCCGGACGGGACTTTCCTACCAATATGATCATTCTGAAAGGCCGAGACATAGATGTCATTTTGGGTGTGAATTGGTTGGCCAAACATAAAGCAACCCTCAACACTGATCAAAGAACTATCAGGTTGAGTCATAATCAAGAAGAAATTCTTTTGCCTATCCCCATTTCAACCAAAGCTACTGGCAGAGTTTATGAAGCTATTATACCGGAAATCAAGGATATTCCGGTAGTATGCGAGTTTCCCGATGTCTTTCCAGAGGATTTGCCTGGATTGCCACCTGAAAGGGATGTAGAGTTTGTAATTGAGTTGAAGCCCGGTACGGCTCCCATCTCTCGAAGATCGTATCGTATGCCTCCAAATGAGTTGGCAGAACTGAAGATTCAATTACAAGATCTCTTAGAGAAAGGATTGATCCGACCAAGCTCGTCGCCATGGGGTTGTCTAGCCATTTTCGTCAAGAAGAAGGATCAAACTTTACGGATGTGTGTGGATTATCGACCCCTGAATGAGGTCACTATCAAGAACAAGTACCCTCTTCCGAGGATTGACATTTTATTTGATCAACTGACCGGGGCGAGGGTATTCTCCAAAATTGATCTCAGATCGGACTATCATTAGATCCGTATTCAGCCCGAGGATATACCAAAGACCGCGTTCACTACGCGGTATGGATTATTTGAATACCTGGTAATGTCTTTTGGGTTAACAAATGCTCCGGCCCACTTCACATATTTGATGAACTCGGTGTTCATGCCCGAGCTAGACAAGTTTGTGGTGGTCTTCATTGACGATATTCTAATATATTCCAAGAATGAAGAGGAACATGCTCAGCATTTACGGATTGTGTTAACGCGCCTGAGGGAACATCAGTTGTATGCCAAGTTCAGCAAATGCGCGTTTTGGCTGGAGGAAATTCAATTTTTGGGACATGTTCTATCTGCCAGGGGGATTGTGGTAGATCCCAGCAAAGTCAAGGACATTTTGGAGTGGAAACCCCCAACCACTGTTCATCAAGTCCGAAGTTTCCTTGGACTGGCGGGATATTACCGCAGATTCATACCAGATTTTTCTAAGCTTGTGAAGCCAATCACAAGTTTATTGAAGAATGATATTAAATTCAATTGGTCTTTCAAGTGCAATGAAGCTTTTGAACAATTGAAGACATTATTAACCACTCCGGTATTGGCTCAACCGGACATCACTAAACCCTTTGATGTATATTGTGATGCATCAGGCAGTGGTCTCGGCTGTGTATTAATGCAAGAAGGCCGAGTAATTGCGTATGCTTCAAGGCAGTTGCGCCGACATGAGGAGCATTACCCAACGCATGATCTGGAGCTAGCTGTTGTGGTTCATGCCCTGAAAATTTGGCGTCATTATCTGCTGGGTAATATCTGTCACATTTATACAGATCATAAAAGCTTGAAGTATATCTTCACCCAGTCAGAACTGAATATGAGACAAAGGCGATGGCTTGAGCTTATTAAGGATTATGAACTGGAAATTCATTATCACCCAGACAAGGCCAATGTTGTGGCAGATGCACTGAGCCGTAAGGCTTCCTGTCACTGTCTTACGGTGAAGACCTCTGACAATACCTTATGTCAGGAGATGGAGAAGCTAAACCTGGGAATGGTCCAACAAGGAACCCTAAGCCAGTTAAAGCTTGAGTCAGTCATCTTGAAAAGGATAATTGATGCTCAAAGGGATAATGAGGGTATGAAACACATTCGTGAGAAGATAAGGGCTGGAAAAGCCAAATGTTTCAAAGAAGATAATCAAGGCATTGTATGGTTTAATAACCGCATAGTGGTGCCGAAGAATGAAGAGATCCGCTAGCAAATTCTTGATGAAGCACATCTTAGTCGCTATTCTATTCATCCCGGAAGCACTAAGATGTACCAAGACTTGAAACAACATTATTGGTGGACGAAAATGAAGATCGAGATTGCACGCTATGTGGCTAGATGTGACGCCTGCCGACGTGTCAAGGCCATACACTTGAAAGCTGTCGGTCCATTACAGTCTCTACCAATACCGACATGGAAATGGGAAGACATAAGTATGGACTTTATTGTGGGATTGCCCAGGACCGCAAAAGGGTATGACTCTATTTGGGTTATCATTGATCGACTCACAAAAATTGCCCACTTCTTACCTGTTAAGGCAAAATATTCAGTGGCCACTTATGCAGCACTATACATTGCCCGTATTCTCAGTTTGCATGGTATTCCAAAGACTATAGTGTCGGATCGTGGACCACAATTTGTATCCAAATTCTGGGAAGAACTTCATAGATCCCTGGGTACTAAATTGCTCCACTGTTCGGCCTATCATCCTCAAACAAGTGGACAGACTGAGAGGGTTAATCAAATACTCGAAGATATGCTGCGGGCATGTGTTCTGGACTTCTCACAGAAATGGGATGAATGTTTGCCTTTAGCCGAGTTTTCATATAATAATAGCTATCAAGAAAGTATCAAGATGGCACCCTTCAAAGCTTTATATGGACGACGATGTCGTACTCCGCTAAATTGGTTCGAACCTGGAGAAAGGTATTTCTTTAGACCTGATATGGTGAAAGAAACCGAGGAAAAAGTTCAGAAAATAATTTATAATATGAAGAAAGCCCAAACTCGTCAGAAGAGTTATGCAGACAAACGACGAATGCCCTTGTATTTTCTTGAAGGGGACTATGTCTACTTGAAGGTTTCACCGATAAAGGGGGTATCACGTTTCGGGGTTAAAGGGAAGCTTGCACTCAGGAACATTGGTCCATTCCTGATACTTGAAAGATATGGGCCAGTGGCGTATCGACTTCAGCTCCCTAAAACCTTGTCTGCTGTACACAATGTGTTCCATGTGTCACAATTGAAGAAATGTCTTCAGGTACCAGATCGAATCGTTGAAATAACAGATGTTGTCCTTGAACCGGACTTGACATATTCTGAGCACCCTATTCGAGTCTTGGATCAAAAGGACAGGGTTACCTGGAGAAAAACTCTCAAGTTCTATAAGATACAGTGGAACCAACATTCTGAAGAAGAGGCTACGTGGGAAACTCAAGACTTCTTAGATAAGAATTTCCCAGGATTTTTAGCCTCATGTAATTTGTAAAGTATAGTTGTTGTAATAAAGAGTGAACCCCATACCACCCCCTGCCTTGTACCAAAAATAAGGAAATAAAAATGTGACACATATCCTTTTCCATTACTCACCCTAGGACTTTTAATCTCGGGACGAGATTCTTTTATGGGGGGAAGGATGTAACACCCTTGGTGTTACTATAACTAAAACTTGAGCATGGCATCATAAACATGGGCATTGCATATGTTTGACACACCTAGAGTGCATTTACTAGGTAAAAATTTCAAACAAGTTGTATTTTGCAAATAGAACCCTGGATAGGGAACTTAGCCCTAAAGGGGGATTAAAGGGGTAAAACATAACCCAAATTGAGAGAACCTAAAAGCTTAAAGGAAAAGGTCATAAAATGGTCCCAAGAATAAAGTTGAATTGCATTTATACCCCTGGGGTACGAAAAACCCTAATTGAAACCCTAGAAAACCCTAAAGCCTAGGGACTTATGTGCAAAATTAGTCCACTTTTGGACTAAAGTGCAAAAACCAAGTTGAATAAGTATCTTAAGTCATTTGGTTCACAAATATATGAATTTACAAGCCAAACCTTGAGTTTTGGATTGATTTGCAAAAAGGACCCCAATTGAGAATTTATTCTAAGTCTGAATTTTAGTGTTATGGGCTCAACTTTTGAGCCTTGTAGCTTTCAAAATATAGGGTTTTCGCCCTAGGTGACCACATCAATATTGTAGATCTATGGAAGAAGAATAACTTTGCTATAGAACTCATGCCTTGGTACCATGAAGAATTTTGAGATAAATGAGCCTGAAGTTGGACTGTCAGACTGCTTGAAATCTAAAATTCAGATTAACAGTGGAATGGCATGGAGTTAGGGCTCGGATTTAAACATGATCCAGTGCAAGTTTGAGCATGATTCCCATAACAAATTTGTAGCTGGTATGTAGCACTACAACTTTGATGCAGAGACTTGGGGATGTTTCCATAGAAAATTGGGAGGAATCTGGCCCTAAATCTTGGCTGTCAGACACACTGAATAAGCATCGCCATGGTACAGTGACTGAAACGGATCAGACCGACAGCACGACGACCTCACCGCCGGTGACCTCCCCACGCGAAGATTCGTTCCGTCGCCGCCATGATTGTGACCAAAGCAACTGGATAGCACTTGAGGATCGTCGTCGTGGATAAGTCCGGCCGGTAAACAAATCCGACCACCGTACAGAGCTTGTCGCAGTGGAACTTGATAGGCCCGCCGGTGAACCGCCGTTTCCCGGCCTTGCGCCGTGTGTCCCAACCTCGCCACTGCATCGCCGTGACTCCCTCTAGCTTCCCGTCGACCACCGGAATTACTGCCACGACACTGAACACGTATTCACCGCACCAGCGTTCTTCTTCACCTCCGGCCGCCGCGCGTCAGCGCCCAAATTCACGGTCACCGCTCGCTGAACCTATAAATTGAGCCCGCGGCTAGCTTCACAACATCATCACGCACCACCCCAACCAGTATTGCTCCCAGTCAATCACCAGTAAGCACGAATTTTAAACTTCCCCCAAATCAGTTGAAGAACACCGTGAACTCCAGCTCTCCATGGCCAGCCCAAATCAGGTCCACACTTGTCCTCAGCGTGCTTGTTTCGACGTTCTTACTTGTTCTGGATGATCACTGACCCGTTTAATTAAGTTAGAACCTCGTTGATCGCCGGGAACACGGCTGCCTTGCCGTAATACTCTCGGTCACCGTGGCCCGAGCAAACCAATAGCCCATAGATGAAATTGGGTTGGGGAAAATGATCGTGGTAGCTCCAATTTTGTGTCAGTTACTCGGATAACCTAGCCGTTGCCCCAATCGGCCGGTCCAGACGGCTCGTCGGAGCTCGGCCGCGTTCACCGTCGTCGGGGACCTCCCCCTGCGAAGAAATAGAAACCGGGGGTCTTTTCTGCAAATAGTCAGCGACTCAGTGCAACAGTGACCGAACCCCTTTCCAATTAGCCTAAACCCTGAGGGCTCTTCTGCAAAGTCTTCCCCGCGGGCGCGCGCGCGTGCTTTCCCTCTGGTGTTGGGCTGCCTGGGCTGAAATCAGCCTAGGAACTGTTCATTCTTTATCTTTTTCTTTTTCCAGCAGAACTCCAACAATTATAGAAAATTGTAGAAAAATCCTAAAATTGTCAAACCAATTTTCCTAGACTTCTTATTTTCCATAGTATTTAATAAAAATAGTTTCATGATTTTTAGGTTAAATAAGGAACTTTAAGGCATTTAAAGTAGTTTAAAGTATTAGTTCTAGATTTTTAGAAAGTAAATGGTAATCCCATAATTGCCCAAACTTTTTATATGAGTTCTATACATTATTTAGAAGCCTTGGGTAGAGTTTGGGTTGATTTGGACCTTGTTTGATAACTAGAACCCAAAACCCCCCACCCCTGCTCTATGAACTCCTTTACTGACTCCGAAAACCCTAAGTTCTCGGAGTTCCGTGAAGGAAAATTGTATTCAAGACCTTAGATAATAAGTTCTTATTATCTTTGCACTCTCATGAGCATTATATGACATTCATTCTTATATACATATATGTGGTTATGTTTAGAAAACGAAGAAGAAATTGAAGTGACTGAAGAGAAGGCACCACCACCTTCGGACTCTCAGGCAGGGTCTTGTCTCTACTTTGACATCTACGGGCCTGAGCCTGACTCACCTACTAACGAAGGCAAGCCCCGGTGCATTTGCCACCTTCCTTGATGTTTTGAAAATCTTTCTCACTTGCTTGCTGCATTAGGTAATAGGAATTGAATGCTAAACACTTCCTGCATTACCTTCCTTGATCTTGATTACCTTCCTTGATACCCTGTTTTACAAAAGGTTTTTACTATGCTTAGTATTGCTCTAGCAAAACAAAAGGTTTTGTTTTACAAAAGATGATTGGCAAAGTGGGTGGTATGTTTTTGAAAATAAAACTTGATGGTGGATCCATCACGGCCGTGATGGATTCAACATCGGAAAAGATGTACCTCTGTCAGGTACCAAGTTTTTGGGTTTAAATTATTAAGCTGAGACCGGGCAGGTGACTTGCACGAGAAGAGAGTCTCGGTGTAGTGTCTCCGTCTGAGTCGATTAAGGACCGTCTCGATGTAGGCTTGCTGACCGAGGACCCTTTAACTGGTCACATGCCTCGTCATGGGTAAGCCTTGCCTCGGGCAGACTAGGGCCAGAATAAGATAACACGAAATGGGCGTGGAGCGGTGGCGAGAGTAGCGTGTACCCTCCGTAGCAAGAGGCTGGACGGTGGTGTATGTGTGCTCTCGGTTTGCGTGAACCTGATCTGGTCTTAAGAACCCCGGTGGCGGGTTGACATATGCAAGGGTTAAGTGCTACATATGTCATGTGATCGGAGATCCTCAGCTGAGTATAATCGATTTGGATCGCCGTACCTTCGCGGTTATGAAGACTTGGTCACTGCCCTATACGTAGAACTCCAGTAAAGATGAAGGTTGAACTAAGAACTTGGCTAGTTCAGGATAAGTGTTTGAACTAAGTTAGAAAGAACTCTAGATGCAGGTAAGTTCACCTAACTTGAAAATAAAATTGGATTTTTAAGGATCCACTCTTAGTAAGCATTTTTGCAAAAACAGAGTCTTTGATCTTGAGATACCTTACCTTGACTCCCTTATAACCAGCATGCCCTTGAGAGTCTTTTCCTTCATCGGGTAAGACTTGCTGAGTAATTCCGTACTCAGGGTTTATTTCCCCGTTGTTTTTAGGTGAGGAAGCAACAGATTTCTGTTGCTTCTGTACCAAGGTGGTTCCACATGAGGAAAAACAAGAGTGAAGATGCGGGAGGACATGGTCCTCCATAAGAAACTTTTATGTAAAAACTTATCGGGAGGAGTTTTTGCCTCCCCTGGTAATGTAATAATTCTACTCAGCACTCGTTTATAGCTCTGGTCTGTAATAAGCAACTTGATCTTACTTTTTAAATAAATGTAAGTTTATGTAATCACTTCCGCATTTTGATATCTCCGATGTTCTGTAATGTCTGCAAGACGGATGAAACGTTCCTGGAAAGGTAAGAAAAGATTCCAAACTTGTCAAGTGATTCAGGAACATCTATAGGGTTGTCTGATGTCTGTTGGACAAGGACAACTGTAGGTGGGCCTAATGACTTGGGAGGTTCCGTCACAGAAAAGATCCTATCATTGACCGGTATACCTTTTGATCTACGAATTTACCTCCCGTGTTGAGGTCGAGATGCCCATTAGTTCCCATAGGTGTCTTGATGGGCTTGGCATCATTCATTCCAAACTTCTTAAGAATGCCTTGAATGTACTTGGTTTGGCTGATGAAGGTGCCATCCTGGAGTTACTTGATTTGAAATCCTAAGAAGTATCTCAACTCCCCCATCATAGACATCTCGAATTTTTGTACCATGATCCTACTAAACTCTTCACAAGTAGATTTGTTAGTAGACCCAAATATGATATCATCAACATAAATTTGGCATACAAACAAATCATTTACAATAGTTTTAGTAAAGAGTGTAGGATCGGCTTTTCCGACTTTGAAACCATTAGTGATAAGAAAATCTTGCAGGCATTCATACCATGCTCTTGGGGCTTGCTTGAGCTCATAAAGCACCTTTGAGAGTTTATAGACATGGTTAGGATACTCACTATCTTCAAAGCCGGAAGGTTGCTCAACATAGACTTCTTCCTTGATCGGTCCATTAAGGAAGGCACTCTTCACGTCCATTTGATAAAGCTTGAAGCCATGGTAAGTAGCATAGGCAAGTAATATGCGAATTGACTCAAGCCTAGCTACGGGTGCAAAAGTTTCATCAAAATCCAAACCTTCGACTTGTGAATAACCCTTGGCCACAAGTCGGGCTTTGTTCCTTATCACCACACCATGCTCATCTTGCTTGTTGCGGAAATACCCATTTGGTACCTACAACATTTCTATTAGGACGTGGAACCAAATGTCATACCTCATTCCTTGTGAAGTTGTTAAGCTCCTCTTGCATTGCCATCTCCCAATCCAAATTTCTTACTGCATCCTCTATCCTGTAAGGCTCAATAGAGGAAACAAAAGAGTAATGTTCACAAAAATGAGCGACTCGAGATCGAGTAGTTACCCCCTTATGAATATCACCGAGGATGGAGTTCATGGGGTGATCTCTTTGAATCGCCTGGTGGACTCTTGGGTGTGGCGGTCTTTGACCCTGTATTTCTTGATCATCTTCCTTTTCTTGAACATCATCATCTCCCCCTTGATCATTGTCCTCCTCTTGAGGTGGCTCATCTTCTTGATCTTCTTCTTCATCACCTTGAGCCTGTTCCTCATCTTGAGTTGGTGGAGATGCTTGATTGGAAGATGACAGTTGATCTTGTGCTTGTGGAGGCTCTTCGGATTCCTTAGGACACACATCCCCAATGGACATGTTCCTTAGCGCGACGCACGGAGCCTCTTCATCATCTAGCTCATCAAGATCAACTTGCTCCACTTGGGAGCCATTAGTCTCATCAAACACAATGTCACAAGAAACTTCTACTAGTCTAATGGACTTGTTAAAGACTCTATATGCCCTTGTGTTTGAATCATATCCTAGTAAAAAGCCTTCTACAGCCTTAGGAGCAAATTTAGATTTTCTACCTCTTTTAACAAGTATAAAACATTTGCTACCAAAGACTCTAAAATATAAAACATTGGGCTTTTTACCGGTAAGGAGTTCATATGATGTCTTCTTGAGGATTTGATGAAGGTAGAGCCGGTTGATGGAGTAGTAGGCGGTGTTAATCGCCTCAGCCCAAAACTGGTCCGGTGTCTTGTACTCATCAAGCATGGTCCTCACCATGTCAAGTAGAGTTCTATTCTTCTTCTCCACTACACCATTTGTTGAGGTGTGTAGGGAAAAGAGAACTCATGCTTGATGCCCTCCTCCTCAAGGAAGCCGTCAATTTGTGAATTCTTGAACTCCATCCCATTGTCGCTTCTAATCTTTTTGATCCTTAAGCCAAACTCATTTTGAGCTCGTCTCAAGAATCCCTTCAAGGTCTCTTGGGTTTGTGATTTATCCTGCAAAAAGAATACCCAAGTGAAGCGAGAATAATCATCCACAATAACTAGACAGTACTTACTCCTGTCGATGCTTATGTAAGCTATCGGGCCGAATAGGTCTATGTGGAGTAGCTCGAGCGACCTATCCGTTGTCATGATGTTCTTATGTGGATGATGAGCGCCAATTTGCTTTCCTGCTTGACATGCGCTACAAACCCTGTCTTTCTCAAAATGAACATTTGTTAGTCCCAAAATGTGTTCTCCCTTTAGAAGCTTGTGAAGATTCTTCATTCCAACATGAGCTAGTCGGCGATGCCAGAGCCAACCCATATTAGTCTTAGCAATTAAGCAAGTGTCAAGTTCAGCTCTATTAAAATCAACTAAGTATAGCTAACCCTCTAACACTCCCTTAAATTCTATTGAATCATCACTTCTTCTAAAGACAGTAACACCTACATCTGTAAAAAGACAGTTGTAGCCCATATTGCATAATTGAGATACCGAAAGCAAATTGTAATCTAAAGAATCTACAAGAAAAACATTGGAAATAGAATGGTCAGGTGATATAGCAATTTTACCAAGTCCTTTGACCAAACCTTGATTTCTATCCCCGAATGTGATAACTCTTTGGGGATCTTGGTTTTTCTCGTAGGAGGAGAACATCATTTTCTCCCCTGTCATGTGGTTTGTGCATCCGCCATCAATAATCCAACTTGAGCCCCCGGATGCATGAACCTGCAAAACAATTTAGGCCTTGTTCTTAGGTACCCAAACAGTCTTGGGTCCTTTCACGTTAGAAACAAGCACCTTGGGTACCCAAACACAAGTCTTGGAGCCCTTATGTTTGCCCCCAACATATTTGGCAACTATTTTGCCTGATTTGTTAGTTAAAACATATGATGCATCAAAAGTCTTAAATGAAACAATTGGCTCATTTGATGCAGTAGGAGATTTCCTTCTAGGCAATTTAACATGGGTTGATTGCCTAGAACTAGTAGCCTCATTTTTATACATAAACGCATGGTGAGTAATATTGTGAGGTTTCCTAGCATGAATTCTCCTAATCTTGTGCTCAGGATAACCAGCAGGATATAAAGTGTAACCCTCGTTATCCTGAACCATGGGAGCCTTACCCTTAACAAAGTTAGACAATTTCTTAGGGGCATTAATTTTGACATTGCTTCCCTATTGGAAACCAATGCCATCCTTAATGCCAGGGCGTCTCCCACTATAGAGCATGCTTCTAGCAAATTTAAATTTTTCATTTTCAATTTCATGCTCATTAATTTTTGCAGTAAGTTGAGCTATATGATCATTTTGTTGTTTAATTAAAGCAAGGTGATCATGAATAGCATCAACATTAATGTCTCTACATCTAGTACAAATAGCAACATGTTCAATGGTAGATATAGAGGGTTTGCAAGTATTTAATTCATCAATCTTAGCATGTAAAATAGCATTCTCATTTCTAAGATGGGAAATGGCATCATTGCAAACATTTAAATCTTTAGCCTTGGAAATTAAATTGTCATTCTTAGTTCTAAGGCTAGAGAGAGATTCATTCAATTTATCAATCTTTGCATGTCCACATGTCCGAACCGTCCGCATGTGGGCACGGACCGTCCGGGCAAGCGGCGGCCGATCCCATTTTTAGAAGCGAATTACCGAGACCTGCACCCAAGCCGCCACATGCCGTGCAAACCCTAGATAGCTCATTTGGACCATCTGTGTATGGCGCCAGACAGTCTGAATATAATGTCGGACGGTCCGGCCACATGGGCGGACAGTCCGCGCACGGGGCCAGATGGTCCGCGTATTTAACCGGACGGTCCGGCACAGAGTTTTTTAAGGAGGATGGATATCCAACTCCATATCTGTCCCAGCTAGACTCCCCATCTCGCCATATGACACACCAGCACCGTAATATAATCTATCAAACCCATGAGAGTGAGTACTTTCCGGCCCCTAAAAGGCCAGAAAGGAATGACCAGTCCTATGAACCTCATAGGGCATGCATTAACGCGCTGCAAAACCCAAACCAATGGAGAGGAAACAACATACCAACATCCAAACAGACTCACCCATATTGGATCAAAGAGCCGGTGGTCTCCCACCGGCTGCCATCGGTATAGTAAGGGAGGAAATAGCTGGGGCGTTCCGAGATAAGCTCGGAGTTAGTATAGTCCCCGGGGGGCAGTCATATCGGAGACCTTATGATAGCCAGTTTGACCGGCTCCCATACCCACAAGGGACCAGAATACCTGAATTCGCAAAGTTTTCTGGTGACCAAGAAAAGAGCACGCGTGAGCACATAGACCAATTCTTAGCACAGTTAGGAGAATTGGCCGACACCGAAGCATTCCGTGTACGTTTATTTTCATTATCTTTAACAGGAACTGCATTCAAATGGTATGCCATGCTCCCTCCTAACTCCATTTTGTCGTGGGGAGATTTAGAACAAAAATTTCATGAACATTTCTTCTCTGGCGATTATGAGCTAGATTTAGTAGACTTAGTAGCCCTACGACAAGAAAAAGATGAATTGGTTAGTGATTACATCAGGAGATTTTGGGATACGAGAAACCAATGCTTTCAAATTCATTTAACAGATAAACAACTAGCGGGAATAGCCTTTGATGGATTGCGCTATTATTTAAAAGAGAAATTAGAAGGCATCCAGTTCTTTACGCTAGCGCAATTACATCAGAGAGCTTCGGCTTGTGAAAGCCGAAGCAAAGAACTAGTCAAAACGGTTCATCAAAATGTCCATATAGTAGAACATAGTCAAAGTAGTTCGGACGGTGAACCAAAGGAAATTTACACTGCCGAAATAGTTTGGCCTGAGCAGGCCAAATCTTCGGCTTGCTCCTCCTTGCAGCCAGTTCAAAAGAAACAGCAGGAGGAGATTAAGTTTACATTTAATGTTGGCAGATGTGATAAGATATTCGATGAATTACTAAAAATGGTAACATTAAGATTGATTATATCGTTCCACTTGCCGACAAACTAAAGCGTCGCGCATATTGCAAGTGGCACAACTCATTTTCCCATGCCACTAATGATTGTAATGTGTTCCGACGACAAATCCAATTGGCCATTAATGAGGGACGATTGAAATTTCAGGAGGACACGGAGCCCTTTCCAATGAATATGATCGACTTCAATGGCAAAGAGGTCCTAATTCGGCCCAGCACAACCGATAAGGGCAAAGACAAAGAAGTCATCATCGGCAACGCACGGGAGGCCGATGGAAACAACAAAATTGCTTGCAGGAAAGTGGTGGCCGAGAAGACTCCTCATGGAGGGGAGACACTGAAGGTGACCATCACAAACTCCGGCACTAGAGGGCAAGTGCAGACAAGGGGACATGCGCAAGAACCCATACTACGCATCACGGACGGTCCGGAGCGTTCCAGCAGACGGTCCGGCAACGCTGAAGAACTAAGGCGACCACGTACCTTCAAACCACGACGACCAGAAATAGGTACGTGGAAAACTAACACGTTCAAGGCAACTGGTCGGTTGGTAAAATCCAGCCCGACCTTTGATCCATTATTGTCTAAATATGTGAAAAAGAAGGCTGGCCCTAGCGACCGGCCACCAAAGCGACCTCGCTTACCCACACAGGTGCGGCGGTAGGTTAGGCCGATTGGACCACCACACCAATCGGAAAGGACGGGAGGTCATAATGTTCAATTAAGACCTAACGTACCTGCATGGACACCTCCACCACCATATCCACCTATGCCATATCCATACACATACATACCTCCACCATATGTCCCAAATCAAATGTGGGGCATGCCACCATACCCATTTCGGATGCCACAGTACCCCGATTGGGGGGCACCCCAAACATCTGTATTCAATAGGTTTGAAAGTAGCCTAGAGGGGGGGTGAATAGGCTACACCTGAAAATTTTCACTAAAAAACTTCGAGATAGGTCAAATTAAAGTTGCACTGGTGCAAACCGGTTCAGTTGATTTTGTATACAACTGAACAAGTTTGAACCTGCTCAACTTAGATTAAATAATCAGTTAAACAAATATTACGAAGTAGTGAAAGATATTGCTAACGACTTGCTCTACAGAAAATCCACTCAAATAGATGAATATGAACCAACCAACAACTTAAGGCACTTGACAAGAAAGCACAAGAACATGCGATTTATCCCAAGGTTCGACAACCACCACAAAGGTGTCCTACTCCTCGTTGAGGAGCCCACAAAGGGCCGGGTCTTTTCCAACCCTAATCCTCCACAAGACGACCACAAAGGTCAAGGCAATCTTTTCTCAAATTTGCTCAAAGAGCGGGTAATACAAACTTCTTGGGGTCGTCCACAAATTTGGAGACTCCCAAGCAACCTCTAACCGTCAAGGAACACAAGGCTCCAAGAGTAACAAATCTGCACAAGGTCAAGTTTGCAATGAGCTCAAGAACAAAGAGAATGGAAGAATCAAGATGAAATTGATAGCGCGTTAGATCGACTTCACCTCACACCAAGGATCCTTCAATCGATTGAAGAGGATGCGATTTTGGGTGTGAGATGTGAATTCAATGCCTTTGGTTGGGGTTTGGTCAGCTGAGAAATCATGGAGAGAGCAGAAGTAAATAAGAGAGAGTGTGTGTGGGGGGGTATATAAAGGATCCCCCAAAAGCTGGCAGCCGTTGGGAGAAAAGGGGCAAAAACCGGTTGAACTGGTTTCCACCAGGGAGACCCGGTTCACTGATCTACTCAGCCGGAGAGTCGACCGGACTCAAAACCAGTTGAGCCGGGAAAAATTCCGATTGAACCGGTTTCTCAAAAATATCTGCAACGATTTTTCTGACAGCTCTGACTGTCAGACAGGTCAGAGCAGGGATGACAAAGGAACAGTCCCGAAACCGGTTGAACCGGTTTCAGGTTCGGTTGAACCGGTTTCAAAGGCTGAAAAACAAGTTTTGAACATTTTGAAGTGAACAAAGGTGGAACTCTTGTGGGAAGTAAAAATGGTTTTTCTCAAAGGCATTCATGATCTGGAAAAGTGTTCTCTAAGATGATTTCGAAGGATTTTGAACTTAGCTCATTGCATAACTTACTTAACCATTTCGGATCCCTCTTAATTGAACAACGATTCCTACAACTCAAGAATTATAAAATGAGCACTGCCGTTGTTTCCAAGAACTTGGAGCACGCCATATGATGTAGAATTTAAATCCGCTGTGCTTTACATTTTTTTATGCTCATAAGATCTGTGCTTCTCCTGTCTGTAGAATTACTGTGTACATGGTAGGAGCAAACTTGTTAGAATCTCTGTTTGTTTTGTCATTTAATCACCAAAACCCTTAATTAGGGTTGATTGCACTTACAATCTCCCCCTTTTTGGTGATTGATGCCAAAACAAACTAGAGTAGAGATAAAAATTAAAAAGTAAGAACATTTGCGAGATAAAAGTACTTGTGTATGTGCAGCTCCCCCTAAATTTGTGCATAAGTTTTGTGATATGAATATTGACTTGATATGTCAAATTGCAACATATTTAGAGAGAGTGAACAACCAACACAATACACAAAAACTGAGGGATGCAACACAATTATATAGGATGTGATGATAAAAGGAATAGTATTACACAGACAAGTCCATCGTTGCATAGCATAAGATATGAAATGTTACTACTGGCTATTACAATAATGTCATCACATCACATAATTAAAAAGTTTGTGGCTCTAAGCCATCACCACATGCATCACAAGTCAGATGAATAATAATTATTACAAACCAGATGTTCATTACATAAATTAAAGGTGCTGCCAAGATAAGATGTCTTCTCCCCCTTTTTGGCAAAAAGAACCAAAAAAGGAGAGAGAGCCACCAAGCCAAAGATCACCACTGAGGAGGAGGATGCGGAGCAAAGAATTGATGCGCCAGGTGAGATGCAAAGTGTTCTTCCCCAGACTGAGCTGGGGGAGGATAGCTTCCTGAGGGATCATGGGGCGGAGGATAAGAAGAGGATTGACCCGGATCCCCCTGGTGGGGAGGCGAGGCAAACTGCTCACGATCATTTAAGTATTCTTCATCTTCTTCTTCATCGTCAGCTGACATAAAAGGCACCCCATAGGCCTGCTGGTGCCACTCATTGATTTCTAGAGGAGGCGGATGGAGAGGCACGTCAGGCGAGCGAGGGGCAAAAGTCATACCCATAGAGGAAGCTTGACGACGAAGATTGTCGTCAGTCTCCCGCTGACGCCTTGCCAGCTCATGCACATCTGCAGAAATATTCTGGCACATAGAAAAGAAAGCTGCAATCCCATGGGCCAGGCGGACACCCATCCCTCGGCCACGACCACGACCACGTGGCGTGGGAGATCTGTGGCCAGGGGAGGGACACGAGGCACCGGCAGCAGCAGCAGGACCAGCAGAAGTATGTGCACAGGAGCTGGAAGGGGCTTTCCTCAAACGCCCTGCTGGATTGTTTGGATCAATCCAGAAGGGGGTATAAGATAGATGTCTAGTACCTTTCTCATAGCAGAACTGCGTCACAACTTCAATCATCTTCATGATGAAAGGTGCATGTAGACATCCCTTAAGAGGGAAGCAGGCAGCATGGATAATCTCCTGCCAGATCATATCAAAAATGTTGATGCTCTCTGAACTGTTGGGCTTCATGAATGAGAGCAAGACCTTGCTCTCTCCCAGGATATTCATCTAGTTACCCCCTTTGGGAATGAGGGTCATTCTGCTGAGAGAGTTGATATATCTGTAATATTTGTGCAGATTTGTGGACTCCCAAAATTTTCCAGTCTTAGAGATATGAAGATCTCTGGCTTCATCTTTGGTGGGTTGGCGAAAATCATGAATTTTGATCTTGTCCCCAGAAATGTCATCATCAGAGAATCCAAGAATGTGAGCAAACCTCCGGTAGCTCACCTTGTACCAGCTGCCTTCGATATAGAAATTAAGATAAGGAAAGTTATAGGGACTTTCCTCATCGGCCAGCTTGATCCAAAGAGTGGAATAAAACTGAGCAATGACCTCATCATTCCAATCATATTGGAAGGTCATAATATTCTTCATTTTCTTCCTCTCACGGGCCCTCAAAGCCTATGTCATCTCCGGATCTCCAATAGCTTCACATCCTTCCCAGTTGATGTACCGCTGAAGTAGAATAGGCTGATGTTTCTTGGGAAGAATTACTGAGTTGTAGAAATCAACATGCTGAAGAGTCCAGAACCGATTCCCATCAATCCTGGCATCACGAATACGTTATGCAGGATTTTGGAAGCGGATGTCCTGGAGAAGTGCAGAACCCCCCGCTGGCAGTAAAATCCGTAACTGGCTCATTGCTAGAACGACGGGCCTCCGCCCGGTGGAGAACCAACCCTCGGATAATAGGAGCGTGCGCAGAGGGGAGGTCAATCTCATCATCCTTGCCACCATCATCATCACTGGTGGGCTCCCATGCTTGAGGGTTTGTCGCGGGTCGAGACCGGCCGGATGGATTCCGAGCCGTTCGACCGCGACCACCATGAGACCCAGAGGCCTCACCACCCTGCATTACGTTCCGGGATCCTCACCCACGCTTGGATCTGGAACGCGGGGGAGTTTCTTCTTAAATCTCTTGATCATCGTCGGAGTCGGATTCAACAACGGATGGGTTCCTCCGACGCACCATCCTTAAAATAAAAGGTAGAACCTATGATGAGCGAGGAGATCGAAGTTCAAGGATTTTAACAAACACGTTTGAGTAAAGACGCGTATGATATTGAGCATGCACTTCAACCGTTCATGCGAGCGGTTCAACTACAACAAACAATACCAAACAACTAAACTCAAACAATGTTCGAGACAAAAGAAGATAGTTTAAGTGTTGCAAGCACCTAAACTAAGATGTATCCTTGAAACGATACACTAGATAATCAAGAACGAGTGAGATCGAGTAAAAACATGAAGAAATAAGGTAATACCTTGATCTGAAGATTGAACCACAGAAATCCCAACGAAAGTGAGGGAGTTTGAAAGGGAAATGTGCCCTTGGGCCATTTCTAAGTATTTTGGTGATTTAGTGTCCAACACAAGTGCTTGAGTGTTAATCTATGCCAAGTGATGGACTAAGTGCAAATCAAGATTAAAGGTATGTTTCTAAACTTAGTACATCGTCTTAAGAGCTAATGTATTGTGTCTAAGTGCTGGAAATAGGAGAAATCAAATTGGAAAAGAGATGGCTCTGTTCAGCCAAAGTCAGCTCGGTCTGGGTGCACCGGACAGTGTCCGGTGGCGCACCGGATAGTGTCCGGTGCGCCAGGCTGGCTCTGGCGAACTTGATGCTCTCGGGACTTCGGCGGCGGTGTACGACTATAAATCACCGAACTGTCCGGTGGTGCACCAGACTGTCCGGTGAGCCGTTCACAGGCGAAGTCGTCGCTCTCGGGAAGTGATTAACGGCATACGGCTAAAAATCACCGGACTGTCCGGTGAGCCAACGGTCAGCCGGGCCAACGGTCGGTCGAGGATTCCGCGCGTGATGCGTGGACGAGCCAACAGTCACATTGGGGCACCGGACTGTCCGGTGTGCACCGGACAGAGTCCGGTGCGCCAACGGCTCTACATCTGCAACGGTCGGCTTCGCCAAATAAGGAAAGAAATCCGCACCGGACAGTGTCCGGTGGTGCACCGGACTGTCCGGTGCGCCAGGCGACAGAAGGCAAGATTTGCCTTCCTGGAATGCTCTCAACGGCTCCTAGCTGCCTTGGGGCTATAAAAAGGACCCCTAGGCGCATGGAGGAGCACACCAAGCATTCTCTAAGCATTCCTAAGCACCAAGACTTCGATTCCGTGCATTTGATTCTTTGTGATAGCAACTAGAGCTCTATTTGGGTTGTGAACTCGTCGGGTTGTGTTGTGAGCTCTTGTTGCGACTTGTGTGCGTATTGTCGCTCTGATTTTGCGTCTTGTGTGTGTTGCTCATCCCTCCCTTACTCCGTGCTTCTTTGTGAACATCAAAGTGTAAGGGCGAGAGGCTCCAAGTTGTGGAGATTCCTCGCGAGCGGGATATAGTGAACAAAGCAAAACACCGTGGTATTCAAGTGGGTCTTTGGACCGCTTGAGAGGGGTTTATTGCAACCCTCGTTCGTTGGGACGCCATAACATGGAGTAGGCAAGTGTTGGACTTGGCTGAACCACGGGATAAACCACTGTGCCATCTCTGTGTTGATCTCTTTGTGGTTATTGTGTTTTGCTAAGAATCCTCTCTAGCCACTTGGCATTATTGTGCTAACGCCAAACCAAGTTTTTGTGGCATTAAGTTTCAAGTTTTACAAGATCACCTATTCACCCCCCCTCTAGGTGCTCTCAATTGGTATCAGAGCCGTTCTCTTCAAGAAAGGGACTAACCGCCCGAAGAGATGGATCCTAAGGGCAAGGGGATTGTGATCAATGATAAGGAGAAGGAGTCCTTCGTCAACGAGCCGAAGGATGACAAGCCTACCGACTCGGGCTCGGGCCACAAACGTAAAGATGGGAAGAAGAAGACAAGGCGCATCAAGGAAATCGTCTACTACGACGACAGCGATGAGTCCTCTTCTTCCCAAAAGGACGACGACAACGACTATGAGAAAAAGAAGACGGTTAACTCAAACTTCTCTTTCGATTATTCTCGTATTCCGCATAGTTCAAATGCACATTTGCTTTCCATCCCTCTTGGCAAACCTCCACACTTTGGTGGGGAGGACTACGGATTTTGGAGTCACAAAATGCGTAGTCACTTGTTCTCTCTCCATCCAAGCATATGGGAGATTGTTGAGAGTGGAATGAAATTTGATAGTATTGATAGTCCTATGTTTATAAATGAACAAATCCATAAAAATGCACAAGCTACTACAGTCCTTTTAGCATCTCTGTGCAGGGAAGAGTAGAATAAGGTGAGCGGCTTGGACAATGCCAAGCAGATCTGGGACGCCCTCAGGATCTCACATGAGGGGAACGACGTCACCATGCTCACCAAGATGGAGTTGGTGGAGGGCGAGCTTGGGAGATTTGCAATGATAAGGGGAGAAGAGCCAACCCAAACATACAACCGGCTCAAGACCCTCATCAACAAAATAAGGAGCTACGGAAGCACGCAATGGACGAACCACGACGTCGTTCGCCTAATGCTAAGGTCTTTTACTGTCCTTGATCCACATCTTGTGAACAATATTCGTGAAAATCCTAGGTACACCAAGATGTCACCCGAAGAAGTACTTGGGAAGTTTGTGAGCGGGAGAATGATGATCAAGGAGGCGAGATACGTGGACGACGCGTTGAATGGTCCAATCCATGAGCCTCAACCCATTGCTCTCAAGGCAACGAGGAGCAAGGAGGCACTACCTAGCAAGGTGGCGCAAGTTGAGGCGGCCGGGCTCAATGATGAAGAGATGGCCCTCATCATCAAGCGCTTCAAGACGGCGCTAAAGGGACGCAAGGGGCAGCCTAACAAGAACAAAACGAAGGGGAAGCGCTCATGCTTCAAATGTGGTAAGGTTGGTCATTTTATCGCTAACTGTCCCAATAATGATAGTGACCAGGAACAAGGGAACAAGAGGGAAAAGAAGAAAGCTTACAAGAAGGCTAAGGGCGAGGCACACCTTGGCAAGGAGTGGGACTCGGATTGTTCGTTGTCTGACTCTGACAACGAAGGACTCGCCGCCACCACCTTCAACAAATCGGCCCTCTTCCCCAACGAGCGTCACACATGCCTCATGGCGAAGGAGAAGAAGGTATGTGCTCGGAATACTACTTATGCTTCTTCAAGTGAGGATGAGTCTAGTGATGATGATGAAATAGATTATTCATGTTTATTCAAGGGCCTAGATAAAACCAAGGTTGATAAAATTAATGAATTAATTGATGCCTTGAATGATAAGAATAGGTTATTAGAAAAGCAAGAGGATCTTTTGTATGAAGAACATGATAAGTTTATAGAGGCACAAAAATCCCTTGCTTTAGAAATTAAAAGGAATGAAATGCTTTCTAGTGAATTGTCTACATGCCATGACTCTATTTCTAGCTTAAAGAGCATAAATGATGATGTTGGGGACTTGTTCTCAAATGCTTCGGATTAAGAACGAGGCAACATAAAAAGTGTTAAATGTTAAAGCCCTTCGTCCTTTCAAACATTATTCCCCTTCGGGAATAATGAGTTCCGGACGAAGGTCATAAAAGACATACCTTCGTAAATATAACAAGTAATAACGAAGGATTCATACAAAACATGAAATGTAAATCATAGAATCATTTCTATTTTATTAACACAGAGAAATAGAAATGATTACAAATTACAAATGTACCTTCGGTCTTGAGAGAAGGTAAAAAGTACAAGCGTGACGCAAATGCCAATGCCAAGTCAGCGTGAACAGTACGGGAGTACTGTTCATCTATTTATAGACGCGGGACGCAGCCCACGTAAAATTACATCCATGTCCATTACATTTGTTAATGGCTTATGGAAATCTGTCAAGGCCCACGTAGTCTTTTCATTTTTAAGTCGGTTCCCCTTTCTACTATCGCGACGAAGCTTCCCTGTGCACAGCTTCGGCTGTGCACCATCCTTCGTAGTTGGTAATCAGCTCGTCCTTCGTCTGGTTTAGGCTTCGTCCTGACCGTGCTTTATGTTCATAATTCTGAGTCCGAAGATACCTGTTCACATAATCCACTTGGAAAACATTGTCAAATCATGTTTTTGAGGACCTTCGGAGGACGAAGGCCCCCAACAGTAGCCCCTCGCAATATTAATTTAATAATAATAAATTCAGATTGCGATATGGACGAAGGCCTTGAGCCGAAGGTCCGAAAAAACACCTTCCCTTTGCTAGAATAGCAACATTCACTGACAAGTGGGGTCTTTCAATTTTCAACGCCCTGGGTGTATAAATAAGATCACACCGCCAACTCATTTGGTACGCACACTTGCCATCTGCTTCGGTCCACTAAATTTTTAGCTCTTGTGCATTAAGATTGGTGACCTTTTTGATTTCGAAGCTTCGGCCCTGAAAACAGTTTTTTAGCATTTCCGAAGATGTCTGAAGGCAAGAAGATCCCTGCGGATACGAAGCTGAGTCTCGAGGAAGAGAAGAATCTGGGGTTCCTGATTGCGATGGCGGAGACCAATACAGAGAAAATCACCAAGGAGATTCTCGAAGGTTTGTCCGAAGATACTGGTGACAGCGACAGCTATGATGTAGAAAGTGGTGGGGAAGATGCCGAAGATCGACCATGGCGGCCAAGTCACACGGTTTTCGGGAAAACCAACATCAAGCAGAGTCATATTGATAATATGAGGGGGCGATATTTTCGAGATATATCTATTGTGAGGGCTGACGCTGGAGAAAAGACTTCTCCCACCCCCGAAGAAGATGAAGTTGTAACCTTCCGAAGCTTTCTCAAGGCTGGGCTTCGATTTCCCCTGAGCAACTTTGTTGTTGAGGTACTGAAAACATTTCAAGTCTACCTTCATCAACTTACCCCCGAAGCTATCGTAAGAATGGGGATATTTGTCTGGGCTGCAAGAAGCCAAGGTTTAGAACCAAATGCTAAAAGTTTTTGCAATATTCATGAACTGTTATATGAGACGAAGCCGTGGGGAAAAGAACAATATCACAATAATTTTGGGTGTTACAGCTTCGGTGCCCGCTCCGGGTCAAGCCGCCCTGTACCGACCTTTCGGAAGAGATGGCCCAGAGCCTGGATGACTGAATGGTTCTATGTAAAAAATGACTTAACAGTGCAAGAAAACGTCAAGAGTATCATTATGCGCACCCCATCTGGCAACGCTTCGGACTTCGAAGGCCGAAGGTTGAAATGGACGAAGCAGCCGAGGAATGCCAAAGAGCCTTCGGCATAGTCTGCTCTTTCATTGGGACAAGGGACTTGGTCCAAGAGCACATTGCCTTCAGGGTATGGCCACTTGCAGAAAAGTGGGAAATGCCGAAGGAGACCATTGGAGAGTCCGACGAAGGCGGACTGGTCAGACTGAAATACACATTCAAATATGCAGATAAATTTGTTGAACCTGATGATGACTGGCTGAAGAGCATTGAAACTTTAAGTGATGAACTACTTGGGGCATATTCGAAGGCCGAAAATACTGCGCTATCAGCAGCCTTCGGAGGCCGAAAGAAGAAAAGGCTCAACCGTGTGTTTGACGCAGTCGGGTTTATGTACCCTGACTATCACTATCCGGTGTTGGGTCGCAAAAGGAAAAATACTTCTCCTGCAACAAAAGCTACCACGAGCGCTACTAGTGGGCCAGCGCCTGAAAGGAAAAAGATGAAGGTGCTCACCCACCCAGTGCGTTTTATTGAGCCGGCCACAATGCCAGAATTTATTGGTGAAGTCTCTTTGGCCTCTGAAGCTACCGAACCAGCTTCAGTGCCGAAGATGGAAGAAAAGATTGAAGCGCCTTCTGCGGAAAAATCAGAGAAACCGAAGGTTGACGAGCCAAAAATGTCTGAAATCTTAAGTCCTTCGGTAAATGTCGAAGCAATAAAAAACCAAAAGGGGCCATCGGTGACCCCAAAAAGGAAAAGAATGGTAAACGTACTAGATGTCTTGGAGACAATTAAGTCTTCAAGCACAACTCCAAAAAAGAGTGTTGAAGTTGCTGAAGCTTCTACTGAAGCTTCGACGCAACAAGCTGAAGCTGAAGCTGGGCCTTCAGAGCCCTACAAGGAGCAACCTTTGGAAGCCGAAGCAATAAAAATATCAGAACCAGTTTTAGTTGAAGAAATTGACACTGCCATCCCCGACGTTCCTGCCAGCATATGCGATTACATTATACGACACGCTTCGGGGAAAAAACTATCTGCAGAAGAAACTTATGAAGCCAGCCATTATGCGAAAGAGCTAAAATATCCGAAGGGGGCAGTGATATTTAATGGGACAAACGAAGATGATTTCCTGTATTGCCTCCCAGACAATAAAGAATTATCCGTGTGCCGGGAAATGGCTAGAAGCATGGGATTCCCGAAGCTCGAAGCTGGATTATGCGCCATGACGAAAGAGGATCTTGCAGACAGTCTTGCATATAATAGCCTAAAGGTATGGAAACTAAGCGTTTGAAAAAACTTTTTAATGCGTAATTCATTCCTTTATTCTTATATGGATTCTTTTTTATACAGGGCCTGATTCTGAGCAACGCGTTAAGAGCCCAAAAAAGCGCCGAAGATGAAAGCTATGATATTGCGTTTAACAATTTACGCTCCGAAGTTATCAAACTGAGGAACGAAGCTCTGGAAAAGGATAAAATTCTGCTTACACTGGTAGATAAAGTAAAGAAGGACGAAGCTGCTTCAAAAGCCCAGGCCGAAGCCCAAAAGCGTGAAATTAAAGATCTTCAGAAACAGCTGGCTAGGGCTAAAGAGGAACGTGTGCTGGAGGAAGCAAAACGAGAACTCAGTGATCATATGGTCAATAAATTGGAGTTAAGTGTTAAAGAGCTTCGTGCTTCTTAGAGGAACTGTTATGTTAAATCTGTAGAATGCGTGAATAAAATTAAAACCAGCTTCGCCAGCGTGGGCGCCTTCTCCAGCGAAGAGAATTTCTCTCGAGGCAATCCCGAAGGTCCACTGGAATGGATTAGTCACGAAGCAGAGGCCTTCGAGGAGATCCTGAGCAGTCGCGGCGACATCTGCGCTTTTTCGGGCGCCAGAGGAATTGCTTCTGTCTTAGAGAAGAAAGGTTGCGGGCATGTAAAATTTTTAGCTCAGTCCGAAGCTGCCTTATCTTCCGAAGACATCAAGGACCCCTCGGCCGAAGCAAGCGTGGTTGGTGGCAAATTTTTTACTGATATCTGGAACGACGGCGGCCGAGGAATGGCGCAAGAAATCATCCAAAGGAGCGAAAAAGGCATCCATGATGCCAGGAAAGTGGCAGAAGCTGCCGGAAGAAGTACAGAGCCCGCAAGGCAATTAGGTATTAATTAGTCGTTCTTATCGTGTTGTAATTTTTATTTCAAACTTTGCTCGCAATTTGTAATAGTAATGAAGAAATGTTCCCTTCCCTCAGAAGCTGCTGAATCGACTGCCGATCCCCACACAAAAGGAGATGACGAGATTAAACAAATAGCCGAAGCTATCATGGATAAGGTTGTTGATCAACTTCTAAATGAGGCCGCCGAAGCAGTACTAAGAGAAGACTAAATGTTATTAGAAAAAACATTGGAAACGTGATCTCTGTAATATTGTGTACATTTGAATGTAAAATACAAGTCTCTTTTCATTATTCAATTCTTTACGATGCATGAAATTCTATATACATACCATTTTTGAGCCTTCGGCGAAAAAACACCTTCCCTTCTTTTCATGCTTCGTGAAGAAAACATTCTCCATTAAAACTATTCTGATAAATCGCGTCCATACTTCGTGAAAACATTCTCCGAAGCTATTTTCCGAAGATTATATTCTGATGATGCTCATCCATGCTTCGTAAAAATATTCTCCGAAGTTGTATTCCGAAGATTATCATTGTATTCCCTCGTGACTTTATACAATTTTCACTTTCTCAAAGCGTCCTTTCGAAGGTTGATACTGTGTCCCCTTCGTTTGCCAAATGCAACATGATGTATGATGCTTATGTTATGCAAAATGATGTAATGATGTTATGTTATGCAAATGACATTTGTTCCGAAGATACACACAAAATATATTCGTAAGCTCTGCATTCCCTTAGGAACGTCTTTGGAGCTTCTTCGCCTTTTACTTAGACGGTATAAGCTCTGCATTCCCTTAGGAACGTCTTTGGAGCTTCTTCGCCTTTTACTTAGGCGGTATCAGCGTTGACTTTTCGCTGTATGCTCTGCATTCCTTTAGGAACGACTTTTGAGCAGAAAACTTACACTGCGCTCCATTTGGAACGGCTTTTTGTGACTTCATGAACTTACTCTGCGTTCCTTAGAACGACTTTCTGTTAATCCGAAGGATTTTTAATACTTCGAAGGTCCTCCTTGTTAACACAAAAACTTCATCAACTTAAGCCTGTGGAGAAAATAGATTTTCCTCGTGGGAAACAGCGAAATTATTACATGGAAACTATCAATGTTTTTTGCTACAGAGAATAGAACTGAATGGAAAAGACTGCTATCAAAGGTAGGATATGTGTCAATAAATGTGCTTCGACTCTGGCACAGTGCTGTTGACTGTGCGAGCTTCGGATTGTTCTCTGAAGTCCCTTTGATGTGGAGCATATTGACTCCCTTCTGGCTGTTGACCCTGTTGCAATGGAGGTGGAGGCGGGGGCTGTTGCCAGGAAGCTTGAGGTTGACTTGCCGAAGCTACAGAAGCTGCAGGGTGGTTGTCTATGTATTGTGGGATGTAAGGCGGATGATACGAAGCAGTATGCATGACCTGCTTCGGCTGAACTTGTTGAGATGCAGCTTCAGCTATCTCCTTTTGCTTCTGGATTGTAATATAGCACGTCCTGGTGGTATGGCCCTTGTTTTCTCCACAGAACAAGCAAAACAATTTCCTTGGTTAGTCTCCGAATCTTCCGCCGAAGCCCCTGGCGCCTCTGCCTCTCGGAGCTGGTGGCCGGAAGGAAGCTTGTTGTTGCCCCGAAGCCTGTGAGGAGCACTGCGGTCTGCTCTGCTGACTCCCCTTATCATCATTCTGAGTGGAGCTGTGGATGGACCGGACATGCCTCGGGTAGTATCTTCCTCCGAAGCCCCTGGTCATTTCAGAAAATCTGAAGGCCTCCTCCCTTCTTTGGCGAAAGTCATTGTCAGCACGAATGTACTCATCCATCTTTTGGAGCAGTTTCTCCAGGGTCTGAGGCGGCTTTCTAGCAAAGTATTGAGCTGCAGGCCCAGGACGAAGCCCCTTGATCATGGCTTCGATAACAATTTCATTGGGCACCGTTGGAGCCTGTGCCCTCAAACGCAAGAACCTTCTGACATACGCCTGAAGGTATTCTTCATGGTCCTGAGTACACTGGAATAAGGCTTGAGCAGTGACCGGCTTTGTCTGAAATCCTTGAAAGCTGGTTAACAACATATCCTTTAGCTTCTGCCATGAGGTGATCGTTCCTGGTCGAAGAGAGGAGTACCAGGTCTGAGCAACATTCCTGACGGCCATGACGAAAGACTTCGCCATGACTGCAGCATTGCCCCCATACGAAGACACTGTTGCTTCGTAGCTCATCAAGAACTGCTTCGGGTCTGAGTGTCCGTCGAACATGGGAAGCTGGGGTGGCTTATAGGATGAAGGCCAAGGTGTAGCCTGCAGCTCAGCGGACAAAGGAGAAGCATCATCGAAAACAAAATTTCCCTGATGGAAATTGTCATACCAGTCATCTTCGTTGACGAAGCCCTCCTGATGAAGGTCTTTCTGCTGAGGCCTTCTGTTTTGCTCATCATGGGTAAGATGGCGGACTTCCTCAGAGGCTTCGTCTATCTGCCGTTGCAACTCAGCTAGCCGGGCCATCTTCTCCTTCTTCCTTTGCACCTGTTGATGTAGAATCTCCATATCCCTGATTTCTTGGTCTAGCTCTTCCTCCTGAAGTGTCGGGCTGACGGCCTTTCTCTTCTGGCTTCGAGCCTCCCGAAGAGAGACGGTGTCCTGGTTGTGGTCCAGCGGTTGCAGTGCTGAAGCCCCAGCCGCTGAAGCTTTCTTCGGTGCCATAGCGAAGATCTACAGCTTTCGAAGGTGTTCAAAAAACTCGAAGTGGAAGTGAGTTCACCGGAGGTGGGCGCCAATGTTGGGGACTTGTTCTCAAATGCTTCGGATTAAGAACGAGGCAACATAAAAAGTGTTAAATGTTAAAGCCCTTCGTCCTTTCAAACATTATTCCCCTTCGGGAATAATGAGTTCCGGACGAAGGTCATAAAAGACATACCTTCGTAAATATAACAAGTAATAACGAAGGATTCATACAAAACATGAAATGTAAATCATAGAATCATTTCTATTTTATTAACACAGAGAAATAGAAATGATTACAAATTACAAATGTACCTTCGGTCTTGAGAGAAGGTAAAAAGTACAAGCGTGACGCAAATGCCAATGCCAAGTCAGCGTGAACAGTACGGGAGTACTGTTCATCTATTTATAGACGCGGGACGCAGCCCACGTAAAATTACATCCATGTCTATTACATTTGTTAATGGCTTATGGAAATCTGTCAAGGCCCACGTAGTCTTTTCATCTTTAAGTCGGTTCCCCTTTCTACTATCGCGACGAAGCTTCCCTGCGCACAGCTTCGGCTGTGCACCATCCTTCGTAGTTGGTAATCAGCTCGTCCTTCGTCTGGTTTAGGCTTCGTCCTGACCGTGCTTTATGTTCATAATTCTGAGTCCGAAGATACCTGTTCACATAATCCACTTGGAAAACATTGTCAAATCATGTTTTTGAGGACCTTCGGAGGACGAAGGCCCCCAACAGATGATTTGAATGCTAAGTTAGAAATAGCAAATAAATCAACATCTTGTGTAGAGCATGTTACAATTTGTAATAGGTGTAAAGATTTTGATGTTGATGCTTGTAGTAAACACCTAGTTTCAATTTCTAAATTGAATGATGAATTGGCTAGTCTT
This sequence comes from Zea luxurians, assembly GCA_029449295.1. NCBI lineage: Eukaryota > Viridiplantae > Streptophyta > Magnoliopsida > Poales > Poaceae > Zea > Zea luxurians. Next base: position 127,106,583 of record JAOPSE010000010.1, read on the forward strand.
AATGCCCAACTTAAGACTAGCAAGAGTGAAATTGATAAAATAAAATTTGCAAGGGATGCCTACACGATTGGTAGACACCCCTCAATTAAGGATGGTCTTGGCTTCAAGAGGGAAGTCAAGAACTTAACAAGCCATAAGGTTTCCATCTCCACCAAGGAGAAAGGGAAGGCCCCTATGGCTAATAGTGCTCAAAAGAACCATGCCTTCATGTATCATGATAGGAGACAATCTAGGAATGTTGATAAAAGTTATGGTGCTTATGATTCATATGCTATGACTGCTTCTAGTTCCCATGTTGTGCATATGCCTAGGAAAAAATATTCATCATGTGCCTAAAAGGAATATTGTTCATGTTCCTAGGAAAGTAATTAATGAACCTTCTACAATTTTTCATACTTGCAATGCTTCCTTTGCTATTTGTAGAAAGGATAAGAAGGTAATTGCTAGGAAATTAGGGGCAAGATGCAAGGGAGATAAAACTTGCATTTGAGTCCCTAAGACCATTGTGACTAACCTTGTAGGACCCAACAAGAGTTGGGTACCTAAAACTCAAGCCTAAATTTGCCTTGCAGGTTTATGCATCCGGGGGTTCAAGCTGGATTATCGACAGCGGATGCACACTTTGCAAAAGAGGAGGCCGGTCTAGATGCATGCTTAATTGCTAAGACTTGCATGGGCTGGCTGTGGCATCGCCGTTTAGCACATGTGGGGATGAAGAACCTTCACAAGCTTCTAAAGGGAGAACACGTGATTGGTCTAACTAATGTTACTTTCAAAAAAGATAGACCTTGTGCAGCTTGTCAAGCAGGTAAACAAGTGGGAAGTGCTCATCACATCAAGAACGTGATGACTACGTCGAGACCCCTGGAGCTGCTGCATATGGACCTCTTCGGACCCGTCGCCTATCTAAGCATAGGAGGAAGTAAGTATGGTCTTGTTATAGTTGATGATTTTTCCCGCTTCACTTGGGTATTCTTTTTGCAGGATAAATCTGAAACCCAAGGGACCCTCAAGTGCTTCCTAAGGAGAGCTCAAAATGAGTTTGAGCTTAAGGTGAAGAAGATAAGGAGCGACAACGGGTCCGAATTCAAGAACCTTCAAGTGGAGGAGTACCTTGAGGAGGAAGGGATCAAGCATGAGTTCTCCGCTCCCTACACACCTCAGCAAAATGGTGTGGTAGAGAGGAAGAACAGGACGCTCATAGACATGGCGAGGACGATGCTTGGAGAGTTCAAGACCCCCGAGCGGTTTTGGTCGGAAGCCATGAACACGGCTTGCCACGCCATCAACCGAGTCTACCTTCACCGCCTCCTCAAGAAGACTTTGTATGAGCTTCTAACCGGTAACAAACCCAATGTATCTTACTTTCGTGTATTTGGGAGCAAATGCTATATTCTAGTGAAGAAAGGTAGAAATTCTAAGTTTGCTCCCAAAGCTGTAGAAGGGTTTTTGTTAGGTTATGACTCAAATACAAAGGCGTATAGGGTCTTCAACAAATCATCAGGTTTGGTTGAAGTCTCTAGCGACGTTGTATTTGATGAGACTAATGGCTCTCCAAGAGAGCAAGTTGTTGATCTTGATGATGTAGATGAAGAAGACGTTCCAACGGCCGCGATACGCACCATGGCGATTGGAGATGTGCGGCCACAGGAACAAAAGGAGCAAGATCAACCTTCTTCCTCAACAATGGTGCATCCCCCAACTCAAGACGATGAACAGGTTCATCAAAAGGAGGCGTGTGATCAAGGGGGAGCACAAGATGATCATGTGATGGAGGAAGAAGCACAACCGGCACCTCCAACCCAAGTTCGAGCGACGATTCAGAGGAATCATCCCGTCGACCAAATATTGGGTGATATTAGCAAGGGAGTAACTACTCGTTCTAGATTAGTTAATTTTTGTGAGCATTACTCCTTTGTCTCTTCTATTGAGCCTTTCAGGGTAGAAGAGGCCTTGCTAGATCCGGACTGGGTGTTGGCCATGCAGGAGGAGCTCAACAACTTCAAGCGTAATGAAGTTTGGACACTGGTGCCTCGTCCTAAGCAAAATGTTGTGGGAACCAAGTGGGTGTTCCGCAACAAACAAGACGAGCACGGGGTGGTGACAAGGAACAAGGCTCGACTTGTGGCAAAAGATTATGCCCAAGTCGCAGGTTTGGACTTTGAGGAGACTTTTGCTCCTGTGGCTAGGCTAGAGTCCATTCGTATTTTGCTAGCATATGCCGCTCATCATTCTTTCAGGTTGTACCAAATGGATGTGAAGAGTGCCTTCCTCAACGGGCCAATCAAGGAGGAGGTGTACGTGGATCAACCCCCTAGCTTCGAGGATGAACGGTACCCCGACCACGTGTGTAAGCTCTCTAAGGCGCTCTATGGACTTAAGCAAGCCCCAAGAGCATGGTATGAATGCCTTAGAGACTTTTTAATTGCTAATGATTTCAAGGTTGGGAAAGCCGATCCAACTCTTTTTACTAAGACTTGCGATGGTGATCTTTTTGTGTGCCAAATTTATGTCGATGACATAATATTTGGTTCTACTAATCAAAAGTCTTGTGAAGAGTTTAGCAGGGTGATGACTCAAAAGTTTGAGATGTCGATGATGGGCGAGTTGAACTACTTCGTTGGGTTTCAAGTGAAGCAACTCAAGGACGGCACTTTCATCTCCCAAATGAAGTACACGCAAGACTTGCTAAAGCGGTTTGTGATGAAGGACGCCAAGCCCGCAAAGACTTCGATGGGAACCGATGGACACACCGACCTCAACAAAGGAGGTAAGTCCGTTGATCAAAAGACATACCAGTCAATGATAGAGTCTTTACTTTACTTATGTGCTAGTAGACCGGATATTATGCTTAGTGTATGCATGTGTGCTAGATTTCAATCCAATCCAAGGGAGTGTCACTTAGTGGCTGTGAAGCGAATCCTTAGATATTTAGTCGCTACGCCTTGCTTCGGGATCTGGTATCCAAAGGGGTCTAACTTTGACTTGATTGGATATTCAGATTCCGACTATGCTGGATGTAAGGTCGATAGGAAGAGTACATCGGGGACGTGCCAAATCTTAGGAAGGTCCCTGGTGTCATGGAACTCTAAGAAACAAACTTCCGTTGCCCTATCCACCGCTGAGGCCGAGTATGTTGCCGCAGGACAGTGTTGCGCGCAACTACTTTGGATGAGGCAAACCCTCCGGGACTTTGGCTACAATCTGAGCAAAGTCCCACTCCTATGTGACAATGAGAGTGCTATCCGCATAGTGGAAAATCCTATTGAGCACAGCCGCACAAAGCACATTGACATCCGACATCACTTTTTGAGAGACCACCAGCAAAAGGGAGATATCGAAGTGTTTTACATTAGCACCGAGAACCAGCTAGCCAATATCTTTACCAAGCCTCTAGATGAGAAGACCTTTTGCAGGTTGCGTACTGAGCTAAATGTCTTAGATTCACGGAACTTGGATTGATGTGTAGCATACATGTGTTTATGCCTTGATCATGTTCCTTATGCATTTTGTTGTTTACTTATGGTGCTCAAGTTGTACAAGCACTCCCCGGACCTCACAAGTCCATTTGCAAGTGATGCACACATTTAGGGGGAGACGTGCTACAACTTGACCCTTTGAGACTAACCGTGTGCTTGAGTTTGCTTGATTTAGTCTCAAAGGAGGTTTGAAAGGGAAAAGGTGGACTTGAACCATGAACGACTTCCACTGCACTCCGATGAGAGGGTAACTTATTCCAAGTTCATCTCATGAACTCTTATTGCCTTTATACTCTTATTTGAAGATTTTGGTAAGGCAATGGGGTTAAAGGGCCAAGATTGATCCCGTTTTGGTGCTTAATGCCAAAGGGGGAGAAAATAAGGCCAAAGCAATTAATGGATCAGCTACCACTTGAGAATTTTTGAAAACAGTAGAATCGAGCTTTTGCTTTGTCAAAATCCTCTTATTGTATTTCTTTGTCAAAAGTTGGTCTCTTGTGGGGAGAACGTTTGATTATGGGAAAAAGGGGGAGTTTTTGAATCTTTGATCAATTTCTCTTGGAGTACCTCTCTTTATGTCTCTACAAGTGAATTTGACTTAGAGATAGGAAATTGAGTTTGATTTGCAAAAACAAACCAAGTGGTGGCAAAGTATGATCCAAATATGCCCAAGTTGAATTAAAACAATTTGTGCTCTTATTTGCATTGATATTGCACTTGTTCTAGTTGCTTTGTGTTGTGTTGGCATAAATCACCAAAAAGGGGGAGAATAAAAGGGAAATGTGCCCTTGGGCCATTTCTAAGTATTTTGGTGATTTAGTGTCCAACACAAGTGCTTGAGTGTTAATCTATGCCAAGTGATGGACTAAGTGCAAATCAAGATTAAAGGTATGTTTCTAAACTTAGTACATTGTTTTAAGAGCTAATGTAGTGTGTCTAAGTGTTGGAAACAGGAGAAATCGAATTGGAAAAGAGATGGCTCTGTTCAGCCAAAGTCAGCTCGGTCTGGGTGCACCGGACTATCCGGTGGTGCACCGGACAGTGTCCGGTGCGCCAGGCTGGCTCTGGCGAACTTGATGCTCTCGGGACTTCGGCGGCGGTGTACGACTATAAATCACCAGACTGTCCGGTGAGCCGTTCACATGCGAAGTCGTCGCTCTCGGGAAGTGATTAACGGTGTACGACTAAAAATCACCGGACTGTCCGGTGAGCCAACGGTCAGCCGGGCCAACGGTCGGCCGAGGATTCCGCGTGTGACGCGTGGCCGAGCCAACGGTCACATTGGGGCACCGGACTGTCCGGTGTGCACCGGACAGTGTCCGTTGCGTGTCACACCCGGTTTTAGAAGGCAAACTGAATGTGAACCATGTACGTGCCAGGATCAGCAATTCACGTACACAGCAGTTACATAATATGGACATCATCACACAGTGCTCAAATAGTATTAAAAAGGGAAATAATAGTCGATTACATCATATGTCTGAGACATCCACATAGTCCTTACAATAAATCAAAATGCGAAAACGAAACGTAGATAAACGCGGCCTTCACAGGCAGCCGACTGGGGGTTGCCGCTAACCCACACCTAGAACTCGTCGTAGTCCTGGAACTCCTGGAAGTCTCCTTCCACGGCTTCATCTTCTCCTGAGCAGTGGTTGCAATGCGGACAACCTGGGGAAGGGGGGGTTGGTGTGTAGAGCAAGGGTGAGTACACATCAACATACTCAGCAAGTGTCCTGTTTGGCTGTAGTGGACTAGCTTTATGTGGGGGTAAGTCAAGCAGTTGCTTTTAGTTGGTCAGATTATTATTTACTAGTAGAAAGCCAAGTTTTAACATTAGCCCAAATTATTAGCCCGACGTACCCTTTCCAAACGAAAAGAATACCACTTACCAGCACCATAGCTATAACCAGAACCCTCAATCTCATTGCCACCTGTAAACCAAAATGTCTCTGATCAAGTACCACTAATCACTGGAGCTCCCTTGGCCGCTCATAACCGCGAGCATGGCTGATATATCAGTTTTCAAACACTCTGCAGAGGTTGCGCACTTTACCCACAAGTCATGATTCCCTCTCTAGCCCGGGCTTGCAAGACCCTTATTCACTCCCAAGGTGAATGGCCAGGGATTCACTACGAAGCCTTTACAAAGATTCCCTGAGGCTGTAGCCACCCGTTAGGTTTCCTAAATGTACCGCACTCCTCCCCAAGGGGCAATCCACCCTCGACAGAGCGAGCCGCATACACCGAGCCCCATTGACGGCACGACGGCGAAGCAAACTACACCCCAGTTCCTCTAATTATTCAGCTAAGGGCGTCCCATTCCACCCTCATGGTTGCACTGTTTTCCCGGGCGGTCATCCAACGAACCAGTCCTTACGGAGAGGCACTCAAGAAACAGCTCGAGTCCCCTTAAATGCCACAAGTATATCATCATATCCAGAATAAAACCATAGTATCATCATTGTATCTCATCATGTTCATTGATTAAAGTAAAGCAATAGCATAGAACTAATCATAATAACCAATTCCCAAAGGGTAAACAAGGACAGGAAAATAGAATACTAGTCAATCCTTAGGTTGTTTATAGTATGCGGGACAGTGAGTTATAAAGTAAATGGGACATAATGGGTCAGAGGACACTTGCCTCCACCAATCGACTGCTGCTCAGGGACTTCTCCTGCGAGTTCTTCGGGCTCCTCGACCGAATCGTTCTCTATGCGATTGCAAGCATACATACATCCATCTATTCAAATTAGGAAACAAACAGTACACCATACAAAAGAACAAATAAAGTAAATATGCATAGAATATCACATACGATAATGAATTTACCATGGTTAGAAAGAAACGGGGAACGGTCTCGCAGGGGTTATGGCTTATGCTTGAGGCGCACTATGGGTAGACGAATAACTACATGCTACGTGTTCTAGTTCTACTTAGCTTCAATGATAAGAATTAGCTAGATGCATAACTCGAATCATGACCAATCTCAGTTGATCGACATTAGATGAGGTAGATAATTACTTACATGTATTAACTAACGTAAACAATTTCGAATTTGGGTTTCCATTTATTGATTACATAACACGATCACTACGCACGGAATGCACAGGGGGGGTAGACGGGTGGCTCGGGGTAGACGATCGTGTCGCGAACGAGTCGCGCACGCGTCGGGGCCGTGCGCTGGCCGAGTTTGAGGCCGCCCGCCAAAGGCACGCTGGGCCGAGCTCGAGGCCGCGCCGAGGCCATCACGACGCGAGCAGGGCACGCCGGCGGCATGCCGGGGCGGGCGGGCGAACACGGGCGACGGCAACGTCGCGGACAGGGGAGCGCGTCGAGCCGCCATGGCCGGGACGGTCGGGGCTGGCGGGCGTGGCCAGGGCGAGGCCGGGCGCGGCCGGGGGCGGCCGGGGCCGGGTGGGACGCCGGCGAGCGCGGGGCGAGGCCGGACGCGGCCGGCGCGACCGCGGCGGGGCACGGGGCGGGGAAGGAGCGGGGCGGCTCGCCAGAGCGGGGCCGAGCACGGGGGCGGCCGGACCGAGGCGCGGCGGGGCGGGGCCGAGCGCGGCCGGGCATGGCCGGACGGGGCGAGTGCGCCCACGGCGCGGGGGAGGGCGCCGACGAGAGGGGGAGGAAGAGGAAGGGGAGGGAGAGGAGGGGAGAGGGAGGGAGGGTCTCACCGTGGGCGGGGAGGGCGGCGGCGGCTAGGGCAGGGGAGAGGGAGTTGGGGAAGGGGAGGGGTATGACAGGCGGGGCCCGCAGGAAGGGGATTTTTTTTTGGGGAAGGGGGGAGGGGCGGCTGGGCCGGCCATGGGCCCAAAGCGGGGGGGGGGGGGGCGCGGTTGGGCCGACCGGGACGGCCCACGGCGGGGGGAGGGAAGGGGGGGGCGGCTGGGCCGCCCAGCTGGGCCGGCGCGAAGGGGGAGGGGGCGGCTGGGCCAAAAGGGAAGAAGGGGGACAGAGAAAAAGAAAGGTTTTTCCTTTTTTGATATCTATTTTCTATATAAATGCTTTCACACTTTCAAACAACCAAAAAAATGCATGGTTCGGCATGATGCAGCAAATCAAAGAAATTAACTCCAGGGTTTACTATTATCACATAACTTAAAGTTTTGAAGACGGGCGAGGTTTTAGCGAAAAGGAATGGGAAAGAGAGGTAACACCCGAATTTGGAGAGTGAAGAAAAGAAAAAATTCAACTCCAAAAAATTCGGGGTGTTACAAACCTATCCCCCTTAAAAGAATCTCGCCCTCGAGATTCAGGGTTGGCTAGCAAAGAGCTTAGGGTATTTGGCCATCAGATCATCTTCACGCTCCCAGGTTGCTTCTTCCTCTGAATGATGATTCCATCTGACTTTGCACATTCTGATGGTCTTCCTTCGGGTGACTCTGTCTGCGGTCTCAAGGATTTGCGTTGGCTTCTCAACGTAGGTCAAGTCCTCCTGGACTTCAAGGCCTTGAACTGGCAACTGCTCTTCTGGCACTCACAGACACTTTTTCAACTGAGACACATGAAAAACATCATGCACGGCAGACAAATCTTCTGGCAAACTGAGCTGATAGGCCACTTCTCCACGCCTTGAGAGAATTTGGTACGGACCAATGTAGCGGGGTGCTAGCTTGCCTTTGACTCCGAACCTTCTGACTCCTCTGATTGATGACACTTTCAGATAGACGAAGTCTCCGACTTCAAAACTCAGCTCTCTTCTTCTTGTGTCCGCATAGCTTCGCTACCTTGATTGCGCTATCTTCAGGTTCTCTCGAACCATCTTGATGTTCTCTTTAGCTTCAAGCAAAATGTCTGGCCCAAACACCTGCTTTTCTCTAGGCTGATCCCATTGCAACGGAGTTCTACAACTCCTCCCATAAAGCGCCTGAAATGGTGACATCTTCAAGCTGGCCTGGTAACTGTTGTTATAGGAGAACTCTGCATAAGGCAACTTCTTATCCCATCCGGAATGATCTTGCAACGCACAGGCTCTCAATATGTCTTCAAGAATTTGATTGGTCCTTTCAGTCTGACCGTCTGTCTGCGGATGATAAGCTGAACTGAAATTCAGATGCGTGCCCAAGGCTTCATGCAACTGCTGCCAGAAATGAGAGGTGAATTGAGTTCCTCTGTCTGACACTATCTTCTTTGGCACACCGTGGAGAAAAACAATCCGAGACATATACAGCTCCGCCAATACTGCACTGCTGTAGTTGGTCTTGACAGGTATGAAGTGGCCTGACTTGGTCAAGCGGTCCACTACTACCCAAATGGAATCGTAGCCGGCTCGAGTGCGAGGCAATCCGACTATGAAGTCCATGCCGATTTCTTCCCATTTCCACTGAGGAATTTGCAACGGTTGCAACAATCCAGCAGGTCTCTGGTGCTCTGCCTTGATCCGTCGACAACTATCACACATAGCCACATGCTCTGCGATTTCCCTCTTCATTCCGTACCACCAGAATTTCTTCTTCAGATCCTGATACATCTTCTCACTACCAGGGTGAATCGAATAGGCTGTTTCATGAGCTTCCTTGAGGATCAACTCCCGAATGGATTGGACATTAGGAACGCACAAGCGGTCTTTGAACCATATCACACCTTCTGCATCTTCTCGAAAATCTTTGCCTTTGCCTTCCAGAATCAGTCGCCGGATCTCACTGATCTTCTCATCATTCTTCTGCGCTTCTTTGATTTCTCGCTCCAATGTAGGTTCCAACTCAACTGTGACTCCTCGCGAATTATTTAGAAACCCGAGACTCAACCTGTCAAACTCTTTGGCCAACTCATAAGGCATCGGACGAGCGACCATCAGATTGACCTGACTCTTCCTGCTCAAAGCATCTGCCACTACGTTTGCTTTGCCTGGATGGTAATGAATCTCCAATTCATAGTCTTTGATCAGCTCTAACCATCTTTGTTGCCTCATATTCAGCTCTGACTGAGTGAATATGTACTTCAGACTCTTGTGGTCTGTGTAAACATCACATTTCTGTCCATACAGATAATGCCTCCATGCCTTCAGTGCGTGAACCACTGCTGCCAACTCTAGATCATGGATTGGGTAATTCTTCTCATGAACCTTCAACTGTCGGGACGAGTAAGCCACAACTCTTCTCTCTTGCATCAACACACATCCCAAACCTGTGTAACAAGCATCACAGTACACCGAGAAGGGCTTGTGCACATCAGGCAAGACTAAAACAGGCGCTGTAGTCAACTTCTCTTTCAGCGCTTCGAAGGCCTCTTGACATTTCTGGGTCCATTTGAACTTGACCTTGTTGCCTAGCAACGCTGTCATTGGTTTCGCAATCTTCGAAAACCCTTCAATGAATCGTCGATAATATCCGGCCATTCCGATGAAGCTCTTGGTTCCTCGAGCATCTGTTGGCGCCTTCCAGTTCAGAATGTCTGCCACTTTCTTCGGATCCACAGCCAATCCTTCTTTGTTGATTATGTGACCCAAGAACAGGACTTCACTGAACCAGAATTCGCACTTGCTTAACTTTGCATACAGCTGGTGTTCTCACAATCTCTGCAATACCATCTTCAAATGATCTGCATGCTCTCCTTCGCTTTGAGAATAAATCAGAATGTCATCAATGAATACCACCACAAAATTATCAAGATAGTCCATGAATACACTATTCATCAGATTCATAAAGAAGGCCGGTGCATTTGTTAGACCGAAAGACATCACAGTGAACTCATACAACCCATACTTGGTAATGAATGCCGTCTTCGGAATGTCTGAAGGTCGAATCCTGAGCTAATGATAACTCGACCTCAGATCAATCTTGGAGAACACACTGGCTCCTCTCAACTGGTCGAACAGATCTTCTATTCTGGGCAAAGGGTACTTGTTCTTGATCGTGACCTCATTCAAAGCTCGATAATCGATACACATCCTTTTGGTGCCATCTTTCTTCTCCACAAATAGGACAGGGGCGACCCAAGGCGAGGTGCTTGGCCGAATGTAACCTTTCTCTGACAGCTCATCAATCTGCTTCTTAAGTTCAACTAACTCTGGTTCGGATATTCTGTAAGCTCTCTTGAAGATGGGGGCGGTTCCAGGAAGAAGCTCTATGGCAAACTCAACTTTCCGCTCTGGTGGCATTCCTGGTAAGTCCTTTGGAAACACATCTGGGAACTCGGACACAACCTTGATAATCTCAATTGGGTCTACTTCACTACTATCAACGACCATCTGATAACAACTTCCCTTCTCCGGCTCAGGCGGGACTAACTCGGTCACCACTTCCTCTCCTAGTGGGGACACCAACTTGATTGTCCTTTTATCACAACTGATAACTGCCTGATACTTGTCTAGCCAATTCACCCCTAGGATGACATCTATTCCCTGAGTACCCATTACTATGAGGTTGGCGGGAAACGCTATCCCCCTTATTTCCACACATACATTCAAACAAATGCTATCGGCTCGAATTCTACCACCGGCTGAGTCAATTTGAATGGGGTTTGACATGGTAGTAATTGGAAGATTATGTGCTTTTACCCATGATGTAGTAATGAAAGAATGCGTTGCTCCAGTATCAAATAACACTTCTGCAATATGGGAGTCGACTGGGAACATACCTACTATCATGTCGGGGGTCTCCTGAACTGCTTCAGCCTCCAAGTGGTTCAGTCTCCCATGATTATAACGCGGCTGAGAGCGGTTGCCTGCTCCAGGCTGAGACACGTTCTGCTTCGCTGGGGCATTGGGGCCTAATTGCTGTTGGGCTGCCTTCTTCGGACATTGCATCACCCAATGGCCTTGCTCTCCACAGTGGAAACATACCCTGTTTCCAACCTGAGCTGGTGCTGCCTGACTGTTCTGCTGGGCTGCTGGGGCAGGAAGATGAGGTGCCTGCTGATTCTGCCTCTGAAACTGACCTCCTCCTGACTGATTGCTCTGATGGTTCTGATACTGGTGCTGAGGATACTGCCTTTGGAACTGCTGACGCTGCTGAGGTGGACGCTGGTTCTGCCTGAACTTCTGAGGTTGGTTGCCTGAGAAGCGAGGACGATTGCTGCTTCCAAGCTGGGGTCCACTGATCTTTCGCTTACGATCCTCCATCTCCTTACGCTTCCTCTCTATCATGATTGCTCTGTCAATCAAGTGCTGGAACGTCGGAAAGGTATGATTCATCAGTTGATAGTGCAGAGGGTCAATCAAGCCTTTCAGGAAACGGTATTGTCTCTTGGCATCGGTGTTGACATCTTCAGGAGCATAGCGAGACAATTGCAGAAACCTGTCTCGATACTCACTGACTGACATCGACCCTTTCTTAAGGGCCAGGAACTCCTCCTTCTTCACTGTCATCAGACCTGCAGGAACATGATAGTGACGAAAGCTACCTCTGAACTCTTCCCAGGTGATGGCGTCAGGGTTGGCATGGGTGGCGAGATAGGACTCCCACCATGACTAGGCTGCTCCTCTCAACAGACGAGGACCATACAAGACTTTCTCTCTGTCATCACACTGAGCAGTATGCAACTCCCGCTCCATAGTGCGTAGCTAGTCTTCAGCATCCATGGGGTCAGAAGAATGAGCGAACGTTAGGGGGTGACCTCTCATGAATTCAGCACGCTTGTCTCTGGGCATCTGAGGCATCTGAGGCTGAGGTGGTGCCTGCTGCTGTTGTTGTTGCTGCTGCTGCTGAATGGCGGCTAGAGTCTGACCGATGGCTTGAACTGCCTGAGTCTGCATCAGAAACATCTGCTCGATGGACATCGGGGGCGGGGGCGGCAGGCACTGTTGCTGGGGCACCTCATCTTGCGGAGCTGCCTGCTCCGGCTGAGCACACCTTCCTCCTCTGCGCCTATTTTCTGACATCTGCAGAACGCAACCACACATCAGAACTGATCTTGCAAATCTTGCAGCATAAGAAAAGAGTATAGAATTCTCCACAACGCTAAACAGATGAGCATCTTCACTGATCTCCAACACAGGCCAACACAGCTTCTCAGATAAAGTGGAAAGTGGAATAAAAGGCTTCCCAACTAAATAGCTAACTCCATTAACATATAACAGGTAAACCAAAATGCAGGGGACACCCACATTCTGGTGACAGTCATTACAAAGATCCAAATCAAACATAGTTCATCATGACAAACACAAATGCACAGGGTATAGCAAACTACCCTGTCTAACTAAGACTAACTAAAAGCGAGACTAATGCTAAGATTATAGCTGCTATATATATATTTCGTATTAATTACAAGGTCCGACTCTGACGATCTATGGTTCTAAATTTATCTTGGTCTTGCAGTCGGGGTTGCCATAAGACTGGTGTCCACGCCGAGGGGAGCGGTACGGGTGCTGAGTCCCGACGGGAGTGGGGGAACCATCGTCTAGGTGACGACGCTCCGCGCGCTCGGCCCGCAGCAGGGCGATCTCAGCACGAGCCCTACTCAGCTCGTCTAGTGCATGGTCCAGCTCCGTGTTTAGCATGGCGGCTAGGTTGACTTTGCTGCTCAACCTAGGATTGTCCTCACCAACAGGTGAGACAATCATGCCTCCTGTGCTGCCAGATGGACGACGGGGGTAATACTTCAGGTTGAGACCGTCAGCTACCCCACCGAGAACCGAGCAGTAGTGCGAAAGCGCACGCCGTGCGGCATCTTGCGTGGCCGCCTCAGATGAGTCCCGCTCAGAGATGGAATAGTGCTCTGAGCAGGCTTCCACGCCCTGGAGACTGTTCTCCGGACGGCGCACCAAGCAGGTCGCCTCCCAGCGGTCCGGGACTCCGGTAGACCCCGCGACTATGCTGGTAGACCACACAGCGATACTCGATGGACCAAGTACGCCGGTTAAGTGCCCGACGTAGCAGGGTGTCGAGCGCATCATGGAAGTGACACCCGCGAGCAGCGTCGTGAGTGATGGGTCGAGCAACCCATCCTTCCGGCTCCTGGTCAGCAGAGAAGTCGGTGTCGTGGCTCGAGCTGTCATCGCCACCTCCGTCGTCTGGGCCTCCTCCAGCAGCTACTCCAGAGGCTAGGGCGTCCAGTGGTGGTGCAGGGGGTGCCTCTAGAGGAAGCACAGGGGAGCAGCTCCTCACAGACTCTATCTCCTGCTGGAGCGAGAAGGAAGAGCCCTGCTGCTCCTGTCGTCGATGTTCCTGCTCCTCACGCAGGCGGTGGTGCAACCTCTCCAAGTGGCTGGACTGTCCGGCCACGGGACGGCGAAGCGAACGCTCAGCAAGGCGGGAGGGTAAGAAGGGGATGACAGACTTTCGTGCAGTGTGTCTAAGACGAGCCATCTACAAAAGACACCGCAAGCAAAAGAGTGAGAACAGAATTAATATGACCAGCAAGTAATAAATCATAAATAAATGAAGGATTAGAATAAAACACAAATTTTGGCAAGGTATAATGTATAGTAGAACATAATTTTGGTCGATATGACCAACTTTTGAAGGGATACCAAAGTCAAGGCAGGGACAGGGGTCTATAATCCTTAGAACGACCACTCTACTCTAGGTTAGCTGGCCTACAGTCTGCACGGCTTTGATACCACTTATGTCACACCCGGTTTTAGAAGGCAAACCAAATGTGAACCATGTATGTGCCAGAATCAGCAATTCAAGTACACAGCAGTTACATAATATGGACATCATCACACAGTGCTCAAATAGTATAAAAAAGGGAAATAATAGTCGATTACATCATATGTCTGAGACATCCACATAGTCCTTACAATAAATCAAAGTGCGAAAACGAAACGTAGATAAACGCGGCCTTCAAAGGCAGCCGACTGGGGGTTGCCGCTAACCCACACCTAGAACTCGTCGTAGTCCTGGAACTCCTGGAAGTCTCCTTCCACGGCTTCATCTTCTCCTGAGCAGTGGTTGCAATGCGGACAACCTGGGGAAGGGGGGTTGGTGTGTAGAGCAAGGGTGAGTACACATCAACATACTCAGCAAGTGTCCTGTTTGGCTGTAGTGGACTAGCTTTATATGGGGGTAAGTCAAGCAGTTGCTTTTAGTTGGTCAGATTATTATTTACTAGTAGAAAGCCAGGTTTTAACATTAGCCCAAATTATTAGCCCGATGTACCCTTTCCAAACGGAAAGAATACCACTTACCAGCACCATAGCCATAACCAGAACCCTCAATCTCATTGCCACCTGTAAACCAAAATGTCTCTGATCAAGTACCACTAATCACTGGAGCTCCCTTGGCCGCTCATAACCGCGAGCACGACTGATATATCAGTTTTCAAACACTCTGCAGAGGTTGCGCACTTTACCCACAAGTCGTGATTCCCTCTCTAGCCCGGGCTTGCAAGACCCTTATTCACTCCCAAGGTGAATGGCCAGGGATTCACTACGAAGCCTTTACAAAGATTCCCTGAGGCTGTAGCCGCCCGTTAGGTTTCCTAAATGTACCGCACTCCTCCCCAAGGGGCAATCCACCCTCGACAGAGCGAGCCGCATACACCGAGCCCCATTAACGGCACGACGGCGAAGCAAACTACACCCCAGTTCCTCTAATTATTCAGCTAAGGGCGTCCCATTCCACTCTCATGGTTGCACTGTTTTCCCGGGCGGTCCTCCAACGAACCAGTCCTTACGGAGAGGCACTCGAGAAACAGCTCGAGTCCCCTTAAATGCCACAAGTATATCATCATATCCAGAATAAAACCATAGTATCATCATTGTATCTCATCATGTTCATTGATTAAAGTAAAGCAATAGCATAGAACTAATCATAATAACCAATTCCCAAAGGGTAAACAAGGACAGGAAAATAGAATACTAGTCAATCCTTAGGTTGTTTATAGTATGCGGGACAGTGAGTTATAAAGTAAATGGGACATAATGGGTCAGAGGACACTTGCCTCCACCAACCGACTGCTGCTCAGGGACTTCTCCTGCGAGTTCTTCGGGCTCCTTGACCGAATCGTTCTCTATGCGATTGCAAGCATACATACATCCATCCATTCAAATTAGGAAACAAACAGTACACCATACAAAAGAACAAATAAAGTAAATACGCATAGAATATCACATACGATAATGAATTTACCATGGTTAGAAAGAAACGGGGAATGGTCTCGCAGGGGTTAAGGCTTATGCTCGAGGCGCACTACGGGTAGACGAATAACTACACGCTACGTGTTCTAGTTCTACTTAGCTTCAATGATAAGAATTAGCTACATGCATAACTCGAATCATGACCATTCTTAGTTGATCGACATTAGATGAGGTAGATAATTACTTACATGTATTAACTAACGTAAACAATTTCGAATTTGGGTTTCCATTTATTGATTACATAACACGATCACTACGCACGGAATGCAGAGGGGGGTTGACGGGTGGCTCGGGGTAGACGATCGTGTCGCGAACGAGTCGCGCACGCGTCGGGGCCGTGCGCTAGCCGAGCTCGAGGCCGCGCGCCAAAGGCACGCTGGGCCGAGCTCGAGGCCGCGCCGAGGCCATCACGACGCGAGCAGGGCACGCCGGCGGCACGCCGGGGCGGGCGGGTGAACACGGGCGACGTCGCGGACAGGGGAGCGCGTCGAGCCGCCATGGCCGGGATGGCCGGGGCCGGCGGGCGCGGGGCGACGAGTAGGGGGCGGGCGCGGCCGGGGCGAGGCCGGGCGCGGCCAGGGCGGCCGGGGCCGGGCGGGACACCGCCGAGCACGGGGCGAGGCCGGTCGCGGCCGGTGCGACCGCGGCGGGGCACGGGGCGGGGAAGGGGCGGGGCGGCTCGCCGGAGCGGGGCCGAGCACGGGGGCGGCCGGGCCGAGGCGCGGCGGGGCGGGGCCGGGCAGCGAGGACGAGGCCGGGCACGGCCGGGCATGGCCGGACGGGGCGAGCGCGCCCACGGCGTGGGGGAGGGCGCCGACGAGAGGGGGAGGAAGAGGAAGGGGAGGGAGAGGAGGGGAGAGGGAGGGAGGGTCTCACCATGGGCGGGGAGGGCGGCGGTGGCGGCGGCTCGGGCGAGTAGGGGAGGGCGGCGGCGGCTAGGGCAGGGGAGAGGGAGTTGGGGAAGGGGAGGGGTATGACAGGCGGGGCCCGCGGGAAGGGGATTTTTTTTGGGAAGGGGGGAGGGGCGGCTGGGCCGGCCATGGGCCCAAAGCGGGGGGGGGGGGGCGCGGTTGGGCCGACCGGGACGACCCACGGCGAGGGGAGGGATGGGGGGGAAGGGGGGGAAGGGGGGGGGGCGGCTGGGCCGCCCAGTTGGGCCGGCGCGAAGGGGGAGGGGGCGGCTGGGCCAAAAGGGAAGAAGGGGGAGAGAGAAAAAGAAAGGTTTTTCCTTTTCTGATATCTATTTTCTATATAAATGCTTTCACACTTTCAAACAACCAAAAAATGCATGGTTCGGCATGATGCAGCAAATCAAAGAAATTAACTCCAGGGTTTACTATTATCACATAACTTAAAGTTTTGAAGACGGGTGAGGTTTTAGCGAAAAGGAATGGGAAAGAGAGGTAACACCCGAATTTGGAGAGTGAAGAAAAGAAAAAAATTCAACTCCAAAAAATTCGGGGTGTTACAGTGCGCCAACGGCTCTACATCTGCAACGGTCGGCTTCGCCAAATAAGGAAAGAAATCCGCACCGAACAGTGTCCGGTGGTGCACCGGACTGTCCGGTGCGCCAGGCGACAGAAGGCAAGATTTGCCTTCCTGGAATGCTCTCAACGGCTCCTAGCTGCCTTGGGGCTATAAAAAGGACCCCTAGGCGCATGGAGGAGCACACAAAGCATTCTCTAAGCATTCCTAAGCACCAAGACTTCGATTCCGCGCATTTGATTCTTTGTGATAGCAACTAGAGCTCTATTTGGGTTGTGAACTCGTCGGGTTGTGTTGTGAGCTCTTGTTGCAACTTGTGTGCGTATTGTCGCTCTAATTTTGCGTCTTGTGTGTGTTGCTCATCCCTCCCTTACTCCGTGCTTCTTTGTGAACATCAAAGTGTAAGGGCGAGAGGCTCCAAGTTGTGGAGATTCCTCGCGAGCGGGATATAGTGAACAAAGCAAAACATCATGGTATTCAAGTGGGTCTTTGGACCGCTTGAGAGGGGTTGATTGCAACCCTCGTCCGTTGGGACGCCACAACGTGGAGTAGGCAAGTGTTGGACTTGGCCGAACCATGGGATAAACCACTGTGCCATCTCTGTGTTGATCTCTTTGTGGTTATTGTGTTTTGCTAAGACTCCTCTCTAGCCACTTGGCATTATTGTGCTAAGGCCTAACCAAGTTTTTGTGGCATTAAGTTTCAAGTTTTACAAGATCACCTATTCACCCCCCCTCTAGGTGCTCTCAGAGTTGATGGAGGAAGTCGAGAGGAACGAATCTCCAACGAACTCCCAAGGATTTGATGGCACAAATGGGCTTTGGTTTGTGGTGAAAGTGAGAGGTAGAGAGAGAGAAAATGTAGGCAACGTCAGCTGGAAGAAGTGAATGGGTAAGAAGAGAAAAGAGGAAGGGGAGGAGAAAAGGGGCGGTGTCGGCTGGTCAACAGACCCAAAACGCGTCAGAGTGAGCAGTAAAAGCGCGCAGAAAAAGTTGCTGACTGCGTGGAATTTCTGCCAAACTGACAGCATAGTCTGCGAGACTGACGGCACAGACTGCGGTGCTGACTGACAGCACGGACGCGGAGGCGGCCAAAACCGGTTCAACCGGTTTTTATACCAGTTCAACCGGTTTCCACCAGGAGAAAACCGGTTGAGTGGCCTACTCAGCCGATTTACTCAACCTATTTTGAGATATTGCCCGGTAAGGCTTTAACAACACTTAACATATATGACATGAGTAATTTTATTAATAAAAACAGTATTTCTCATGACATTTTGTTCATACAACCATTTTATATCCATCAATCATGTGATCAAAATTTTAGTTTTATGACACGTTTCGAGAATCCAAGATATTTAGCTCACTCCTAAGAAAGCAAAACCTAGTCTCATCAAGGGGTTTTGTGAAGATATCGACTAGTTGATTTTCGGTGCTCACATGAAACAATTCGATATCTCCTTTGGCTTCATGGTCTCTCAAGAAATGATGTCTAATGTCAATGTGTTTGGTTCTAGAGTGCTGCACCAGATTGTTTGCAAGTTTTATGGCACTCTCATTGTCATACAATAGTGGAATCTTGTTAAACTCACAACCAAAATCTCTAAGGGTTTGCTTCATCCATAACAACTGTGCACAACATGCCCCAGCTGCTATGTACTCAGCTTCTGCAGTGGAAAGTGCAACACAATTTTGTTTCTTGGAACTCCATGACACTAAGGACCGCTAAAGGAATTGGCAAGTCCCAGTAGTGCTTTTTCGATCTACTTTGCAACTGGCATAATCTGAGTCAGAGTAGCCAAGTAAATCGAAAAGAGAGCCTTTAGGATACCATAATCCTAGGTTTTGGGTGTGGACTAAGTATCTTAGGATTCTCTTAACGACAACAAGATGACAATCTTTAGGATTAGATTGAAAGCGTGCACACATGCAAACACTTAACATGATATCAGGTCTAGATGCACATAAGTAAAGCAGTGACCCTATCATTGATCTATATAACTTTTGATCTACCGGTTTACCTTCTTCATTTAGGTCGAGATGTCCATTTGATGACATTGGAGTCTTGGCGTGCTTTGCCTTTTCCATGCCAAACTTCTTGAGCATATCTTGTGTATATTTGGTTTGGCATAGAAAGGTACCTTCCTTGAGTTGTTTGACTTGAAATCCCAGGAAGTATTTGAGCTCGCCCATCATAGACATCTCAAACCTGTTCGTCATTACTTTGCTAAATTCTTCACAAAATTTTTCATTAGTACTACCAAATATAATGTCATCGACATATATTTGGCACACAAATAATTCATTGTCAACTTTGCGAGTAAATAATGTAGTCATCTTTTCCTATTGTAAATCCATTTTTAATTAAAAAAATCTTTAAGATAATCATACCAAGCTCTAGGGGCTTGTTTAAGCCTGTAGAGTGCCTTGTGAAGTAGATAGACGTGGTTTGGCTTCCTTGGATCTTCAAAGCCCGGTGGTTGCTCCACATAGACCCTCTCTTGTAGTGGTCCATTTAGAAATGCGGTCTTGACATCCATTTGATATAACTTGAAATCATGGTTAGTAGCATAGTGTCGGCGTTTCGAGACCGGGGGGTCCCCGAGCCGACGAGTGAGAGTGCCGCGTGCCCCAGCCCAGATGGGTCGAGCGCGTGGGCGAGCGCGAAGGGGGGAGAGAGAGAGCGAGAGGTCGGTGGCCGGAGCCGGGTCGTGAGGGTCGGAGAATTCCCGCGGCCTTCGTGTTTGTCCCGCGCCCAGGTCGGGTGCGCTTGCAGTAGGGGGTTACAAGCGTCCGCGCGAGGTGAGGGGAGCGAGCGGCCCCGAGAGAGCGCCTGCCCCTGCCCTCGTTCCCGCGAGGCCAACCTTCTCTAAGAAGGCCCTGGTCCTTCCTTTTATAGTCATAAGGAGAGGGTCCAGGTGTACAAAATGGGGGTGTAGCAAGGTGCTACGTGTCTAGCGAGGGAGAGCTAGCGCCCTAAGTACATGCCAAGGTGGCAGCCGGAGAGATCTTGGCACCCTGTTGGTGTGGCGTCGTGGCTGTTGGAGAAGCAGTGGAGCTTGATGGAGGGACAGCTGTTGGAACAGCGGTGCTCTTGCTGACGTCTCCCTGCTTTCGTAAGGGAGTCAAGAGTCGCCGTCGTCATGGTCCAGTGAGGCGCCATCATTGCCTATCTGGCAGAGCTGGCCAGATGGGACACCGGTCTTGTTCTCTGCGACCCGAGTCGGCTCAGGGCAGGGTGATGATGACGCTTCCTGTTGACGTGGCGGTCTTGTGTCCTAGGTCGGGCGTCGTGGAGGCTCCTCCGAAGTCGAGGCCGAGTCCGTCCTGCATGACAGAGGTCGAGCCCGAACTCCTGGGTTGGGCGAGGCGGAGGTCGTTCGGCAGAGGCCGAGGCGGAGTCCGAGCCCTGGGTCGGGCGAGGCGGAGTTCGTCGTCTTCCGGGGCCTTAGCCCGAGTCCGAGCCCTGGGTCGGGCGGAGCGGAGTTCGCCGTCTTCCGGGGCCTTAGCCCGAGTCCGAGCCCTGGGTCGGGCAGAGCGGAGTTCGCCGTCTTCCGGGGCCTTAGCCCGAGTCCGAGCCCTGGGTCGGGCGGAGCGGAGTTCGCCGTCTTCCGGGGCCTTAGCCCGAGTCCGAGCCCTGGGTCGGGCGGAGCGGAGTTCGCCGTCTTCCGGGGCCTTAGCCCGAGTCCGAGCCCTGGGTCGGGCGGAGCGGAGTTCGCCGTCTTCCGGGGCCTTAGCCCGAGTCCGAGCCCTGGGTCGGGCAGAGCCTCCTATGGCACCTCTGGCGAAGTCTGGTCGTCCGTCGGTCTTACCTTTTGCGTTAAACGCCCCGGTGACTCGGTCGGTTGGCGCGGTGATTTAGTCAGGGTTACTTCTTATCGAAGGCGGGGCCTCGGGCGAGCCGGTGATGCGTCTGCCGTGAAAGAGGAGGCCTCAGGCGAGACGGAGTCATCTTAGGGTCGGCTGCCCTCGCCCGAGGCTAGGCTCGGGCGTGGCGTGATCGAGTCGCTCGTATGGACTGATCCCTGACTTAATCAAACCCATCAGGCCTCTGCAGCTTTATGCTGATGGGGGTTACCAGCTGAGAATTAGGCGTCTTGAGGGTACCCCTAATTATGGTCCCCGACAGTAGCCCCCGAGCCTCGAAGAGAGTGTTAACACTCGCTTGGAGGCTTGCGTCGCACTTTTTTGCAAGGGGACCAGCCTTTCTCGGTGGTACTTTGTTCCGGTGGGTGCGCGCGAGCGCACCCGCCGGGTGTAGCCCCCGAGGCCTCGGAGGAGTGGTTTCACTCCTTCGAGGTCTTAATGCCTTGCGTAATGCCTCGGCTGGTCTGGCGGTTCCCTCATGCGAGCAGGGCGTAGCCCAGGTGCACTGTCGGGGCCCAAGTTCTCGGGCTGGTATGTTGACGCTGTCAACGGTTCGGCCGGAGCCGGGTTTGCGAGAGCAGCCCCCGAGCCTCCGCACGGAGCGAGAGGACGATCAGGGACAGACTCGACTTTTTACATACGCCCCTATGTCGCCTTTCCGCAAGGAGGAGGGGGGAGAGCGCCATGTTACCCTCGATGGGCACCGAACATGGTGTCTCCGGTGAGCTGCAATCGGGTAATCCGAGTGGACGTCCGTGCCCCGTTCGTTGGGGGTCGGCTAGGGGCCCGGAGGCACGCCCAAAAGTACCTGCGGGTGATCTGCCGGACCCGGTCCCCTAGCGACGGGGTCCAAGGGCTCGTTGCCTCCCTCCGATGGGATTCCGTTACAGAGTCGTTCTCGCTGGTCTCGGAAATGTCCTAGGGTACCTCGGGAGCGCAGCCCGAGCCTTGGTTATGTATCGAACGTACCCCTGGTCATCCCTCGCTCGGCGTCTGAGGCGACTGTGAACCCTTCGACAGGCCAGCCTTCGAACCCCTGATCAGTAATGGGCGCGGAGCCCTAGTAGCCTGAGGCGGTCGTGGAACCTTTCGGGAGGCCGACCTTCGAACCCCTGACCAGTAGTGGGTGTCGGGCCCACGCGATCTGAGGCGGCTGTTGAACCCCTCGGGGGGCCAGCCTTCGAACCCCTGATCAGTAGGGAGGCTCGGAGCCTAGTTCCTTCACGGGGAAGGATCCCTTTGGGGGTATCCCCTTTCCCGGTCCCTGTTGCAAGAGATAGAGAAAGAAGGAAAAGGGAAAAAGGATTCGAAATTGAACGTCGTGGCGTACCTTTTTCGGCGTGGTTGTTTTGGCGAAGGCGAAACGTCGCCAGCCGCTCCCGCCCGTAGCGCTATCCATCGAGCCGCGGAGTTAATGCGCCGGGGTGAGTAGTTGGCGAGGTTGCCATTGCGCGTGCGCGAGCCGTTCGAGGTACGGGTCACGGGTGCGTCGTCTTCACGCCGTGAGAGGGGGTTCTCTTGCTGCCTCCGGATGGGACATGAGCTTGGCAGATGGCATGACCGCTGCTCTCGCGCGCCTGCCACCATCATTACTGCCGGCCCATTTTTGACCGCGTTTGACCGCTGCGCCAGGCTGGCGCTGCTGGGTCGCGGGCTGGGTCGCCTCGAATCGCGGTATCGGTTCCGCAATCGAGGAGGTGCGGTGGTGGAGCGAGTGGCACAGCGGTTCGCATGCAGCACCCGGCGCGCCGGTTGCACGACGCGTGGGCTTGAGCCGTCGCGCTGGCCTGTCAGGAGTCGGAGAGGCGCGTCCACTTGGCGCGGTTGCATGCCGCCTGCATGGCCGCCTGCCCCTTTCGCCCGCTGGTCTGGGCAAAAGTGGAGGGTTACTTGTAACCGCTGGGTGGTTGCGTGCGTCGTGCGCACGGTGGTTCGGCTTCTTTCGCTCGGAGCCGGTCTGCATGACAGGTTGGTCCCAGCCCCCGCGCCGCAGGGAAGGGCTTTGGAGGCGTGTTGGAGAAGACTCAGCCCATGACGGTTGGGGGCGCAAGCATGGAGAGCTGCCTTTAAAAGGAGGGCGACCCCTTTCGTAAGGCGACCATGTCTTCTTCCTCCCTTATGCACTGTGTCTTTCCACCTTTCAAGCCCCCGGATGGGGGGAAACCGCCGTCTCCATGCCTCATCGTCGGGGGACAGCACTCCTTGGGAGCGGGTACCTTTCGGCCATCGTTCGGCTTCAAGGATTTTCATCATGCAGCCCGTTTGCTCCCCTCTGCTGGGGGTCACCCGAGACGGTGACCACCAGCTCCTGGGTGGGGAGGAGCAAACCGGACTGCGATCTAGGTCCCACCCTCAGCTTCAAGGATGTTCATCATCCTCGCTGGGGTGGGTGCCGGACTGAGCCGGCGCTCCACCTCCCGCACGGGTTCGTGGGTCATCCTCTCCCACGATGTTCGAGGGAGAAGGCGCTCACTGGCCCTGCGGGCGGCGCGGACTTCGACAACGTGGGGTGGGTCGGCGGCGGACGTCGTCACCTCCAGCGTGTCGGGTCCGCTGGCTCGGCTCTGGCGGCCCCTTCTGTTGGGGGGCAGCTGCCGCGCCGTGTACACGGGAGGTCCACCCTAGACGTCGCGCGTTGCTAGGGCGGCGTTCGTGTTCTGGGGTGGCCCTGCCTTTGCACCAGGGTGGCGCCTTTGCGCGGAGGCCGGTGCCCCACTCATCGGGGAGGATTTGAGTGGGGATCTGCCGGTAGGTTGGTGGCTCCTGGCGTCAGTGCCGAGGTGGAGGCGGCTCGAGAAGTCCCCGTCAGCGACGGGATCACCGCCACCATCGGCGCTTCGGGCCTTCGGCTCTTTGTACTTGTCCTCGCCCCTCGAGCGTCAGCGCGGGCGGGGGCAAGGCTGCAGCAGTGCCTACTCCCGAGGCTTGCGCTGCTGCAGTTCGGCCATCCGGAGTGGGGGCCGTTGCCGTCGTAGCCGGAGCGGGCGGTGACGAGCCGCCCGTCAGTTTTCTGTAGCCCCGCAGGCCCGCCCCTACCGAGTGGGGTTGTTCGTACCTGCGGGGGGGGGAACCGGAATTCCGTTTGTATCGGCACTTCGAGTGCCGGGTTTTTCTGTTCATTTCGGCTTTCGGGGCCTGAACATGTGTGTAATTACGGCATGGAGCCGTGCTTTTTCCTCATTCCCGAGCACTAAGACTCGCCTGCTGATTATCTGAACCACTTCACCAAGCGTGAGTTGCCCCGTGTCAAGGTGACGAGTGAGGTATCCGTATCCCAGAGGCGTAGGAGTCCCTCGGCTCGGTCGGACCTGTTGTCCGAGGCTCCTCTAGCTTAGTTAAAAAGACCCCTCGGCCGCTCTTCGACGAGCCGAGGCCGGGGGTAGCGATATCAGCACGAGCAGAGGCGGAGTCGGCTCGAAAATGAAACCTGGTTGGCCGGAGCCTAGCCGGGTTGTCTGTTGGCAGGATCGACGCCGGAGTTGGTCAGCCGAGGCCTCGGATCGAGCTGGCGCCCTTGGAAGGCGGTTGGCCGAGGCCCCGGAGGTGGCCGGCCGAGCCGTCCGCTCGGGCCGGGTTCTCGGAGAAGTCCCTGGCAGAGATTGCTCGAGCGTGGTGATGACGTTATCCTTGGGAGCGGAGGCCCTCGGACCGCGTCGCCGTCCGAGGCTAGGTCGGGCCTTGCCGAAGGTGCTGTCGATGCCGAGGGTGTCATCGCCCTCTTCCAGCGTCAAGATCCGAGCCTGCAGGGTCAAATCGTCTTGTAGCGTGGGCCTTGTGCGGCCGTCGAGGCCAGAACACACACCCTTGCTGCGTTATAAAGCTGCGTCTCTTTTCCTCTCGTTTCGAGTATCTGGACTTTTTGTCGGTAGCAGGGATGTTAGTGCGAGCGAGAGTTGCTTCTCGCGGAAGGTGATGAGTGAGGTATCCGTATCTCGGAGGCGTGGGAGTCCCTCGGCTCGGTCGGCCTTGCCGCTTACGCGTACTTTTACCCGTCCATGAGGCCCTGTCACCGACTCGGTCGAGAAGGCTCGAAGAATCGCTTCGACAGAAGAGCTTCCGTACGTAAAGACTCGTTCGATCCGCGGATTCACCTTATCCGAGCGCGAGTTACTTATCGCAGAAGGTGATGAGTGAGGTATCCGTATCCCGGAGGCGTAGGAGTCCCTCGGCTCGGTCAGCCTTGACTGCTTACGTGTACCCCGTCGTTTCCAGGATCCACTTTTCGAAGTAGTCAAAAAGCACGAAAGATATTCTGGTAAAAGAGATTTTTTGTTCGAGGAAAATTTTGACGCAGAGGGGGTTTCCCCCCTTTTAGCCCCCGAGGGAGGGTCGGGCTTTGCCGAGGCGAGGCCGACCCTTCCTTGTTGACTAAACTTTGCGTGGGTGCGAGGTATATGAACAACTTGGAAACATCTTAAGGGTAGAAGCGACGTAGCTGTTGGATGTTCCAAGCGTTGCCGTAGACCTCGCCTTGACTGTTGGCCAGCTTGTACGTTCCAGGCTTCAGAACTTTGGCGATGATGAACGGCCCCTCCCAGGGGGGCGTGAGCTTGTGCCTCCCTTGGGCGTCTTGCCGCAGCCGAAGCACCAGGTCGCCCACCTGGAGATCTCGGGGTCAGACCCCTCGGGCGTGGTAGCGTCGCAGGGACTGTTGGTACCGCGCCGAGTGTAGTAAGGCCCTGTCCCGAGCCTCGTCCAGCTGGTCCAGCGAGTCTTCTCGGCTAGCTTGGTTGCTTTCTTCGTTGTAGGCCCTCGTCCTCGGGGAGCCGTATTCTAGGTCCGTGGGCAAGACGGCCTCCGCCCCGTAGACCAGGAAGAACGGCGTGAAACCTGTGGCTCGGCTTGGTGTCGTCCTCAGGCTCCAGACCACCGAGGGGAGTTCCTTCATCCATCGCTTGCCGAACTTGTTGAGACCGTTGTAAATCCGGGGCTTGAGCCCTTGTAGAATCATGCCGTTGGCACGTTCCACTTGCCCATTCGACATAGGATGAGCTACGGCGGCCCAGTCTACCCGGATGTTGTGATCCTCGCAAAAATCCAAGAATTTTTTGCCGGTGAACTGGGTGCCGTTGTCGGTGATGATGGAGTTCGGGACCCCGAAGCGATGGATGATGTTGGTGAAGAACGTCACCGCCTGCTCGGACCTGATGCTGTTCAGGGGTCGGACCTCGATCCACTTGGAGAATTTGTCGATGGCGACCAGCAGGTGCATGTAGCCCCCGGGCGCCTTCTGCAGAGGGCCGACGAGGTCCAGACCCCACACAGCGAAGGGCCAGGTGATGGGTATCGTCTGCAGAGCCTGAGCGGGCAGGTGGGTCTGCTTCGCATAGAATTGGCACCCTTCGCAGGCGCGGACAATTCTAGTGGCGTCAGCCACCGCCGTTGGCCAGTAGAAGCCTTGGCGGAAAGCGTTCCCGATGAGGGTTCGAGGGGCTGCATGATGGCCGCAAGCCCCCGAGTGTATTTCCTGCAGGAGTTCCTGACCCTCGGCGATGGAGATGCATCGCTGGAGGATGCCCGAGGGGCTGCGGTGGTAGAGCTCCTTCTCATCGCCCAGCAAGACGAACGATTTGGCACGTCGCGCTACCTGCCGAGCCTCGGCTCGGTCGAGGGGCAGTTCTCCTTGGTGGAGATATTGCAGGTACGGGGTTTGCCAATCTTGATCTGGCACGACCCCGTTCTGCTCCTCCTCGATGCGCAGCGCTTCGCCCTCGGGCTCCGAGGGTTCCTCGGGTTGAACCGAGGATGGCTCGGACTGGGCCGAGGTTGCCTCGGACGGGGCCGAGGGTGCCTCGGGCTCGGGCGCGTCGCCTATCTTGACGGAGGGTTGGTGCAGATCTCGGGAGAAGACGTCCGGGGGAACCGTCGTTCGCCCCGAGGCTATCTTCGCCAGCTCGTCCACAGTCTCGTTGTAGCGCCGGGCGATGTGGTTAAGTTCGAGCCCGTAGAACTTGTCTTCTAGGCGTCGAACCTCCTCACAGTAGGCCTCCATCTTCGGGTCGCGGCAGAGGGAGTTCTTCATGACTTGGTCGATGACGAGCTGCGAGTCGCCGCGTGCATCGAGGCGTCGGACCCCTAGCTCGATGGCGATTCGCAATCCGTTGATCAGAGCTTCGTACTCAGCCACATTGTTGGACGCCGGGAAATGGAGGCGGAGCACGTAGCGCAGGTGTTTCCCGAGGGGCGAGACGAAGAGCAGGCCCGCGCCGGCTCCCGTCTTCATCAGCGACCCGTCGAAAAACATGGTCCAGAGCTCCGGTTGGATCGGAGCCGTCGGCAACTGGGTGTCGACCCATTCGGCTACGAAGTCCGCCAGTACCTGGGACTTGATGGCCTTCCGAGGGGCGAATGAGATTGCCTCGCCCATGATTTCCACCGCCCACTTTGCGATCCGTCCCGAGGCTTCTCGGCACTGGATGATCTCCCCCAGGGGGAAGGATGACACCACAGTCACCGGATGGGACTCGAAGTAATGTCGCAGCTTTCGCCTCGTCAGGATCACTGCATATAGCAGCTTCTGGACCTGTGGGTAGCGGATCTTGGTCTTGGACAGCACTTCGCTGACGAAGTAAACTGGCCTCTGAATGGGCAAAGCATGCCCCTCTTCCTGCCTTTCGACCACGATCGCGGCGCTGACCACCTGAGTGGTTGCGGCGACGTAGACCAGGAGGGCTTCTCCATCAGCTGGGGGTACCAAGACGGGCGCCTGGGTGAGGAGCGCCTTCAGGTTCCCGAGGGCCTCCTCGGCCTCGGGAGTCCAAGTGAAGCACTCGGCCTTCCTTAAGAGACGGTACAGGGGCAGGCCTCTTTCGCCGAGGCGCGAGATGAAACGGCTCAAGGCCGCGAGGCATCCCATGACCCTCTGTACGCCTTTTAAGTCCTTGATGGGCCCCATGTTTGTGATCGCTGCGATCTTCTCCGGGTTGGCTTCGATGCCCCGCTCGGAGACGATGAATCCCAAGAGCATGCCTCGGGGCACCCCGAATACGCACTTCTCGGGATTGAGCTTGACGCCCTTCGCCTTGAGACATCGGAATGTCAGTTCAAGGTCGGAGAGAAGGTCGGAGGCTTTCCTCGTCTTGACTACGATGTCATCGACGTAGGCCTCGACCGTGCGACCGATGTGTTCGCCGAACACATGGTTCATGCACCGCTGGTACGTTGCACCCGCGTTCCTCAAACCGAACGGCATTGTGACATAACAGTACATGCCGAAAGGCGTGATGAAAGAAGTCGCGAGCTGGTCGGACTCTTTCATCTTGATTTGATGATACCCTGAGTAGGCATCGAGGAAAGACAGGGTTTCGCACCCTGCAGTGGAGTCCACGATTTGATCGATGCGAGGTAGAGGGTAGGGGACCTTCGGACATGCTTTGTTGAGACCAGTGTAGTCTACACACATCCGCCATTTCCCCCCTTTTTTCCTCACAAGTACAGGGTTGGCAAGCCATTCGGGATGGAAAACCTCTTTAATGAACCCTGCTGCCATCAGCTTGTGGATCTCTTCGCCTATCACCCTGCGCCTTTCCTCGTCGAATCGGCGCAGGGGTTGTCTGACCGGTCGGGCTCCGGCCCGAATATCCAGCGAGTGCTCGGCGACTTCCCTCGGTATGCCGGGCATGTCCGAGGGACTCCACGCAAAGACGTCGGCGTTTGCGCGGAGAAAGTCGACGAGCATTGCTTCCTATTTGGGGTCGAGCCCGGAACCGATTCGGATCTGCTTGGAGGTGTCGCCACTGGGGTCGAGAGGGACGGCCTTAACCGTCTCTGCTGGCTCGAAGTTGCCGGCATGCCGCTTCACGTCCGGCACCTCTCGGGAGAGGCTTTCCAGGTCGGCAATGAGGGCCTCGGACTCGGCGAGGGCCTCGGCGTACTCCACGCACTCCACATCGCATTCGAATGCGTGCTTGTACGTGGGGCCGACGGTGATGACCCCATTGGGGCCCGGCATCTTGAGCTTCAGGTAGGTGTAGTTGGGGATGGCCATGAACTTCGCGTAGCATGGCCTTCCCAACACTGCGTGGTAGGTTCCTCGGAACCCGACCACCTCGAACGTCAAAGTCTCCCTTCGGAAGTTGGAGGGTGTTCCGAAGCAGACAGGAAGGTCGAGCTGTCCGAGGGGCTGGACGCGCTTCCCGGGAATGATCCCGTGGAAGGGCGCAGCGCCTGCTCAGACGGATGACAGGTCGACGCGTAGGAGCCTGAGGGTCTCGGCGTAGATGATGTTGAGGCAGCTGCCTCCATCCATCAGGACCTTGGTGAGCCTGACGTCGCCGATGACGGGATCGACGACGAGCGGGTACTTCCCTGGGCTCGGCACGTGGTCGGGGTGGTCATCCCGGTCGAAGGTGATGGGCTTGTCGGACCAGTCTAGGTAGACTGGCGCCGCCACCTTCACCGAGCAGACCTCCCGACGCTCCTGCTTACGATGCCGAGCCGAGGCATTCGCCGCATGCCCTCCGTAGATCATGAAGCAGTCGCGGACCTCTGGGAACTCTCCTGCTTGGCGATCCTCCCTTTTGTCGTCGTCGTGAGCCCTGCCACCCTCTGCGGGTGGCCCGGCCCTGTGGAAGTGGCGCCGAAGCATGACGCACTCCTCGAGGGTGTGCTCGACGGGCCCCTGATGGTAGGGGCACGTCTCCTTGAGTGCCTTGTCGAAGAGGTTAGCACCTCCGGGGGGCTTTCGAGGGTTCTTGTGCTCGGCGGCGGCGACAAGGTCTGCATCGGGAACGTTGCGTTTCGCTTGCGACTTCCTCCTGCCTTTCTTCTTGGCGCCGCGCGGAGTAGACGCCTCGGGAGCATCTTCCGACGGGCGGCCCTGGGGCTGCTTGTCCTTTCGGAAGATGGCCTCTACCGCCTCCTGGCCGGAGGCGAACTTGGTGGCGATGTCCATCAGCTCGCTCGCCCTGGTGGGGGTCTTGCGACCCAACTTGCTCACCAGGTCACGGCAGGTGGTGCCGGCGAGGAACGCGCCGATGACATCGGAGTCGGTGACGTTGGGCAGCTCGGTGCGCTGCTTCGAGAACCGCCGGATGTAGTCCCGGAGAGACTCTCCCGGCAGTTGCCGACAGCTTCGGAGGTCCCAGGAATTCCCGGGGCGCACGTACGTGCCCTGGAAGTTGCCGGCGAAAACCTGGACCAGATCTTCCCAGTTGGAAATCTGCCCCGGAGGCAGGTGCTCCAACCAGGCGCGAGCGGTGTCGGAGAGGAACAGGGGGAGGTTGCGGATGATGAGGTTGTCATCGTCCGTCCCACCCAGTTGACAGGCCAGGCGGTAGTCCGCAAGCCACAATTCCGGTCTCGTTTCCCCCGAGTACTTTGTGATAGTAGTCGGGGGTCGGAATCGGGTCGGGAACGGCGCCCGCCGAATGGCTCGGCTGAAGACCTGCGGACCGGGTGGTTCGGGCGAGGGACTCCGATCCTCCACGCTGTCGTAGCGTCCCCCACGCCTGGGGTGGTAGCCTCGGCGCACCCTTTCGTCGAGGCGTGCCCGACGGTCACGATGAGGGTGCTCGTCGCCGAGGTGGCCCGGGGCCGCAGGCGCGGTGTTGCGCGTGCGCCCGGTGTAGACCGAGGCTTCCCGCGTGAGTCGGGAAGTCGCGGCACGAGGTTCCGAGGGGTACCCCTGCCTTCGGGAGGCAGAGCTCTCGGCCCGCCGGGCCGCAGCGCCTTCCAGGAGATGCTTGAGTTCTCCCTGGATTCGCCGACCCTCGGTGGTTGATGACTCCGGCATCGCGCGGAGGAGCATCGCTGCAGCGGCCAGGTCCTGACCGGTTCCGCTGGATGCGGTAGGCGGTCTGTCCCGGGCATCGTTGGCGATGCGGTGCTGGAGACCTTGGGGCAGGTGACGTATTCCTCCGGCCGGGGGCTGGCTCGCCCATACCTGCCCGATGTTCTGGCGGATTGCCTCGAGCGCTCCTGCTCCCTCATCGAGCCCGGCCTGCGCCCCGCGGACTTGCTCGAGCTGTGGGTCGTGACCCCCCGCCGGAACGGGGACCACAGCTAGCTCCCGCGGGATGTCGGCGCGAGGCGCTGGCCTAGGGGGATCACCATCCTCCGGCATGCCGAGACAGCCGCCTCCGGAGGGATCCCCTAGCTCGATGTGGAAACATTCGCGGCTCGGGCCGCAGTCCTTGTCGTCAAGGCTGCGGCTGCCGTCGGAACAGTCGGAGAGGCAGTAGTCACATGCGGTCATGAAGTCCCGCATGGCACTAGGGTTGCCAGATCCGGAGAAATCCCAGCAGATGCTGGGGTCGTCATCTTCCTCGGACCCAGAGGGTCCGTAGGTCGAGACACCCGTCAATCGGTCCTAAGGCGACCGCACACGAAACCCCAGAGAGGTTGCACTCGCCTCAACGTGAGCGCCCGCCAAAGCGAGGTTGCTAGGCGGGTTGAGGCCGAGTCGAAATGACAAAGGATGGGGAGCAGTCGGTACCTTTTCGTCGACGAGGAGCGATGAAGTCACGTCGAGGGCTGATCGCGCCGTCGTCTTGGGTACGAGGGCGACGTCCTGCAGGCCCTTCGTGAGCGTGCCGGCGTCGTCCACCTGCTCGGGGTCGACGTGTTGCGGGGGGATGCTGCTCGCCTTTGCCTCAAACGCGAGGGCAACGCTTGGCGTGTCCTCCGTTGGGGCGTCGGGGATGTCGATTTGCTCGACAGCCGTCGGAGCGCGGCCTCCCGCTCGGCCCTGGTTGCCCCGCCTCCTCCTCCTCCGATGGCGAGGGAGAGGATGGGGCGAGCTCGAAAGTTGTCCTTCCCCCACGCGGGAAAGACGTCGTTGGTTCCGCCGCCGGCGGGCGGGCTGTCGACCGCCATTGTCGCCGCCGTACGGCGGTGGAAGGAGTACCATGTCATAGCCGCTGTCGAGAGACATGAACTCGAGGCTCCCGAAATGGAGCACCGTCCCGGGTTGGAGAGGTCGTTGGAGACTGCCCATCTGGAGCTTGACGGGAAACTGCTCGTCAACACGCAGCAGGCCCCTACCTGGCGCGCCAACTGTCGGCGTTTCGAGACCGGGGGGTCCCCGAGCCGACGAGTGAGAGTGCCGCGTGCCCCAGCCCAGATGGGTCGAGCGCGTGGGCGAGCGCGAAGGGGGGAGAGAGAGAGCGAGAGGTCGGTGGCCGGAGCCGGGTCGTGAGGGAGTCGGAGAATTCCCGCGGCCTTCGTGTTCGTCCCGCGCCCAGGTCGGGTGCGCTTGCAGTAGGGGGTTACAAGCGTCCGCGTGAGGTGAGGGGAGCGAGCGGCCCCGAGAGAGCGCCTGCCCCTGCCCTCGTTCCCGCGAGGCCAACCTTCTCTAAGAAGGCCCTGGTCCTTCCTTTTATAGTCATAAGGAGAGGGTCCAGGTGTACAAAATGGGGGTGTAGCAAGGTGCTACGTGTCTAGCGAGGGAGAGCTAGCGCCCTAAGTACATGCCAAGGTGGCAGCCGGAGAGATCTTGGCACCCTGTTGGTGTGGCGTCGTGGCTGTTGGAGAAGCAGTGGAGCTTGATGGAGGGACAGCTGTTGGAACAGCGGTGCTCTTGCTGACGTCTCCCTGCTTTCGTAAGGGAGTCAAGAGTCGCCGTCGTCATGGTCCAGTGAGGCGCCATCATTGCCTATCTGGCGGAGCTGGCCAGATGGGACACCGGTCTTGTTCTCTGCGACCCGAGTCGGCTCAGGGCAGGGTGATGATGACGCTTCCTGTTGACGTGGCGGTCTTGTGTCCTAGGTCGGGCGTCGTGGAGGCTCCTCCGAAGTCGAGGCCGAGTCCGTCCTGCATTACGGAGGTCGAGCCAGAACTCCTGGGTTGGGCGAGGCGGAGGTCGTTCGGCAGAGGCCGAGGCGGAGTCCGAGCCCTGGGTCGGGCGAGGCGGAGTTCGTCGTCTTCCGGGGCCTTAGCCCGAGTCCGAGCCCTGGGTCGGGCGGAGCGGAGTTCGCCGTCTTCCGGGGCCTTAGCCCGAGTCCGAGCCCTGGGTCGGGCGGAGCGGAGTTCGCCGTCTTCCGGGGCCTTAGCCCGAGTCCGAGCCCTGGGTCGGGTGGAGCGGAGTTCGCCGTCTTCCGGGGCCTTAGCCCGAGTCCGAGCCCTGGGTCGGGCGGAGCGGAGTTCGCCGTCTTCCGGGGCCTTAGCCCGAGTCCGAGCCCTGGGTCGGGCAGAGCCTCCTATGGCACCTCTGGCGAAGTCTGGTCGTCCGTCGGTCTTACCTTTTGCGTTAAACGCCCCGGTGACTCGGTCGGTTGGCGCGGTGATTTAGTCAGGGTTACTTCTTATCAAAGGCGGGGCCTCGGGCGAGCCGGTGATGCGTCTGCCGTGAAAGAGGAGGCCTCAGGCGAGACGGAGTCATCTTAGGGTCGGCTGCCCTCGCCCGAGGCTAGGCTCGGGCGTGGCGTGATCGAGTCGCTCGTATGGACTGATCCCTGACTTAATCAAACCCATCAGGCCTCTGCAGCTTTATGCTGATGGGGGTTACCAGCTTAGAATTAGGCGTCTTGAGGGTACCCCTAATTATGGTCCCCGACACATAGGCAATTAATATTCTAATTGGCTCTAACCCTGCTACCGGCGCATATGTTTCACCAAAATCAAGTCCTTCCACTTGAGTGTAGCCTTGGGCAACCAACCGTGCTTTATTTCTTGTAACAATGCCATGTTCATCTTGTTTGTTCCTAAAGACCCATCTTGTCCCAATCACATTTTGCTTGGGTCTTTGAACCAAGGACCAGACTTCATTCCGGGTGAAGTTGTTCAATTCCTCTTGCATGGCAATTATCCAATCTAGATCACCCAATGCTTCTTCAACCTTAAGTGGCTCAAGAGAGGAAACAAATGAGTAAAATTCACAAAAATTTGCTAAACGAGATCGAGTTGTTACCCCTCTCCTGATGCTACCCAGGATGTTGTCCACCGGATGATCTCTTTGAATGGTATGATGGACTCGAGGATGGGGCACTGATGGTTGTCTTTGAATTTGCTCCTCCTCATCATCCACTTGATCAAGAGGCACTTCACCATTAACACTTTCGTGTTCATCTTCTACCACAGTTGGCATCCTTTGGGGTTGATGATTTTCTTCAAGACTTGAATGACTTGAGGTTGATGGGTTTGCTTGGGTGGAAGATTTGTCACCCACCACCTTTGCACCCACATCAAAAACCTCATTGGTCATCCACAAAGTTCCTTCCTCATCATCCATTTCTTGAGGTCTCACTTCACCTATTGCAAGCTTCTTTATGGCCTCACAAGGTGGTTCTTCATTTCCTGCAGTCTCATTAGAAACATGCCCTTGCGAGCCATTAGACGCATCAAATGTCACGTCTATCGCTATTTCAACAAGATCGGTGGTATTGTTGAAAACACGATATCCATGCGCATTTGATGCATAACCAAGCAAGAAACCCTCGTCCACTCTAGGAGCAAACTTTGAGCCCTTGACTTTCTTATTAAGAATAAAGCATTTACAACCAAATACTCTAAAATAATCAACTTTAGGTTTGTTATCAGTGAGAAGCTCATAGGCAGTCTTTTTGTAGATCTTGTGAAGATAAAGGCGGTTGATTGCATGACAAGCGGTGTTGACTGCTTCTGCCCAAAAATTGTCAGGGGTCTTGTACTCATCCAACATGGTTCTTGCAGCCTCAATTAGTGTTCGATTCTTCCTTTCCACAACACCATTTTGTTGTGGAGTGTAGGGAACCGAGAACTCATGTTTAATTCCTTCTTCGCCTAAGAATTCTTCGACACCTGTGTTCTTGAATTCTGTTCCATTGTCACTTCTCACTTTCTTGATTTTAAGCTCAAACTCATTTTGAGCTCTTCTCATGAATTTCTTCA
This sequence comes from Zea luxurians, assembly GCA_029449295.1. NCBI lineage: Eukaryota > Viridiplantae > Streptophyta > Magnoliopsida > Poales > Poaceae > Zea > Zea luxurians. The sequence continues at coordinate 127,141,250 of JAOPSE010000010.1, forward strand.
AGGTCTCTTGTGTTTCACCTTTGTCACTCAAAAAGAAAACCCAGGTGAAGCGAGAAAAATCATCAACAATAACTAAGCCATACTTACTACCACCAATGTTGATGTAAGCCACAGGTCCGAAGAGGTCCATGTGAAGAAGCTCCAATGGCCTCTTTGTTGTGATCACATTCTTTGATTGATGTGGGACTCCATGTTGCTTTCCTGCTTGGCATGCGCCACAAACCCTATCTTTCTCAAATACAACATTTGTTAGTCCAATAATGTGACTATCCTTTTGAAGTTTGGCCAAGTTCCTCATGCCAACATGAGCTAGCCGGCGATGCCAAAGCCAACCCTTGTCAGATTTTGCCACTAAACAAGTCTCAGGCTTCACTCTACTTGTTGTAAAATCAACAAGATAGAGTTTGCCCTTCAAGCGACCTGTAAAGGCAACAGAGGAATCCTCCCTTCTAAGGATCTTCACATCCACATCAGAAAATAGACAATTATAACCCATTCCACAAAGTTGTGAAACGGACATCAAATTGTAGCTTAAGGAATCTACCAATAAGACATTTGAAAGTGATTGTTGGTTAGAGATAGGAATTTTACCAATACCAGTCACCTTACTCTTGCCACTATCTCCAAACACAATTTCTTGTGCTTCTTGAGTTAGTTGCAAGGAATGAAACATGTCTTCCTCCCCGGTCATGTGATTTGTATATCCACTGTCAAGCACCCAACTTGACCCACCAGAGGAGTAGACCTGCAAAACAAGTTTAGGCTATGCTTTTAGGTACCCAAATTGAATTGGGTCCTGCAGTGTTAGTTATAGCCTTGGGTACCCACACACTTCTTTTCATGACTTTTCTTTTAGTGTAGGCACCCACATATTTAACAACCAATTTCCCTAAATCCCAAGTCAACATATAATCACAAAGATAAGAGTGAGAAATGGGAGCATTAAATTTTTCTCCACTTGAGGATCCCACTTCCTTCATCTTACTCTTTGTGGAACTCAAGTTTACCTTTACTTGAGTTGACTTGTCATTTGAGGAGTGAATCCTCCCCAAGGCATCATATAGGGTGGTTCCCTCTATGAACTTGGGGGATCTCCACCCCTTATGCACTATGCTAGGGTTTTCCTTGGATGAGTTGAACCCAAGCCCCCTTTTTCCATTGTTGGACTTTAAGGACTTGTACTTGGGTTCAACTTTCTTTAACCCATCATTGCTAGAGCATCTCTTCAATATTTCTTTAACCTTCACCTATGGGCTTTTCTTCCTTGCATGGTTAGTTAAACAACAAGAAGCATGGTATTTGGCACAATGTTTGCAAAAGGTATTATTTGAGGAGCTAGACTTAGATTCAATCAATAAAGATGAGGCATTGATGTTCTTGCAATTTTCAAGTTGCACTTGAAGTTCTTGATTTTGGACATTCAAGCTTAACATGCTTGATTCAAGTGCATCCTTTTCATTTGCAAGATTAGCTATAGAGGTTTTCATATTTGTTACTTCTTTTTCTTTATTCTCTATAGTTATCTTGACTAAGGATACTTCCTTAGTCAAGGCATCTAGCATTTCATCTTTATTGAGTAGCAATTCTTGAAGCTCTAGGTTTCTCTCCTATTCAAAGATGAGCAAGTCTTCTTGAGCATCAAGAGTTGCTTTTCTTTTATCTAGCTTCTCCATTAATTTGGTGATAACATTATATCCATTCAAGCCAAATTCTTTAATCATTTTGTTTTTCATGGCAATTTGTTCATCATCTTCATCATTTGGAAAATCATTACTAAATAAAGTTACCTTATCTCCTTTTGCCATGCGGCAAGTTGGAGTGTAGGAGTCATCTTGTAGGTTGGTGAAGAGTTGCGAGCTTGAAGTAGATTGGATGGCAACGTTTGCCACCATTTCCTCTTCTTTGGAGCTAGAACTCTCTTCATCGGAGTTCCATTCTTCACCAATATGGGCTTGACCATATTTCTTCTTCTTGAAATATCCCTTGTTCTTGCCTCCCTTTTTGAACTTGTCCTTCTTGTATTCCTTCTTGGCTTCTTGTTCCTTTTTGTTAGGATAATCCGCTATGAAATGACCGGTTTGGCCACATTCATAGCATGCCCTCTTCTTTCCTTTCCTTTGAAACTTGTCATTTTTCCTTACAAATTTCTTGAATGTTTTGATGAACATAGTTGTGTCTTCATCACTTGAGCTATCTTCATCACTTGATGTCTCGACCACTTTCTTTGCCTTGTGGTCTTTGTTCTTCCTGGGGGTGTCTTGTTCATTTGAGATCAAGGCATGAGAGTCTCTTGTCTTGACTGGGGCTTCTTCGGATTCATGTTGTTGAATCTTTGCAAATAATTGATGAGGCGTCATTTCCTCATAGTCATCACGGTCCCTTATCATCCTTGCTAGACTCTTGTCCTTTTCTTTGTATGCTCTCATGAATAGTCTTGTGACCTTGGAGTCACTCCAATCTTCACTTCCAAGCACTCTTATTTTGTTTACTAACACCATTAACCGATCAAAGAGTGATTGAAGTGACTCACCCTTAGTCCAATCATATCTAGCAAGCTCACTCTCCAAAGCTTCAATTCTATGTCTCTTAGCTTTAGGGTCTCCTTCATGTGACATTTTAAGAATATTCCAAATGTCACGGGCATCTTCTCTTCCTTGAACTTTCCGGTATTCTTCCGGACAGAGACTTCCTTTTATTATGCTCACCGCTTGAGCATTGCGGTGAACCTCTTGCATCATTTCCAGAGTCATCTCTTCTCCTTGGGCGGGTTTGTACATACCTACATTGACAATCTCCCAAAGACTAGGATGTACACCGATTAAATGCAACTTCATCTTGTCGGCCCACTCGTCATAGTTCAACTCACTAAGAGTTGGTAACTTTCCAAGTGGGGCGGAAGAGAAGTTGGGGATAAAATTTCTAGAGTAATCAAATTGAACTTTACTGAATTCGTTACCTTTACTTTTGGTGGATGATCCTTCGGTGGTGATACTTACCTTGCTCAACACCTTTGACACCAAAAGATCTACCAAGTCATCAATGTATTCAAATTTTCCCTTCCCTTTATATTCTTTGGCCTTTCTTCTTGATTCTTCTTCTTCGGCCTTTTTCTTAGTGTCTTCCTCTTTCATCTTGAGGAACATCTTCTCGGCAATCTTCATGGCGAGGTCGAGGACCTTGGGGTCCACTTCCTCACCAGAGGATGTGACGGGGATTTCTTCGAGGATAGGATCCACATGGTCCCGTTGAGTAGACATGATCGTTCCCTCACGCGGTTAAGTGCAAAACGAGGTACGAAGCTTTGATACCAATTGAAAGTAGCCTAGAAGGGGGGGGGTGAATAGGCTACACCTGAAAATTTTCACTAAAAAACTTCGAGATAGGTCAAATTAAAGTTGCACTGGTGCAAACCGGTTCAGTTGATTTTGTATACAACTGAACAAGTTTGAACCTGCTCAACTTAGATTAAATAATCAGTTAAACAAATATTACGAAGTAGTGAAAGATATTGCTAACGACTTGCTCTACAGAAAATCCACTCAAATAGATGAATATGAACCAACCAACAATTTAAGGCACTTGACAAGAAAGCACAAGAACACGCGATTTATCCCGAGGTTCGGCAACCACCACAAAGGTGTCCTACTCCTCGTTGAGGAGCCCACAAAGGGTCGGGTCTTTTCCAACCCTAATCCTCCACAAGCCGACCACAAAGGTCAAGGCAATCTCTTCTCAAATTTGCTCAAAGAGCGGGTAATACAAACTTCTTGGGGTCGTCCACAAATTTGGAGACTCCCAAGCAACCTCTAACCGTCAAGGAACACAAGGCTCCAAGAGTAACAAATCCGCACAAGGTCAAGTTTGCAATGAGCTCAAGAACAAAGAGAATGGGAGAATCAAGATGAAATTGACAGCGCGTTAGATCGACTTCACCTCACACCAAGGATCCTTCAATCGATTGAAGATGATGTGATTTCGGGTGTGAGATGTGAATTGAATGCCTTTGGTTGGGGTTTTGTCAGCTGAGAAATCGTGGAGAGAGCAGAAGTAAATAAGAGAGAGAGAGTGTGGGGGTATATAAAGGATCCCCCAAAAGCTAGCAGCCGTTGGGAGAAAAGGGGCAAAAACCGGTTGAACCGGTTTATAAACCGGTTGAACCGGTTTCCACCAGGGAGAACCCGGTTCACTGATCTACTCAGTCGAAGAGTCGATCGGACTCAAAACCGGTTGAGCCGGGAAAAATTCCGGTTGAACCGGTTTCTCAAAAATATCTGCAACGATTTTTCTGACAGCTCTGACTGTCAGACAGGTCAGAGCAGGGATGGCAGAGGAACAGTCCCGAAACCGGTTGAACCGGTTTCAAAGGCTGAAAAACAAGTTTTGAACATTTTGAAGTGAACAAAGGTGGAACTCTTGTGGGAAGTAAAAATGGTTTTTCTCAAAGGCATTCATGATCTGGAAAAGTGTTCTCTAAGATGATTTTGAAGGATTTTGAACTTAGCTCATTGCATAACTTACTTAACCATTTCGGATCCCTCTTAATTGAACGGCGATTCCTACAACTCAAGAATTATAAAATGAACACTGCCGTTGTTTCCAAGCATTTGGAGCACGCCATATGATGTAGAATTTAAATCCGCTGTGCTTTACATTTTTTATGCTCATAAGATCTGTGCTTCTCCTGTCTGTAGAATTACTGTGTACATGCTAGGAGCAAACTTGTTAGAATCTCTGTTTGTTTTGTCATTTAATCATCAAAACCCTCAATTAGGGTTGATTGCACTTACAAGGTTGACACCTCCAGTACAAGACCGATTGAGAGCCCCTCAATCTGGTCCACGAGCACAGGCCCAGCAAGATTGTCGAACAACTCGGCCCCAAAGGCTGACTAATCCGGCAGGGGGGCATACAGCTACAACCTCCAACAGTACGAAAAAAGGAGACGCCATTAAAATAGGAACGATAGATGTCGTCGTACAACAAAATAACAAAGGGTCGATGATTTTTGGTGAATCGGCCAACACAAACAAAAAAAAAGGTACGACTGTGAACAAAATAGCCGATCCAAAATACTCCATGCCCCGATGGTGCCCATCGGGATTGACACGATCGCAAAAGCGAAAATTACAGCGCCTTAGAGCAAAGGAGAATCTGGAGAAGGAGGCGGAAAAATATTCAATGACACACATCTGCAGTATCTGTCACCACAAAAGAGATGGAGACCAAAGACCGTTGAGGAAAATCAAACGGCCACAAAGACAGAAAATAAAACAACAACTATGCAGCTCTTTGCAGGTATGGCAGATAGTCCGGCTATAAAGACCGGACCAACCGTACAGGGCGCGGACCGTCCAACCCCTGAGGCCGACTCAGCCGCAATACACCATGACACCTGCAACGACGTACCAACACCCATGGAGGAAGACGACCTGCAAGGAGAAGACCTGGTCGACTACGAAGCTACGCCAGAACACTTAGAAAATTAGGAAAGCAAGGTGACGAATTGGTCAGGACCAGTATGGTGCTCGGCGATATTGGAACTAACAGTTCGATCAAAGCTAAAGGGGTCACGTCCGTTGAGTCAACCATCGGGACTAAGGCCACTGCGTATCATCCTAGTAAGTGTCAAGATGCCTAAGAAAATTGATGTGATCACATCGAGTTAGTTACTTTTGGTTCGCTCAGCTCCACCAAAAGGCAGGGGCATATGTTTGGAACCAAAGTGAGCTGGCGGACGGTCCGCGCATGTGGGCCGGACGGTCCACGAAAGCGCAGAACAGATTAGGGTTCCGAGTTTTGTGCTACGGTTGTTAGCTAAATTCGTAGGATTCGCTCGGAAATTAGTTTGTAAAGGGTCCAGCCCCCCTCCTCTATAAATAGAGAGGTATACGGCCGATTTGTAATCATCAATCGAATCAATAAAACTTCTATCTCGTATTTATTTCCTATACAATTAGGAGTAGTTCTAGTCTAGTTCTAGTTTAGCCTCTCAATCCCCAAATTCTCCGCCTCTCCTCGACTCTACGTCGATTAGAGGAGTCTAGGTCGGTCTACCCGAGCCTAGACACCACCTAGGATCTCTCCTCCCCGACGGGGTCCCTCCCGGGAGCGAGATCCAGGCACCACCGGCGATCTTCCGCCGCCCCTGCGCACGCGCGGACCGTCCGGCCCTAGGGCGCGGACCGTCCGGCCGTCAGGCAGGAAACCATAGCCCCTGCGCCAGGTCGCGGACCGTCCGGCCCTGCGCCGCGGACCGTCCGCGTCTGACCAGAGAGCACCGCCGCTGGTTCTTGTTGAGTGTTTGGCGCTCTAAAAATGCGTCAGCACAGGGCTTGTTCGTTTTGTTCGGAACGGATCTTCTAGAATTGTTCCACCTAGAATGTTAGTTTTATTTATATTAAAACTGATCATCTGAAATAGTTCTAGGTCCTAATCCTAGCTAACCGAACGGGCACTCAATGTTGAGGTGAGATAGTTTGCTCGCTTCAACGAAGTCACCATGCCGCACATTCCACTTATGTTGATAACGAAGAGCACGCCCCATGTAGTCTAGCTTAAAATACGTTTCATCAGGCCTATTGCAAAAACTCTTATCTGCCGCTTCGAGCAGACGAACAAATGGTTGAATCCATGATTAACGTTATGATAGCAAGGAGATTCAGTAGTGGAAAGGCCCATATAGTCTAAGTGGAGTTGGTGGCTAGTCTGGACGTCGGACGAGCTGCAAGTAAGGGTGGGTGATTCAAATGATTTTTCACGGTTCGTTTTGACTTTAATTAATTTTAGTTTAAAAATAGATATAGAGCTCAATTACAATACTATCTGAATCTTAAATTTTATAGTATAAAATTTAGAGTCTATTACTACCTATTACCTGCTGTTCATTTTAAGGGATTTTCCATTTATTTTCTTAAAAAAAGAGCCAGTCGAGCTGGGCCGCTGCCAGGCCCACGACCGAGCAGCTCAGCCCAGCCGGCCAGCAAGAGCTGCGTAGGGCAGGCATGTTGGATTTAGGAGCAGAGGGAGCAAGCGGCATGGCTGCGTGCTCGCATGAGCGGCCAGGGGCAAGCGGCGGCGGCAGATAACTACCTCTCCGTGTGCCTCGACGGAAGAAGCCTGTGATCAAGGAGATATAGTGGTTATCCTCCTCTCCCCTGCCTGATAAGTATGGAGACGAGCTCTCCCCTGGTTGTGGTCTCTCTCTGGTTCACTCAGCACATGGGTGTTCTAGCAATCCCCTGCTCCTCTATCGTTCCAGTTCCTGTTTGTCTGAGAATTTTCTCTATTGGTGATTGCTCACGGGAGTTGGAGGAGGCGCTGTGTTCTTGCTGCAAGGTCCTCTGTGTGCCTCGCTGCTCCTCCATGTGCCTGTGTGGTGCTTGAAAGGGAAATATGGTCAAACCTTTTCCTATATGATTTTGGTGGTTGAATTGTCCAACACAAACAATTGAACTAACTAGTTTGCTCTAGAATATATGTTCTACAGGTGCCAAAGGTTCACAACAAACCAATACAAAGTTAAAAGAAAGGGTTCAAAACAAAGGAGCAAAGAAAACCGAAGACTGCCCTGGTCTGGCGCACCGGACTGTCCGGTGTGCCACCGGATAGTGTCCGGTGCACCAGGGAGAATCACTCCGAACTTCTCAGCTTCGGGTTTCTGGAATTGCTCTCCGCTATAATTCACCGGACTGTCTGGTGCATCACCGGACTGTCCGGTGTGCCAGCGGGAGCAACAGCTAGCGCGCCAACGGTCATCTGCAAAAGGTGAACAGTGAGCTACAGTGCGCGGACACAAACAAGAGCTCTAGACTTTACTCCAAGACACAAACAAGAAATCAAATCCTCTCCCAAGTCCAAAGATCATTTCAATCAAATAGCGACTAGTGAGAGAGAGATATTTGTGTTCATATGAGTTCTTGCGCTTGGATCGTTTTTCTTCTTCCTCATTTCTTGTTCCCAAGACACTTGTAATCAAGGCAAGAGACACCAATTGTGTGGTGGTCCTTGTAGGGACTAAGTGTCCCAATTGATTGAGAAGAGAAGCTCACTCGGTCCAGGTGACTGTTTGAGAGAGGGAAAGGGTTGAAAGAGACCCGGTCTTTGTGACCACCTCAATGGGGAGTAGGTTTACAAGAACCAAACCTCGATAAAACAAATCATCGTGTCACACTCTTCATTTGCTTGTGATTTGTTTTCGCCCTCTCTTTCGGACTCGATTTTATTTCTAACGCTAATCCCAGCTTGTAGTTGTGCTTAAAATTTATAAATTTCAGATTCCGCCTATTCACCCCCCCTCTAGGCGACTTTCAATTGGTATCAGAGCCCGGTACTTCATTAGAGCCTAACCGCTCGAAGTGATGTCGGGAGATCACGCTAAGAAGGAGGTGGTGACCGGCGAGAAGCCCGTCACAAGCCACGGGAAGACTCCATCGGGAGAGTCCGGCAACAAGGGGAAGGGATCCCCTTCACACACCAAGTCGCATCGGAGCGGCGACAAGAAAAAGAAGATGAAGAAGATGGTCTACTATGAGACCGACTCTTCGTCACCATCTACATCCGGCTCTGACGCGTCGTCCATTACTTCTAAGCGCCATGAGCGCAAGAAGTTTAGTAAGATCCCCCTATGCTATCCTCGCATTTCTAAACATACTCCTTTACTTTCCGTCCCATTAGGCAAACCACCCGTTTTTGAGGGTGAAGATTATAACATGTGGAGTGATAAAATGAGGCATCACCTAACCTCACTCCACGCTAGTATTTGGGACGTTGTTGAGTTTGGAGTGCAGGTACCATCACCGGGGGATGAAGATTATGATTCGGACGAGGTTGCCCAAATCCGGCACTTCAACTCCCAAGCCACTACTATACTCCTCGCCTCTCTAAGTCGAGAGGAGTATAATAAGGTGCAAGGGTTGAAGAGCGCAAAAGAGATTTGGGACGTGCTCAAGACCGCGCACGAAGGAGATGAGGTGACAAAGATCACCAAGCGGGAGACGATCGAGGGGAGCTCGGTCGGTTTATGCTCAACCAAGGGGAGGAGCCACAAGCCATGTACAACCGACTCAAAATCTTGGTGAACCAAGTGCGCAACCTCGGGAGCACAAAATGGGATGACCATGAGATGATCAAGGTTATTCTTAGATCACTCGTTTTTCTTAACCCTACTCAAGTTCAATTAATTCGTTGTGATCCTAGATATAAACTAATGTCTCTCGAGGAGGTTATAGGAAAATTTGTGAGCTTTGAATTGATGATCAAAGGCTCCAAGAAAATCATCGAGCAAGGCGCCACCTCAACACCCGAGGTGCAACCCGTCGCGTTCAAGGCGACGGAAGAAGAAAAGAAGGATTCTACACCAAGTAGGGTCCCCATCAATGCCTCCAAGCTCGACAACGAGGAGATGGCGCTCATCATCAAGAGCTTCCGCCAAATCCTCAAGCAAAGGAGGGGGAAGGATTACAAACCCCGCTCCAAGAAGGTTTGCTACAACTGTGGTAAGCCCGGTCACTTTATAGCAAAATGTTCTATTTCTAGTGACAGGGGCAACGACAAGAGGGGGAAGAAGAAGGAGAAGAAGAGATACTACAAGAAGAAGGGCGGTGATGCCCATGTTTGTCGGGAGTGGGACTCCGACGAGAGCTCCACCGACTCCTCCTCCGACGAGGACGCCACCAACATCGCCGTCAACAAGGGTCTTCTCTTCCCCAACGTCGGCCACAAGTGTCTCATGGCAAAGGATGGTAAGAAGAAGAAGGTAAAATCTAGATCCTCCACAAAGTATGCAACTTCTAGCGATGAGGATAATTCTAGTGATGATGAGGATACCTTGCTCACTCTTTTTGCCAACCTAAACATGCAACAAAAAGAAAAATTGAATGAATTGATTAGTGCTATTCATGAGAAGGATGAACTCTTGGATAGCCAAGAGGACTTCCTAATTAAAGAAAATAAGAAGCATGTTAAGGTTAAAAATGCTTATGCTCAGGAGATAGAGAAAAATGAAAAATTGACTAGTGAGCTTAGCACTTGCCATGATATTATATCCAACCTTAGAAATGAAAATGCCAAATTAATTGCTAAGGTTGAGAAGTTTGATGTTTGTGATGATTCAATTGTTAGTCTTAGAAATGAGAATACCAAATTGATTGCTAAGATTGACAAATTGAATGAATCTCTTGCTAGCCTTAAGATTGAGAATGAAAAATTAATTGCTAAGGCTAAAGATTTAGATGTTTGCAATGTTTCTATTTCCAATCTTAGAAATGAAAATGCCATGTTACATACTAAGATTGATGAATTAAATGCTTGCAAACCCTCTACATCTAGTGTTGATCATGTTACTATTTGTACTAGATGTAGAGATATTAATGTTGATGTTATTCATGATCACCTTGCTATGATTAAACAACAAAATAATCATATAGCAAAATTAGATGCTAGAATTGCCGAGCATGAACTAGAGAATGAAAATTTTAAGTTTGCTAGAAGCATGCTCTATAGTGGGAGACGCCCTGGCATTAAGGATGGCATTGGCTTCCAACAGAGAGGCAATGTTAAACTTAATGCCCCTAAAAGATTGTCTAATTTTGTTAAGGGCAAGGCTCCCATGCCACAGGATAACGAAGGCTATATTTTGTATCCTGCTGGTTATCCTGAGAATAAGATTAGGAGAATTCATGCCAAGAAGACTCATTCTGTTTCTCACCATGCTTTTATTTATAAGAATGAGGCTTCTAGCTCTAGGCGTTCTACACATGTTAAAATGCCTAGGAAGAAATCTCCTATTGCATCAATTGAACCTAATATTTCATTTAAGACTTTTGATGCTTCATATGTGCTTACTAACAAATCAGGCAAAGTAGTTGCCAAATATGTTGGGGGCAAACACAAGGGCTCCAAGACTTGTGTTTGGGTACCCAAGGTGCTTGTTTCTAATATGAAAGGACCCAAAACCGTTTGGGTACCTAAGAAAAGGCCTAAACTTGTTTTGTAGGTTTATGCATCCGGGGGCTCAAGTTGGATCATTGATAGCGGGTGCACAAACCACATGACTGGGGAGAAAAGGATGTTCTCCTCCTATGAGAAAAACCAAGATCCCCAAAGAGCTATCACATTCGGGGATGGAAATCAAGGTTTTGTCAAAGGATTGGGTAAAATTGCTATATCACCTGACCATTCTATTTCCAATGTTTTTCTTGTAGATTCATTAGATTATAACTTGCTTTCAGTTTCTCAATTATGTAAAATGGGTTACAATTTTCTTTTTATGGATATAGGTGTTACTGTCTTTAGAAGAAGTGATGATTCAATAGCATTTAAGCGAGTGTTAGAGGGTCAGCTATACTTAGTTGATTTTAATAGAGCAGAACTCGACACTTGCTTAATTGCTAAGACTAACATGGGTTGGCTCTGGCACCACCGACTAGCTCACGTTGGGATAAAGAATCTTCACAAGCTTCTAAAGGGAGAACACATTTTGGGACTAACAAATGTTTATTTTGAGAAAGACATGATTTGTAGCGCATGCCAAGCAAGGAAGCAAGTGGGTGTTCATCATCCACACAAGAACATCATGACGATCGACATGCCACTTGAGCTACTCCACATGGACCTATTTGGCCCGATAGCTTACATAAGCATCGGTGGGAGTAAGTACTGTCTAGTTGTTGTGGATGATTATTCTCGCTTCACTTGGGTATTCTTTTTGCAGGAAAAATCTCAAACCCAAGAGACCTTAAAGGGATTCTTGAGACGAGCTCAAAATGAGTTCGGCTTAAGGATCAAGAAGATAAGAAGCGACAATGGAACGGAGTTCAAGAACTCTCAAATTGAAGGCTTTCTTGAGGAAGAATGCATCAAGCATGAGTTCTCTTCTTCCTACACGCCACAACAAAATGGTGTAGTGGAGAGGAAGAATAGGACTCTACTTGACATGGTGAGAACCATGCTTGATGAGTACAAGACACCAGACCGGTTTTGGACCGAGGCGATTAACACCGCCTGCTACTCCATGAACCGGTTATACCTTCACCGAATCCTCAAGAAGTCATCTTATGAACTCCTCACTGGTAAAAAGCCCAATTTTTCATATTTTAGAGTCTTTGGTAGCAAATGTTTTGTTCTTGTTAAAAGAGGTAGAAAATCTAAATTTTCTCCTAAGGTTGTAGAAGGCTTTTTACTTGGTTATGATTCAAACACAAGGGCATATAGAGTCTTTAACAAGTCCACTGGACTAGTTGAAGTTTCTTGTGACATTGTGTTTGATGAGACTAACGGCTCTCAAGTAGAGCAAGTTGATCTTGATGAGCTAGATGATGAAGAGGCTCCATGCGTCGCGCTAAGGAACATGTCCATTGGGGATGTGTGTCCTAAGGAATCCGAAGAGCCTCCACAAGCATAAGATCAACCATCTTCCTCCATGCAAGCATCTCCACCAATTCAGGATGAGGATCAAGCTCAAGATGATGAAAATGAAGATCAAGAGGATGAACCACCTCAAGAGGAGGACAGTGATCAAGGGGGAGATGCCAATGATCAAGACAAGGAAGATGAACAAGATCAAAGATAGCCACACCCAAGAGTCCACCAGGCGATTCAAAGAGATCACCCCATGAACACCATCCTCGGCGATATTCATAAGGGGGTAACTACTTGTCGGCATTTCGACCCCGGGGGGTCCCTGGCCCGACGAGCAAATTGTCGCTGCGTGTCCCAGCCTAGATGGGTCGGCGCGAGACGGAGACACAAGGGGGGAAGAAACGGTGAGGGGAACCCGCGGCCTCGTGTTGTCCTGCGCCCAAGGCGGATGCGCTTGCAGTGGGGGGTTACAAGCGTTCGCGAGGGAGAGAGAGAGAGAGAGGGGTGTGAGACTGCGCGTTAGCCCGTTCTCCCGCGCGGCGGCCGTCAGCCCGCCCGCCGGCGGTGGAATCGACGACGTCTTCCCCGCGTGGCGGAAGAACAGCATCCGGGTCTGTCCCGTCACCTTCCTCGTCGACGGAGGAGGAGGCGGGGCAATCATGGCCGAGCAGGAGGCGGCACCTCGTCGGCTGTCGAGCGAGTCGACGACGCCGGCGCCCCAACGGGGGACAAGTCGGGCGTCGACCTCGCATTTGAGACGAAGACGAGTGTCGTTTCCCTGCAACACGCCAACCCCAAGCAAACGAACGACGCCAGCACGCTTGCGAAGGACTTGCTGGGCGTTAGCCTCGTACCCGAGATAACGGTGCAGTCCATCCCCGACGCGACTTTGTCACCATCCGTCGATCAAGAGGTACCGACAGTTTCCCATCCTGTGCCTTTTAGATTCAGCTTCGACCCACCAAGCAACCCTGCTTCGGTGGACGCTTTCATGAAGGCATATCCAAACCTTCCGGGGTACCATATGTGGTCAACCTGGGACAGATTGACGACCGTCTCGACCTACGGGCCCCCGGGTTCCGAGGAAGATGACGAGCCCGACTCTGGTTGGGATTTCTCCAGGCTCGATAACCCCAGTGCCATGCGGGACTTCGTGACCGCATGTGACTACTGCCTCTACGATTGCTCCGATGATAGCCACAGCCTCGGTGACGAGGACTGTGGCCCAAGTAACGAATGTTTCCACGTCGATCTAGAGGGTCTCGACGAAGGCAACCACCTTGGTATGCCGGAGGACGGCGATCCCTCTAGTCCTGCGCCTCGCGTTGACATCCTTTGGGAGCTAGCTGTGGTCCTAGTCCCTGCGGGGGGTCAGGACACACAGCTCGAGCAAATCCGCGAGATGCAGGCCAGGCTCGACGAGGAAGCAGGACAACTTGTGTAGCTCCGGCAGAACATCGGGTAGGAGCGGGCAGGCTGAGCACCGGCCGGAGAAGCGCGTCATCTGGCCCAGGACGTCCAGCACCGCATCGCCGACGATGCCAGGGCAAGGCTACCCCCGGCTTCTAGTGGGGTTGGCCAGAACCTGGCTGCAGCGGCAATACTACTCCGAGCGATGCCGGAACCATCCACCACCAAGGGGCGGCGTATCCAGGGAGAGCTCAAGAATCTCCTGGAGGATGCCGCGGTCCGACGGGCCGAAAGCTCTGCCTCCCGGAGGCAGGGGTACCCCCCGGAACATCGCGCCGTGACTTCTCGATTCATACGGGAAGCCTCGGTCCACACTGGGCGCACGCGGGACACAACGCCTGCGGCCCTGGGTCGCCTCGGCAACGAGCACCACCACCGCGACCGTCGAGCCCGCCTCGACGAGAAGGTGCTCCGAGGCTACCACCCCAGGCGTGGGGGACGCTACGACAGCGGGGAGGATCGGAGTCCTTCGCCCGAACCACCCGGTCTGCAAGCCTTCAGCCGGGCCATACGACGGGCGCTGTTCCCGACCCAGTTCCGGGCCCCGACTACCATCACCAAGTACTCGGGGGAGACGAGGCCGGAACTGTGGCTCACAGACTACAGGCTGGCCTGCCAGCTGGGTGGAACGGACGATGACAACCTCATCATCCGCAACCTCCCCCTATTCCTCTCCGACGCCGCCCGAGCCTGGCTGGAGCATCTGCCTCCTACGCAGATCTCCAAATGGGACGACCTGGTCAAAGCTTTCGCCGGCAACTTCCAGGGCACATACGTGCGCCCTGGGAACTCCTGGGATCTCCGAAGATGCCGCCAGCAGTCGGGAGAATCCCTACAGGATTACATCCGGTGATTCTCGAAGCAGCACACCGAGCTGCCCAACATCATCGACTCAGATGTCATCGGCGCGTTCCTCGCCGGCACCACTTGTCGCGACCTGGTGAGCAAGCTGGGTCGCAAGACTCCCACCAGGGTGAGCGAGCTGATGGACATCGCCACCAAGTTCACCTCTGGCTAGGAGGCGGTCGAGGCCATCTTCTGGATGGACAAGCAGCCTCAGGGGCGCTAGCCGGATGACGTCCCCGAGGCGTCCGCTCAACGCGGCGCGAGGAAGAAGGGCAAGAAGAAGTCGCAAGCGAAACGCAACGCCACCGACGCCGACCTTGTCGCCGCCGCCGAGCACAAGAACCCTCGGAAGCCTCCCGGAGGCGCCAGCTTGTTCGACAAGATGCTCAAGGAGTCATGCCCCTATCATCAGGGTCCCATAAAGCACACCCTTGAGGATTGCGTCATGCTTTGGCGCTACTTCCACAAGGTCGGGCCACCGGCGGAAGGTGGCAGGGCCCCCGACAACGGCAAGAAGGAGGCCCACAAGGCAGAGGAGTTTCCCGAGGCCCATGACTGCTTCATGATCTACGGTGGGCAAGTGGCGAACGCCTCGGCTCGGCACCGCAAGCAAGAGCGCTGGGAGGTCTGCTCGGTAAAGGTGGCGGCGCCAGTTTACCTAGACTGGTCCGACAAGCCCATCACCTTTGACCAAGGCGACCACCCCGACCGCATGCCGAGCCCGAGGAAGTACCCGCTTGTTGTTGATCCCATCATCGGCAACGTCAGGCTTACCAAGGTCCTCATGGACGGAGGCAGCAGCCTCTACATCATCTACGCCGACACCCTCGGGCTCCTGCAGATCGATCTGTCCTCGAGCCGACGCGGTGCCCTTTCACGGGATCATTCCCAAGAAGCGCGTCCAGCCCCTTGGACAACTCGATCTGCCCGTCTGCTTCGGGACTCCCTCCAATTTCCGAAAGGAAACCCTCATGTTCGAGGTGGTCAGGTTCCGAGGAACCTACCATGTAGTGCTAGGGAGACCATGCTACGCCAAGTTCATGGCCGTCCCCAACTACACCTACCTCAAGCTCAAGATGCCGGGCCCCAACGGGGTCATCACCATCGGCCCCACGTACCGACACGCGTACGAATGCGACGTGGAGTGCGTGGAGTACGCCGAGGCCCTCGCCGAATCTGAGGCCCTCATCGCCGACATGGAGAGCCTCCCCAAGGAGGTTCCAGATGCGAAGCGCCACGCCGGCAACTTAACGAGCAGAGGCGGTTAAATCTGTCCCTCTCGACCCCAGCGACGACACCTCCAAGCAGATCCGGATCGGCTCCGAGCTCGACCCCAAATAGGAAGCGGTGCTCGTCGACTTTCTCCGCGCGAACGCCGAGGTTTTTGCGTGGAGTCCCTCGGACATGCCTGGCATACCGAGGGAAGTCGCCGAGCACTCACTGGATATCCGAGCTGGAGCCCGACCCGTGAAGCAGCCTCTGCGCCGATTCGACAAAGAAAAGCGCAGAGCCATAGGCGAGGAGATCCACAAGATGATGGCTGCAGGGTTCATCAAAGAGGTATTCCATCTCGAATGGCTAGCCAACCCTGTGCTTGTGAAAAAGAAAGATGGGAAATGGTGGATGTGTGTAGACTACACTGGTCTAAACAAAGCATGTCCGAAGGTTCCTTACCCTCTGCCTCGTATCGATCAAATCGTGGATTCCACTGCTGGGTGCGAAACCCTGTCATTCCTCGATGCCTACTCAGGGTATCACCAAATCAGGATGAAAGAGTCCGACCAGCTCGTGACTTCTTTCATCACACCTTGTGGCATGTACTGCTACGTTACTATGCCATTCGGTTTGAGGAATGCGGGTGCGACATACCAAAGGTGCATGAACCACGTGTTCAAGGAGCACATTGGTCGAACGGTCGAGGCCTACGTCGATGACATCATAGTCAAGACGAGGAAAGCCTCCAACCTCCTCTCCGACCTTGAAACAACATTCAAGTGTCTCAAGGCGAAAGGCGTAAAACTCAATCCCAAGAAGTGTGTCTTCGGAGTTCCCCGAGGCATGCTCTTGGGGTTCATCGTCTCCGAGCGGGGCATCGAGGCCAACCCGGAGAAAATCGCGGCCATCACCAACATGGGGCCTATCAAGGACTTGAAAGGAGTACAGAGGGTCATGGGATGCCTTGCGGCTCTGAGCCGCTTCATCTCGCGCCTCGGCGAAAGAGGCCTCCCCCTGTATCGCCTCTTAAGGAAGACCGAGCGCTTCTGTAAGACCCAAAATTAGTAGAGGAAAAAAAAATATAAACAAAGTATCATAATGCTTTGGAAATTAGGAAAATAAGAAAAATGATGAGAAAAGGGATTTTTCTTTTAAAGGAAACCATTTATACATCCCATGAAATAAATAACAAGGAGAATAAAGCTTAACTTAGTAAAATTAAAATAATATGGTTTATATTCACCTTTGGGTTCTAATTGATACATTTGAAAAATCTGAAAACTAAAATAGAAGTATAAATTTGAATTTGGAATAGAAAATAGAAAATAAAAGAGAAGGGAAGAACTAAGAAAAATACTACATAAAATAAAATAAAAATCAGAATAAACATCCTTCACACTTAAATTATTAAATTATACCATTCAAACTGAGGACAAGTTATTTCACAAAGTTTGAATTTAAACTTGAACTCAAATTGGATTTGAAAATGGAGAAAAGAAAATAGAAAATAAAAAGGAAAAGAATAAAAACCTTACCTGGGCTCGCTGTACCATTTTCGGCCCACTTAGGGAATCATCACCGTGCGGCCCAATTCTCCTCCCGCGCCCTCTCACCCTGCGGCTGACGCGTGGGCCCCGCCCGTAAGCCTCTCACGCGCGCGTGCCTGCTCTTCCCTTTGCGCCGACAACCGGGGCCCGCGGGTCAGCCTCCTTGCTCATTTGCGCTTGCTCCTCACAGCTTCTGCCACGCGGGCCCGCCCGGCCAGCCACCTGCCTCTGCTCGCCTCGCGCCAGTCACTTACGACTGGGACCCACTGTCAGTCCAATCCCCTTCCCAAGTCCGTAGCCAACGAACTCACCGCAACGACCGCGCGAACTCGCCGCCGGGAACCTCGCTCTTCGTGCCTTGCTCGGACTTCGCTACCGGGTATAAATTAGGCGTCGCGACATCATCGTCCTCCCAACTCTGGGCATCGAGCTCAACTAGAACTCATCACGCACGCAAGCCGTGAGAAAGAGCGCACCGCGAGAGAAGGGAGATTGGTTCGCCATTGTCTTGGCGAAATTTGTGCTCGGGGAGCTTCGTCGGGGGTCTGCGGGCATCTACGATTGGAGTTTTTGGACTGAAGGCGGTCTGGGCTTAACGAATTTCTCATCGACACGCCGCCGTGGCCATTGTTCCGCCATATCGCGTCGACAGCCTCTTCCTCGTCACCCCCGACGGTGTGAACACCTTTGTAAGTCTCATCTTCATCACCGCTCTGTTTACCGCCCCTTAATTTTGGGGATTCGCGCTCGGGATCTCGGATTGGTGTGCTCCGGCGACGGCTCCACCGCGGTTGGTGGGCGGCGCCGCCGCCGTCGGGGTTGTTTTGGGGGAAAGCGTGTGGGACGTTGATTCTTTGCGTAACGGCCAGGATTAGATCTCAGCGTACCCCTTCGATGGATTGATCTGGGCCGCTGGATCGGACCGAACGGTACCGATTGGTTTGCGCCTCATTAAATCTGGACCGTAGATCTCGGATCGTAGGGTCAGCAGAGCATACCGGTTCACAGGATTCGCGATTTAATCTGGGCCCTTGATCAGTGATCGGGCGGCCGATCTCCACCGATACCCCTTCGCGCTGGCACTTTTGTTAAAGAGCCCCCGTCTTTAGTTTAAATCAACCCGCCGTCCCACGGGCACTGTTGACTGAGTCTCGGGATTCTTGCGCCGAGCCCCCTGCGCTTTGCTGTAATTGAGGCCCAGTCCAGAACTCATTTAATTTGAATAAATGAAATAGAAAATGGATTTTTAATATGAAAATAATTGCTAGAACTTAGATAATTCATAGAAAATTCATTTTAACTCCAAATTGAACCATTCCACTTTCTAAAATTTTGTAATTTTATTCTCTACCACCTAGAACCTCTGTTTTGTCATGAAAACAATTAGAAATTTAATCTCTCACTTAATCCATTTTAAGCACATAAAACCTTTGAAAATTCATAACTTAAAATCTACAACTCCAAAATTAATAATTCTTTTTCCTGTGATCTTATTTTAATATGTATATTATTAATGTGTATTTTGTTCTTATGTTTGGTGTAATGTTAAATTTTGCCTATACAATGTTTGTTTGTATTGCTACGTTTAGCAGTGAGGCCACGAGGATCTGAAGAATCATCCTGGTACCTGGAATCTCAAGTCCCAGGCAAGTTGTGCCCTTGATCACTTCTTTTCACCTACTCATGTTCTAATTAATCGTAATGATCTGCATAGGTTAATTTTGATGGGACCCAATAGGTTACCCTAGTTTGTCTATCTTTATACCTTGTTTACCACTGAACTTTCTGGGTAGTACTTGCTAGTGCTATATGTGGTTTTGGGTATAAAGATTACACTATTCATGAATATACCTTTGTTATCAGTTGTTATTTATGGTTCATGATAAGATCATTATGTTAATTGGAACATGGAGAACCACCCGGGAAAACAGTGCTACCACAAGGGTGGAATGGGACGCCCTTGGCCGATTAATTAGGAAAGCTAGTGGAAGACTACCTTACCCGAAAGGGGCAAGGGCAGTAGGGGAGAGGTCAGTGTAGGGAGGCCCTCGGGAGGATTTTGCTGCGATGGCGGTCCTGCAAGGGATTCCTGCACTGGATCTTCCTATAAACTGTAGCGGGTTTTCGGAAGCTAGTGGAACTTTGTAAAGGCCTCGTAGTGGATCCCTAGCCATTCACCTCGGAAGTGTCTAAGGGCCTTGCAAACCCTGGCGACATGGGATACACGACTTGTGGGTAAAGATGCGCAACCTCTGCAGAGTGTAAAACTAGTATACTAGCCGTGCTCACGGTCATGAGCAGCTCGGACCCTCACATGATTAAATTATGGAACTTAAACTCAATTTGTCATATGCATTGCATCGCAGGTGAAGTTGTTACTTTTGTTCTACTATTTAACTGGGTTGGTATTTACTTATACTTAGTAACTGCTAATAAAATTTTGACCAACTTTAAAAGCAATGCTCAGCTCTAACCATCTTCTTTGGTAAGCCTTACACTTCACGTGAGCTCCCACCTTTGGCGAGTTCATGCACATTATTCCCCACAACTTGTTGAGCGATGAACGTATGTGAGCTCACTCTTGCTGTCTCACACACCCCACAGGTCAAGAACAGGTACCACAGGATGAAGCGCTTGGAGGATGCTGCGATGAGTTCGTGAGAGGTCTAGGTCGTCGTCTCCCAGTCAACTTTGGGTTGCTGGACCGTTGTCTCCTTATAATGTAATTATTTATTTTGTATAGAACTCCTGTTATATATAAAGTTGTGACATTCGATCCTGTGCCACTATTCATCATATGTGTGAGACTTGGTCCCAGCACACCTGGTGATTATGTTTACGCCCGGGTTTTGGACCCCTAAAATTCGGGTGTTACAGAAGTGGTATCAAAGGAATGTTGACTGTAGAACGAAACCTAGATAGAACTGGACAACCATTGTCTACTTACCTTACTCTGATCCTTTCTAAACTTTTCTTAATCTTTTCTCATCTAATTCCGCTTTACTCTGATTATTCTTACCTTTTTCCTTCTAAAGACAAATGTGGATTTCACACTCTGAAATCCTGTGCCTAAAGTGACCTTTAGGAATAGGAGACCTACTCTCAGGAACAAAAACAAAACTATTTTTATGGTTATCTATGCACCTGAATGTTTGTTCTTATGATATTTTGTCTGATTTGGATTTTTGATTGAGTGTGATGGGTTGTGGAGTGATGCCCACAATTACATCTACAAAAACGTATAGGCATAAATAGAATTCATAAGAAAACTAAACCACTTAGATTATCCTCCATTAAAATGTATCTATCTCATAGAGATCCCTCTAATCTTAAAAGACTCTCCCATATCTTAATAGATTCATCGTATCTTATAAGATTCTATCTTGTCTTACTAGATCCACCTCATCTTAAAAGATTCTTCTTACCTTAATAAATTCACCTTATCTTGAAGAGATTCTAACCTACCTACATCATATAATCCATCCTATCCCAAAAGATTCTAACATGTATCCTACCCTAGTAGATCTATCTGACCTAAACTAGTCTAACCTAGTCATATCCAACCTAATCTAGATTTTATCTAATCTATTATGATCTAATCTAGAGTAAAGTTACTTAATGCTGGTACACAAGATGTGGCCATACTCCTAAATCACTTAAGCCTAATTTGGAGACTTATATCAACTTGGCCATACACAACAACTCGACCTATATAACAAGTTACATAACTTACCCAATTAATAGAGTCTTAATGGATTGCATAATCTATCAACCACCACCTGACATCAAACCAGATTTTGACCTACATCATGTAGTCTATCTCACCCATATATATCTAATCGTGACAAAATTCTATCCTACCTTTGGATATTCACCTTATACGACTGGTTACCTTAACCTGAACATAAAACAAAGATTAAGCCCTACTAAAGAATCTTCAGATTATAACCAGCTACTAGCTTATTTATTCCGCTTATTGAATAATTTCCTTTGCAAAACTATTACCATATGCTTCTAACTTTCATGGTCAATACCAGGAAAGGAAAGATTATCACGCAACAGCAAACAGAAATGAATTCTCCAAATCCTCCACCTATTGAAACCGAACAAGTGGTTGCTGCCCAAAGACTGGTAATACAACAATTAACAGACCTGGTGACCGAGATGCAAAACCAGATAAGACAACAACGCGAGGAAATACGTCAGGTCCGCCAAGAAATAAGGCAAGCACGGTTGGAGAGACAACAACAACAACAACCTCCACCACCACCACCAACTCCACCAAGCTACATAGATATAAACTATGATGATTTGTAAAATCTAGACGTTACTTTAGTTAGTAGATGATATGATATTATTTAGAAGGAACAATAAGGTCTATTGACCCTATGTTTTGTTAAAGAATTATACCTCATGCTGAGATTTCTTTGTTTGTGCATATGTTCCGAGAACAATATGAGTATACATCCCTTTTCTTACAAATCTCGAGGACGAGATTATTTTTAAGGGGGGTAGGATTTGTAAGACCCAAAATTAGTAGAGGAAAAAAAATATAAACAAAGTATCATAATGCTTTGGAAATTAGGAAAATAAGAAAAATGATGAGAAAAGGGATTTTTCTTTTAAAGGAAACCATTTATACATCCCATGAAATAAATAACAAGGAGAATAAAGCTTAACTTAGTAAAATTAAAATAATATGGTTTATATTCACCTTTGGGTTCTAATTGATACATTTGAAAAATCTGAAAACTAAAATAGAAGTATAAATTTGAATTTGGAATAGAAAATAGAAAATAAAAGAGAAGGGAAGAACTAAGAAAAATACTACATAAAATAAAATAAAAATCAGAATAAACATCCTTCACACTTAAATTATTAAATTATACCATTCAAACTGAGGACAAGTTATTTCACAAAGTTTGAATTTAAACTTGAACTCAAATTGGATTTGAAAATGGAGAAAAGAAAATAGAAAATAAAAAGGAAAAGAATAAAAACCTTACCTGGGCTCGCTGTACCATTTTCGGCCCACTTAGGGAATCATCACCGCGCGGCCCAATTCTCCTCCCGCGCCCTCTCACCCTGCGGCTGACGCGTGGGCCCCACCCGTAAGCCTCTCACGCGCGCGTGCCTGCTCTTCCCTTTGCGCCGACAACCGGGGCCCGCGGGTCAGCCTCCTTGCTCATTTGCGCTTGCTCCTCACAGCTTCTGCCACGCGGGCCCGCCCGGCCAGCCACCTGCCTCCGCTCGCCTCGCGCCAGTCACTTACGACTGGGACCCACTGTCAGTCCAATCCCCTTCCCAAGTCCGTAGCCAACGAACTCGCCGCAACGACCGCGCGAACTCGCCGCCGGGAACCTCGCTCTTCGTGCCTTGCTCGGACTTCGCTACCGGGTATAAATTAGGCGTCGCGACATCATCGTCCTCCCAACTCTGGGCATCGAGCTCAACTAGAACTCATCACGCACGCAAGCCGTGAGAAAGAGCGCACCGCGAGAGAAGGGAGATTGGTTCGCCATTGTCTTGGCGAAATTTGTGCTCGGGGAGCTTCGTCGGGGGTCTGCGGGCATCTACGATTGGAGTTCTTGGACTGAAGGCGGTCTGGGCTTAACGAATTTCTCATCGACACGCCGTCGTGGCCATTGTTCCGCCATATCGCGTCGACAGCCTCTTCCTCGTCACCCCCGACGGTGTGAACACCTTTGTAAGTCTCATCTTCATCACCGCTCTGTTTACCGCCCCTTAATTTTGGGGATTCGCGCTCGGGATCTCGGATTGGTGTGCTCCGGCGATGGCTCCACCGCGGTTGGTGGGCGGCGCCGCCGCCGTCGGGGTTGTTTTGGGGGAAAGCGTGTGGGACGTTGATTCTCTGCGTAACGGCCAGGATTAGATCTCAGCGTACCCCTTCGATGGATTGATCTGGGCCGCTGGATCGGACCGAACGGTACCGATTGGTTTGCGCCTCATTAAATCTGGACCGTAGATCTCGGATCGTAGGGTCAGCAGAGCATACCGGTTCACAGGATTCGCGATTTAATCTGGGCCCTTGATCAGTGATCGGGCGGCCGATCTCCACCGATACCCCTTCGCGCTGGCACTTTTGTTAAAGAGCCCCCGTCTTTAGTTTAAATCAACCCGCCGTCCCACGGGCACTGTTGACTGAGTCTCGGGATTCTTGCGCCGAGCCCCCTGCGCTTTGCTGTAATTGAGGCCCAGTCCAGAACTCATTTAATTTGAATAAATGAAATAGAAAATGGATTTTTAATATGAAAATAATTGCTAGAACTTAGATAATTCATAGAAAATTCATTTTAACTCCAAATTGAACCATTCCACTTTCTAAAATTTTGTAATTTTATTCTCTACCACCTAGAACCTCTGTTTTGTCATGAAAACAATTAGAAATTTAATCTCTCACTTAATCCATTTTAAGCACATAAAACCTTTGAAAATTCATAACTTAAAATCTACAACTCCAAAATTAATAATTCTTTTTCCTGTGATCTTATTTTAATATGTATATTATTAATGTGTATTTTGTTCTTATGTTTGGTGTAATGTTAAATTTTGCCTATACAATGTTTGTTTGTATTGCTACGTTTAGCAGTGAGGCCACGAGGATCTGAAGAATCATCCTGGTACCTGGAATCTCAAGTCCCAGGCAAGTTGTGCCCTTGATCACTTCTTTTCACCTACTCATGTTCTAATTAATCATAATGATCTGCATAGGTTAATTTTGATGGGACCCAATAGGTTACCCTAGTTTGTCTATCTTTATACCTTGTTTACCACTGAACTTTCTGGGTAGTACTTGCTAGTGCTATATGTGGTTTTGGGTATAAAGATTACACTATTCATGAATATACCTTTGTTATCAGTTGTTATTTATGGTTCATGATAAGATCATTATGTTAATTGGAACATGGAGAACCACCCGGGAAAACAGTGCTACCACAAGGGTGGAATGGGACGCCCTTGGCCGATTAATTAGGAAAGCTAGTGGAAGACTACCTTACCCGAAAGGGGCAAGGGCAGTAGGGGAGAGGTCAGTGTAGGGAGGCCCTCGGGAGGATTTTGCTGCGATGGCGGTCCTGCAAGGGATTCCTGCACTGGATCTTCCTATAAACTGTAGCGGGTTTTCGGAAGCTAGTGGAACTTTGTAAAGGCCTCGTAGTGGATCCCTAGCCATTCACCTCGGAAGTGTCTAAGGGCCTTGCAAACCCTGGCGACATGGGATACACGACTTGTGGGTAAAGATGCGCAACCTCTGCAGAGTGTAAAACTAGTATACTAGCCGTGCTCACGGTCATGAGCAGCTCGGACCCTCACATGATTAAATTATGGAACTTAAACTCAATTTGTCATATGCATTGCATCGCAGGTGAAGTTGTTACTTTTGTTCTACTATTTAACTGGGTTGGTATTTACTTATACTTAGTAACTGCTAATAAAATTTTGACCAACTTTAAAAGCAATGCTCAGCTCTAACCATCTTCTTTGGTAAGCCTTACACTTCACGTGAGCTCCCACCTTTGGCGAGTTCATGCACATTATTCCCCACAACTTGTTGAGCGATGAACGTATGTGAGCTCACTCTTGCTGTCTCACACACCCCACAGGTCAAGAACAGGTACCACAGGATGAAGCGCTTGGAGGATGCTGCGATGAGTTCGTGAGAGGTCTAGGTCGTCGTCTCCCAGTCAACTTTGGGTTGCTGGACCGTTGTCTCCTTATAATGTAATTATTTATTTTGTATAGAACTCCTGTTATATATAAAGTTGTGACATTCGATCCTGTGCCACTATTCATCATATGTGTGAGACTTGGTCCCAGCACACCTGGTGATTATGTTTACGCCCGGGTTTTGGACCCCTAAAATCCGGGTGTTACAGCTTCGCTTGGACCCCCGAGGCCGAGGAAGCCCTCGGGAACTTGAAGGCGCTCCTTACAAGCGCGCCCATCCTGGTGCCCCCCGCTGCCGGAGAAGCCCTCTTGATCTATGTCGCCGCTACCACTCAGGTGGTCAGCGCCGCGATCGTGGTCGAGAGACGAGAAGAAGGGCACGCACTGCCCGTCGAGAGGCCGGTCTACTTCATCAGTGAGGTACTGTCCGAGACCAAGATCCGCTACCTGCAAATTCAGAAGCTACTGTATGCGGTAATTCTGACACGGCGAAAGTTGCGTCACTACTTCGAGTCTCATCCGGTGACTGTAGTGTCATCCTTCCCCCTGGGTGAGATCATCCAGTGCCGAGAGGCCTCGGGTAGGATTGCAAAGTGGGCGGTGGAGATCATGGGCGAGACAATCTCGTTCGCCCCTCGGAAGGCCATCAAGTCCCAAGTCTTGGCGGACTTTGTGGCTGAATGGGTCGACACCCAGCTTCCAACGGCTCCGATCCAACCGAAACTCTGGACCATGTTTTTCGATGGGTCGCTGATGAAAACAGGAGCAGGCGCGGGCCTGCTCTTCATCTCACCCCTCGGAAAGCACCTCCGCTACGTGCTGCGCCTCCATTTCCCGGCGTCCAACAACGTGGCCAAGTATGAGGCTCTGGTCAACGGGTTGCGCATCGCCATCGAGCTAGGGGTCCGGCACCTCGACGCTCGCGGCGACTCGCAGCTTGTCATCGACCAAGTCATGAAGAACAAGTTCTACGGGCTCGAGCTCAACCACGTCGCTCGACGATACAACGAGACTGCAGACGAGCTGGCTAAGATAACCTCGGGGCGGACGACGGTTCCTCCGGACGTCTTCTCCCGAGACCTACATCAACCCTCCGTCAAGACCGACGACACTCCCGAGCCTGAGAAGGCCTCAGCTCTGCCCGAGGTGCCCTCGGCTCTGCCCAAGGCACCCTCAGCTCAGCCCGAGGCAGCCTCGGCCCTCAAGGGTGAGGCACTGCGCGTCGAGGAAGAGCGGAATGGGGTCACGCCTGATCGAAACTGGCAGACCCCATACCTGCAATATCTCCACCAAGGAGAGCTACCCCTCGACAGAGCCAAAGCTCGGCGATTGGCGCGGCGCGCCAAGTCGTTCGTCTTGCTAGGTGACGGAAAGGAGCTCTACCACTGCAGCCCCTCAGGCATCCTTCAACGATGCATATCCATCGCCGAAGGTCAGGAGTTATTGCAAGAAATAAACTCGGGGGCTTGCGGTCACCACGCAGCACCTCGAGCCCTCGTGGGAAACGCATTTCGACAGGGTTTCTACTGGCCAACCGCGGTGGCCGACGCCACTAGGATTGTACGCACCTGCCAAGGGTGTCAATTCTACGCAAGGCAGACTCACCTGCCCGCTCAGGCTCTGCAAACAATACCCATCATCTAGTCGTTTGCTGTGCGGGGTCTGGACCTCGTCGGTCCCTTGCAGAAGGCACCCGGGGGCTTCACGCACCTGCTGGTCGCCATCGACAAATTCTCCAAGTGGATCAAGGTCCGACCCCTAAACAGCATCAGGTCCGAACAGGCGGTGGCGTTCTTCACCAACATCATCCATCGCTTCGGGCTCCCGAACTCCATCATCACCGACAACGGTACCCAGTTCACTGGCAGAAAGTTCCTCGACTTCTGCGAGGACAACCACATCCGGGTGGACTGAGCCGCCGTAGCTCACCCCATGACAAATGGGCAGGTAGAGCGTGCCAATGGCATGATTCTATAGGGGCTCAAGCCGAGGATCTACAACGACCTCAATAAGTTCGGCAGGCGGTGGATGAAGGAACTCCCCTCGGTGGTCTAGAGTTTGAGGACGACGCCAAGCCGAGCCATGGGCTTCACGCCGTTTTTTCTAGTCTATGGGGCCGAGGCTATCTTGCCCACAGACTTAGAATACAGCTCTCTGAGAACGAGGGCATACGACGCCCGAAGCAACCAGACAAACCGAGAAGACTCGCTTGACCAGCTGGAAGAGGCTCGAGACATGGCCTTGCTACACTCGGCGCGGTATCAGCAGTCCCTGCGACGCTACCACGCCCGAGGGGTTCGGTCCCGAGACCTCCAGGTGGGCGACCTAGTGCTTCGGCTATGAAAAGACGCCCGAGGGCGCCATAAGCTCACGCCTCCCTGGGAAGGGCCATTCATCATCGCCAAGATTCGGAAGCCCGGAACATACAAGCTGGCCAACAGTCAAGGCGAGGTCTACAGCAACGCTTGGAACATCCGACAGCTACGTCGCTTCTACCCTTAAGATGTTTTCAAGTCGTTCATATACCTCGTTTACATACACAAGCAAAGTCTAGACTTCAAGGAAGGGTCAGCCTTGCCTCGGCAAAGCCCGACCCTCCCTCGGGGGCTAGAAGGGGGGAACCCCCTCTGCGTCAAAATTTTCCTCAGAAAAAGTCTTTCTGCCAGAACATCTTTCGTGCTTTTCGACTACTTCGATAGTGGAGTCCTGAAAACGACGGAGTACACATAAGCAGGCAAGGCCGACCGAGCCGAGGGACTCCTACGCCTCTGGGATACGGATACCTCACTCATCACCTTCTGCGATAAGTAACTCACGCTTGGATAAGGGATTCCGCTGTCCGAACAAGTCTTAACGCTCGAAAACTTTTTCTGTCGAAACGATTTTTTGTGCCATCTCGACTATATCGATAACAGAATCCTACGGACGAGTAAGAATACACGTAAGCAGGCAAGGCCGATCGAGCCGAGGGACTCCTACGCCTCCGGGATACGGATACCTCACTCATCACCTTCTGCGATAAGTAACTCACACTCGGATGAACGATTCTGTTACCGACGAACAAGTCCTAATACTCGAAACAAGGGGAAAAAATGCAGCTTTACAACACGACGATGGTATGTTTTGGCCTCGGTGGCCGTAAAAAAACATACGCGCACTACAGACAAACTGTCCCTGCCGGCTCAGACGTCGGTAGGGGGAGCAGCAGCACCCTCGGCATCAACTCAACCTTCGGCGGAATCCGACCCGGCCTCGAGCAGCAACATGGTCGGAGGATCTCCAACTCAAAGGAAGATGTCAGCACCGCGCCTGGGCCATCATCGCCAGGGTCTCCTCCAGGAACCCGGCCCAAGCAGACGGCCGGACCGGCCGTTCTGTAGCCTCAGCCAGCTGTCCCCTGAGGACACCAGCCTGGCTCATGGCCGCGGCAGCCCGACTCCAGGGTTGGTCCCGCCAGTGGACAACCTGGCCAGGTCCCAGCCGCCGCTGCAACGCCTCCTCGGCCTGGGAAGTCCCCTACTCCTGGGCCGACGAAGTTTCTTCTGCAGCCGACCCCGCCTCTGTCCATGCTGACACCGCTGCCTCCGGCTTCGGCTCATCGCAGAGCAGCCGAGGGTTCCTTCACTAAGCAAGAGAAGCCTCGAGAGGCAAGGCCGACCGAGCCAAGGGACTCCTATGCCTCTGGGATACGGATACCTCACTCGTCACCTTCCGCACAGGGCAACTCACACTTGGTTAAGCGGTCCAGCTAGCCGACAGGCGAGTCTTGGTGCACGAAATGGGGAAGAAACACGGCTTTACGCCCAAATACACAAATGTTCAGGCCCCGACAGCCACAATGAACATACGCCGGCACCCAAGAGGCCATTACAAACGGGACTCTGGTTCCGTTCCCGCGGGTATGAACAACCTCCATACCAGGAGGCCCGTGGGACGACGAACTCCAAGCGGCTCACCGCCGCCCGCTCCGGGCGGCCAAACAGCAGCAGCGATGACCTCAGGGCAGACGCAGCTGCGACGAGGCCCTCGCCCACATCTCCACTCGAGGGGCGAGGACGAGCTATCAAAGCCAAAGAGCCAGAGGCCCGGAGCGCAGGTGGCAGCGGCGATCTCGTCAGCGACGAGGACTTCTCCGGCCACCTGTCCACCAACACCGCACCGGCGGGCGCAGGTCGCCCCAAAGGGCACCGACAGGTCCTCACTCTCGTCCTCGCCACAAGAACGAGAATGGGACCGTCCCAGAACACGAGTACCGCCCTCGCGGCGTACGGCGTGTTGTGAGATCCCCCGGTGCGGCTGGCCACCGTCGCCCGGACAGAGGACAGAATGCTGCACCCTGGCTGGGCAGCAGCAGTCCGCCTTCCCCGGCATGGCTGGAGGACGCCTCCTCCGTAGAGCTGGAGGATGGTTTCCACCCCCAGAAGCTGGAGGAAGGAGCGGGACGCCAGCCCATGCCGAGGCGGGTCCTGGCTCGCCTCGCCCTCCGCCCCAGCAAGGATGACGAAGGTCCTTGAAGCTGAGGGCGGGGCAGAGGCCACAGCCCGGCTTGCTTCTCCCCACCCTCGAATTGGTGGTCACCATCTTGGGTGGCCATCGGCGAGGGGATGCAACCGGACTGCATGACGAAAATCCTTGAAGCCAAGCGATGGCTGAAAGGTACCAACCTCCACGAGGTTGCGCTCGTTCCAACAACGGCAAGAGCAAGACAACGTGGGCGCTCCCCATACGGGGGCTCGGAAGGCGGAAGGACGCGACGCATGAGGAAAGTGCGAAGGCATGGCTACCACCCAGGAGGTCGGTCCCTTTTTAAAGGCGACTCTCCCCACTCGCGTCCTCAACCGTCGCGAACTAAGTCTTCACCAACACGCTCCAAGATCCTCCCCCTACGACACGGGGGCTGGGCCCCGCGACATACAAGCTGCCCCAGGACAGAAGAAGCCGAACCGCCGCGCGTGGAGCATATAACCGCCCAGCGGTTACAAGCATTCTTCCGTCTTCGCCCAAACCAACGGGTGAAAGGGCGGACCGCCATGTAGGGGGCATGCGACTGCACCAAGGGGACGCACCCTTTCGACTTCGACGCATCCAGCATGGAGGCCCATGCCCACACGTCATGTAACCGGCACGCCGGTTACTGCGTGCAAAGAACTGTAGCGCCACATGCGCCAGCACCGCGCCTTCTCGACTACGGAACCAATGCCGCAACTCGAGGCAACCCTACGCGTGGCTCAGCAGTGCCAACCGGGCACGCCGGTCATGGGTCAGTCATCCGCGGGAGAAGGCGCGACGGTCAACATCGCCAAAAGTGGACCGGCAGTAATGGCAGCGGCAGGCGGGAGGAAGCAGCAGTCAAATCATCTGCGGGCTCACGTCCCCTCCTAGAACAGCGAGAGAGCTCTCTCCCACGGTGTGAAGACGACGTGCCCGTGTCCCGTTCCTCGAACGGCCCACGCAATGGCTGCCCCGCGAACCACTCATCCCATCGCATTAACTCTGCGGCAGGATAGGCGGCACCTTTGGCAGGGGAAGCGGGCGACGCTTCACCTCCGCCATAATGACCGTGTCAAAAAAGGTGCGCCACGTCGTTCAATTTCGTATCCTTTTCCTCTTCCCCTTTCTCTCTCTTGCTACAGGGACCGGGAAAGGGGATACTCCGAAAGGGATCCTTCTCCGCGAAGGAAGCGGGCCCCGAGCCCCCCTACTGATCAGAGGTTCGAAGGCTGGCCCCTCGGAAGGGTTCGACAACCGCCTCAGAGCACTCGGGCTCTGCGCCCACTACTGGTCAGAGGTTCGAAGGCTGGCCCCTCGGAAGGGTTCGACAGCCGCCTCAGGCCACTCGGGCTCCGCGCCCACTACTGATCAGGGGTTCGTAGGCTGGCCCCCGACGGGTTCGACAGTCACCCCAGAGCACGCGGAGTGAGGGATGACTCTGGGTACGTTCGATACATAACCAAGGCTCGGGCTACGCTCCCGAGGTACCCTAGGAAATTTTCGAGACCAGCAAGAATGATTCTGTAACGGAATCCCATTAGAGGGAGGCATCGAGCCCTCGGACCCTATCGAATGGGACCGGGTCCGGCAAATCACCTGCAGGTACTTTTGGAGCGCGCCTCTGGGCCACTAGCCGACCCTTATCGAACGGGGCACGTGCGTCCACTCGGATTACCCGTTAGCAACTCACCGGAGACACCATGTTCGGCGCCCTCCGAGGGCAACATGGCGCTTTCCCTCCTCCTCCTTGCGGAAAGGCGACGCAGGGGCATATGAAAAAAGCCGAGTCTACCCTTGACCGTCCTCTCGCCCTGTGCAGATGCTCGGGGGCTGCTCTCGCAAACCCGGCTCCGGCCAAACCGTTGACAGCGTCAACATACCAGCCCGAGAACTCGGAACCTGACTATGCACCCGGGCAATGACCAGTTCGCATGAGGGAACAACCAGACCGGCCGAGCCGTCACGAAAGGCATTAAGACCTCGAAGGAGTCAAACCACTCCTCCGAGGCCTCGGGGGCTACACCCGGTGGGTGCACTCACGCGCACCCACCGGAACAAAATGCAACCGAGAAAGGCCGGTCCCCTTGCAAAAAAGTGCGACAAAGCCTCCAAGCGAGTACCCACACTCCCTTTGAGGCTCGGGGCTACTGTCGGGGACCATAATTAGGGGTACCCCCAAGACTCCTAAATCTCAGCTGGTAACCCCCCATCAGCACAAAGCTGCAAAGGCCTGATGGGCGCTATTTCGGTCAAGGCTCTGTCCACTCAAAGGACACGATCTCGCCTCGCCCGAGCCCAGCCTCGGGAAGGAACAGTAGACCAAGGCAGATTCACGCCTCGCCCGAGGGTCTCCTCAAGCAACGGGCGCACCTTCAACTCGCCCGAGACCCAGCCCGGGCTGGCTTCGCAGAGAAGCAACCTTGGCCAGATCTCCACGCCAACCGACTGGATCGCAGGAGCATTCAATGTGAGGATAGCCTGACACCTTATCCTGACGCACGCTCTCCAGTCGACAAGGCCGATGTGACCGCAGTCACTTCGCCCCTCCACTGACTGACCTGACAGGAAAACAGCACTGCCTGCGCTGCTCCGACTGCTGTGCCACCCGCCAGGGTAAGGCTGACAGCAGCCAAGTCCATCCTCGGGCGCCATAGGAATCTCCGCCCCGCCCGACCCCAGGTCTCGGACAAACCTCGACCTCCGGACGACGGTCTCTGCCTCGCCCGACCCCAGGGCTCTGACTCAACCTCGACCTCCAGACAACGGTCTCCGCCTCGCCCGACCCTAGGGCTCGAACTCAACCTCGACCTCGCACGACGGTCTCCGCCTCGCCCGACCCTAGGGCTCGGACTCAACCTCGACCTCGGACGACGGTCTCCGCCTCGCCCGACCCCCGGGCTCGGACTCAACCTCGACCTCGGAGGAGCCACCACCTCGCTCGGGCCGACCACGCCACAAGGGGGCCATCATTACCCTACCCCTAGCTAGCCCAGGCTACGGGGAACAAGACCGGCGTCCCATCTGGCTCGCCCCGGTAAAACAAGTAATGATGGCACCCCGCGTGCTCCATGACAACGGCGGTTCTTAGCCCCTTACGGAAGCAAGGAGACGTCAGCAAGGATCTGACAGCCCCGACAGCTGTGCTTCTACAGGGCTCAAGCGCTCCTCCGACGGCCACGACGCCACATGAACAGGGCTCCAACATCTCTCCGACAGCCACATCGGCATGTACATAGGGCTCTGGCTCCTCTCTGCTAGACACGTTAGCACACTGCTACACCCCCCGTTGTACACCTGGATCCTCTCCTTACGTCTATAAAAGGAAGGTCTAGGGCCCTCGTACGGGAGGCTGGGTGGCTGCGCGGGAGAACGGGCAGACGCGCAGTCTCACGCCCCCTCTCTCTCTCTCCCTCGCAAACGCTTGTAACCCCCTACTGCAGGCGCATCCGCCCTGGGCGCATGACAACACGAGGCCGCGGGTTCCCCTCACCGTTTGTTCCCCCCTTGTGTCTCCGTCTCGCGCCGACCCATCTGGGCTGGGACACTCAGCGACAATTTACTCGTCGGTCCAGGGACCCCCCGGGGTCAAAATGTCGGCGTTTTGACCCCGCGGGGTCCCTGGATCGATGAGTAAATTGTCGCTGCGTGTCCCAGCCCAGATGGGTCGGCGCGAGACGGAGACACAAGGGGGGAAGAAACGGTGAGGGGAACCCGCAGCCTCATGTTGTCCTGCGCCTAGGGCGGATGCGCCTGCAGTAGGGGGTTACAAGCGTTCATGAGGGAGAGAGAGAGGGGGGGCGTGAGACTGCGCGTCAGCCCGTTCTCCCGCGCAGCCACCCACCCTCCCGTACGAGGGCCCTGGACCTTCCTTTTATAGACGTAAGGAGAGGATCCAGGTGTACAACAGGGGGTGTAGCAGTGTGCTAACGTGTCTAGCAGAGAGGAGCCAGAGCCCTATGTACATGCCGATGTGGCTGTTGGAGAGGTGTTGGAGCCCTGTTCATGTGGCGTCGTGGCCGTCGGAGGAGCGCTTGAGCCCTGTAGAAGCACAGCTGTCGGGGCTGTCGGATCCTTGCTGACGTCTCCTTACTTCCGTAAGGGGCTGAGAACCGTCGTTGTCATGGAGCACGTGGGGTGCCATCATTACTTGTTTTACCGGGGTGAGCCATATGGGACGCCGGTCTTGTTCCCCGTAGCCTGGGCTAGCTAGGGGTAGGGTAATGATGGCCCCCCTTGTGGCGTGGTCGGCCCAAGCAAGGTGGTGGCTCCTCCGAGGTCGTGGTTGAGTCCGAGCCCGGGGGTCGGGCGAGGCGGAGACCGTCGTCCGGAGGTCGAGGTTGAGTCCGAGCCCGGGGGTCGGGCGAGGCGGAGATTCCTATGGCGCCCGAGGCTGGACTTGGCTGCTGTCGGCCTCACCCTGACGGGTGGCACATCAGTCGGAGCAGCGCAGGCTGCACTGTTTTCCTGTCAGGTCAGTCAGTGGACGGGCAAAGTGACTGCGGTCACTTCGGCCTTGTCGACTGGAGAGCGTGCGTCAGGATAAGGTGTCAGGCG
This sequence comes from Zea luxurians, assembly GCA_029449295.1. Classification (NCBI taxonomy): domain Eukaryota; kingdom Viridiplantae; phylum Streptophyta; class Magnoliopsida; order Poales; family Poaceae; genus Zea; species Zea luxurians. The sequence goes on from JAOPSE010000010.1 coordinate 127,175,416, forward strand.
ATCCTCACATTGAATGCTCCTGCGATCCGGTCGGTTGGCGTGGCGATCTGGCCAAGGTTGCTTCTCCGCGAAGCCTGCTCGGGCTGGGTCTCGGGCGAGTTGAAGGTGCACCCGTTGCTTGAGGAGACCCTTGGGCGAGGCGTGAATCTGTCTTTGTCTACTGTTCCTTCCAGAGGTTGGGCTCGGGCGAGGCAAGATCGTGTCCTTTGAGTGGACAGGGCCTTGACCGGAATGGCGCCCATCAGGCCTTTGCAGCTTTGTGCTGATGGGGGTTACCAGCTGAGATTTAGGAGTCTTTGGGGTACCCCTAATTATGGTCCCCGACAGTAGCCCCTGAGCCTCAAAGGGAGTGTGGGTACTCGCTTGGAGGGTTTGTTGCACTTTTTTGCAAGGGGACCGGCCTTTCTCGGTTGCATTTTGTTCCGGTGGGTGCGCGCGAGCGCACCCGCCGGGTGTAGCCCCCGAGGCCTCGGAGGAGTGGTTTGACTCCTTTGAGGTCTTAATGCCTTTCGTGACGGCTCGGCCGGTCTGGTTGTTCCCTCATGCGAACTGGTCGTTGCCCGGGTGCATAGTCAGGTTCCGAGTTCTCGGGCTGGTATGTTGACGCTGTCAATGGTTTGGCCGAAGCCGGGTTTGCGAGAGCAGCCCCCGAGCCCCTGCACAGGGCGAGAGGACGGTCAGGGGTAGACTCGGCTTTTTTCATACGCCCCTGCGTCGCCTTTCCGCAATGAGGAGGGGGGAAAGCGCCATGTTGCCCTCGGAGGGCACTGAACATGGTGTCTCCAGTGAGTTGCTAACGGGTAATCCGAGTGGACGCCCGTGCCCCGTTCGATAAGGGTCGGCTACTGGCCCAGAGGCGCGCTCCAAAAGTACCTGCATGTGATTTGCCGGACCCGGTCCCGTTTGATAGGGTCCGAGGGCTCGATGCCTCCCTCTAATGGGATTCCGTTACAGAATCGTTCCTACTGGTCTCGGAAATGTCCTAGGGTACCTCGGGAGCATAGCCCGAGCCTTGGTTATGTATCAAATGTACCCAGAGTCATCCCTCACTCCGCGTGCTCTAGGGCGACTGTCGAACCCGTCGGGGGGCCAGCCTACGAACCCCTGATCAGTAGTCGGCGCGGAGCCCGAGTGGCCTAAGGCGGCTGTCGAACCCTTCCGCGGGGCCAGCCTTGGAACCTCTGACCAGTAGTGGGCACGGAGCCCGAGTGCTCTAAGGCGGCTGTCGAACCCTTCCGAGGGGCCAGCCTTCGAACCTCTGATCAGTAGGAGGGCTCAGGGCCCGCTTCCTTCGTGGAGAAGGATCCCTTTCGGAGTATCCCCTTTCCTGGTCCCTGTAGCAAGAGAGAGAAAGGGGAAGAGGAAAAGGATACGAATTTGAACGACGTGGCGCACCTTTTTTGACGCGGTCATTATGGCGGAGGTGAAGCGTCGCCCGCTTCGCCTGCCAAAGGTGTCGCCTGTCCTGCCGCAGAGTTAATGCGATGGGACGAGTGGTTCGCGGGGCAGCCATTGCGCGGGCCGTTCGAGGAACGGGACACAGGCGCGTCATCTTCACGCCGTGGGAGAGAGCTCTCTCGCTGTTCCAGGAGGGGACGTGAGCCTGCAGATGATTTGATTGCTGCTTCCTCCCGCCTGCCGCCGCCATTACTGCCGGTCCACTTTTGGCCATGTTGACCGTCGCGCCTTCTCCCACGGATGACTGACCCATGACCGGTGTGCCCGGTTGGCACTGCTAGGCCGCGCGTAGGGTTGCCTCGAGTTGCGACACCGGTTCCGTAGTCGAGAAGGCGCGGTGCTGGCGCAAGTGGTGCTGCAGTTTTTTGCACGTAGTAACCGGCGTGCCGGTTACATGACGTGTGGGCCTGGGCCTCCATGCTGGATGTGTCGAAGTCGAAAGGGTGCGCCCCCTTAGTGCAGTTGCATGCCGCCTGCATGGCAGGGTTTCGCACCCAGCAGTGGAATCCACGATTTGATTGATACGAGGCAGAGGGTAGGGAACCTTCGGACATGCTTTGTTTAGACCAGTGTAGTCTACACACATCCGCCATTTCCCATCTTTCTTTTTCACAAGCACAGGGTTGGCTAGCCATTCGGGATGGAATACCTCTTTGATGAACCCTGCAGCCATCAGCTTGTGGATCTCCTCGCCTATGGCTCTACGCTTTTCTTTGTCAAATCGGCGCAGAGGCTGCTTCACCGGTCGGGCTCCAGCTCGGATATTCAGTGAGTGCTCGGCGACTTCCCTTGGTATGCCAGGCATGTCCGAGGGACTCCACGCAAAAACCTCAGCGTTCGCGCGGAGAAAGTCGACGAGCACTGCTTCCTATTTGGGGTTGAGCTCGGAGCCGATCCAGATCTGCTTGGAGGTGTCGTCGCTGGGGTCGAGAGGGACAGATTTAACCGCCTCTGCTGGTTCGAAGTTGCCGGCATGGCGCTTCACATCCGGAACCTCCTTGGGGAGGCTCTCCATGTCAGCGATGAGGGCCTCAGATTCGGCGAGGGCCTCGGCATACTCCACGCACTCCACGTCGCATTCGTACGCGTGTCGGTACATAGGGCCGACGGTGATGACCCCGTTGGGGCCCGGCATCTTGAGCTTGAGGTAGGTGTAGTTGGGGACGACCATGAACTTGGCGTAGCATGGTCTCCCCAGCACTGCATGGTAGGTTCCTCAGAACCCGACCACCTCGAACGTGAGGGTTTCCTTTCGGAAATTGGAGGGAGTCCCGAAGCAGACGGGCAGATCGAGTTGTCCAAGGGGCTGGACGCGCTTCCCGGGAATGATCCCGTGAAAGGGCGCCGCACCGGCCCAGATCAAGGACAGATCGATCTGCACGAGCCCGAGGGTGTCGGCGTAGATGATGTCGAGGCTGCTGCCCCCGTCCATGAGGACCTTGGTAAGCCTGACGTTGCCGATGACGGGATCAACAACGAGCGGGTACTTCCCCGGGCTCAGCACGCAATCGGGGTGGTCGCCTTGGTCGAAGGTGATGGGCTTGTCGGACCAGTCTAGGTAAACTGGCGCCGCCACCTTTACCGAGCAGACCTCCCGGCGCTCTTGCTTGCGGTGCCGAGCCGAGGCGTTCGCCACTTGCCCACCGTAGATCATGAAGCAGTCATGGACCTCGGTGAACTCCTCTGCCTTGTGGGCTTCCTTCTTGTCGTTGTCGGGGGGCCTGCCACCTTCCGCCGGTGGCTCGGCCTTGTGGAAGTAGCGCCGAAGCATGACGCAATCCTCAAGGGTGTGCTTTACGGGACCCTCATGATAGGAGCACGACTCCTTGAGCATCTTGTCGAACAAGTTGGCGCCTCCGGGAGGCTTCCGAGGGTTCTTGTGCTCGGCGGCAGCGACAAGGTCGGCGTCGGTGGCGTCGCGTTTCGCTTGCGACTTCTTCTTGCCCTTCTTCCTCGCGCCGCATTGAGCAGACGCCTCGGGGACGTCATCTGGCTGGCGCCCCTGAGGCTGCTTGTCCTTCTAGAAGATGGCCTCAACCGCCTCCTGGCCAGAGGCGAACTTGGTGGCGATGTCCATCAGCTCGCTCGCCCTGGTGGGAGTCTTGTGACCCAGCTTGCTCACCAGGTTGAGGCAAGTGGTGCCGGCGAGGAACGCGCCGATGACATCTGAGTCGGTGATGTTGGGCAGCTCGGTGCGCTGCTTCGAGAATCGCCGGATGTAATCCCGCAGGGATTCTCCCGGCTGCTGGCGGCAGCTTCGAAGATCCCAGGAGTTCCCAGGGCGCACGTATGTGCCCTGGAAGTTGCCGGCGAAAGCTTTGACCAGGTCGTCCCAGTTGGAGATCTGCGCAGGAGGTAGATGCTCCAACCAGGCACGGGCGGCGTCGGAGAGGAACAGGGGGAGGTTGCGGATGATGAGGTTGTCATCGTCCATTCCACCCAGCTGGCAAGCCAGCCTGTAGTCCGCGAGCCACAGTTCCGCCCTCGTCTCCCCCGAGTACTTGGTGATGGTAGTCGGGGCCCGGAACCAGGTCGGGAATGGAGCCCATCGTATGGCCCGGCTGAAGGCTTGCGGACCGGGTGGTTCAGGCGAAGGACTTCGATCCTCCCCGCTGTCGTAGCGTCCCCCACGCCTGGGGTGGTAGCCTCGGCGGACCTTCTCGTCGAGGTGGGCTTGACGGTCGCGGCGATGGTGCTCGTTGCCGAGGCGGCCCGGGGCCGCAGGCGCCGTATCCCGCGTGCGCCCGGTGTGGACCGAGGCTTCCCGCATGAATCGGGAAGCCGCGGCGAGATGTTCCGGGGGGTACCCCTGCCTCCGGGAGGCAGAGCTTTCGGCCCATCGGACCGCGGCATCCTCCAGGAGATTCTTGAGCTCTCCCTGGATACGCCGCCCCTCGGTGGTGGATGGTTACGGCATCGCTCGGAGTAGTATTGTCGCTGCAGCCAGGTTCTGGCCGACCCCACTGGAAGCCGGGGGCAGCCTTGCCCTGGCATCGTCGGTGATGCGATGTGGGATGTCCTGGGCCAGATGACGCGCTTCTCCGGCCGGTGCTCGGCCTGCCCGCTCCTGCCCAATGTTCTGCCGGAGCTGCACAAGTTGTCCTGCTTCCTCGTCGAGCCTGGCCTGCATCTCGCGGATTTGCTCGAGTTGTGTGTCCAGACCCCCCACAGGGACTGGGACCACAGCTAGCTCCCGAAGGATGTCAACGCGAGGCGCAGGCCTAGAGGGATCGTCGTCCTCCGGCATACCAAGGTGGTTGCCTTCGTCGAGACCCTCTAGATCGACGTGGAAACATTCGCGATTTGGGCCACAGTCCTCGTCGCCGAGGCTGTGGCTATCATCGGAGCAATCAGAGAGGCAGTAGTCACATGCGGTCACGAAGTCCCGCATGGCACCGGGGTTATCGAGCCCGGAGAAATCCCAACCAGAGTCGGGCTCGTCATCTTCCTCGGAACCCGGGGGCCTGTAGGTCGAGACGGCCGTCAATCTGTCCCAAGTTGACCACATATGGTACCCCGGAAGGTTTGGATATGCCTTTATGAAAGCGTCCACCGAAGCGGGGTTGCTTGGTGGGTCGAAGCTGAATCTAAAAGGCACAGGATGGGAAACTGTCGGTACCTCTTGATCGACGGACGGTGATGAAGTCACGTCGGGGACGGACTGCACCGTTATCTCGGGTACGAGGCTAATGCCCAGCAAGTCCTTCGCGAGCGTGCTGGCGTCGTTCATTTGCTTGGGGTTGGCGTGTTGCGGGGAAACGACGCTCGTCTTCATCTCAAACGCGAGGTCGACGCCCGACGTGTCCCCCATTGGGGCACCGGCGTCGTCGACTCGCTCGACAGCCGACGAGGTGCCGCCTCCTGCTCGGCCATGATTGCCCCGCCTCCTCCTCCGTCGACGAGGAAGGTGACGGGACAGACCCGGATGCTGTTCTTCCGCCACACGGGGAAGACGTCGTTGATTCCGCCGCCGACGGGCGGGCCGACGGCCGCCATTGTCGTTGTCGCGCGGCGGAGGAAGGAGTATCATGTCGTAGCTGCCGTCGAGGGACATGAACTCGAGACTCCCGAAATGGAGCTTCGTCCCGGGTTGGATTGGTTGCTGGAGACTCCCCATCTGGAGCTTGACGGGAAGTTGTTCGTCAACACGCAGCAGGCCCCTACCTGGCGCACCAACTGTCGGCGTTTCGACCCTGGGGGTTCCCTGGATCGATGAGTAAATTGTCGATGCGTGTCCCAGCCCAGATGGGTCGGCGTGAGACGGAGACACAAGGGGGGGGGGAAACTGTGAGGGGAACCCATGGCCTCGTGTTGTCCTGCGCCCAGGGCGGATGCGCTTGCTGTAGGGGTTACAAGCGTTCGCGAGGGAGAGAGAGAGAGAGAGAGAGAGAGAGAGAGAGAGAGAGAGAGAGAGAGAGGGCGTGAGACTGCGCGTCAGCCTGTTCTCCCGCGCGGCCACCCACCCTCCCGTACGAGGGTCCTGGACCTTCCTTTTATAGACGTAAGGAGAGGATCCAGGTGTACAATGGGGGGTGTAATAGTGTGCTAACGTGTCTAGCAGAGAGGAGCCAGAGCCCTAAGTACATGCCGATGTGGCTGTCGGAGAGGTGTTGGAGCCCTGTTCATGTGGCGTCGTGGCCGTCGGAGGAGCACTTGAGCCCTGTAGAAGCACAGCTGTCGGGGCTGTCGGATCCTTGATGACGTCTCCTTGCTTTCGTAAGGGGCTGAGAACCACCGTTGTCATGGAGCACACGGGGTGCCATCATTACTTGTTTTACCGGGGCGAGCTAGATGAGACGCCGGTCTTGTTCCCCGTAGTCTGGGCTAGCTAGGGGTAGGGTAATGATGGCCCCCTTTGTGGCGTGGTTGGCCCGAGCGAGGTGGTGGCTCCTCCGAGGTCGTGGTTGAGTTCGAGCCTGGGGGTCGGGCGAGGCGGAGACCGTCGTCCGAGGTCGAGGTTGAGTCCGAGCCCGGGGGTCGGGCAAGGCGGAGACCGTCGTCCGAGGTCGAGGTTGAGTCCGAGCCCTAGGGTCGGGCGAGGCGGAGACCGTCGTCCGAGGTCGAGGTTGAGTCCGAGCCCGGGGGTCGGGCGAGGCGGAGGCCGTCGTCCGGAGGTCGAGGTTGAGTCCGAGCCCGGGGGTCGGGCAACGCGGAGATTCCTATGGCGCTCGAGGCTGGACTTGGCTGCTGTCAGCCTCACCCTGGCGGGTGGCACATCAGTCGGAGCATCGCAGGTGGCGCTGTTTTCCTATCAGGTCATCGAAACTGGCAGACCCCATACCTACAATATCTCCACAGAGGAGAGCTACCCCTCGACAGAGCCGAAGCTCGGCGATTGGCACGGCGCGCCAAGTCGTTCGTCTTGCTGGGTGACGGAAAGGAGCTCTACCACTGCAGCCCCTCAGGCATCCTTCAACGATGCATATCCATCGCTGAAGGTCAGGAGTTATTGCAAGAAATACAATCGGGAGCTTGCTGTCACCACGCAGCACCTCGAGCCCTCGTGGGAAGCGCCTTCCAACAGGATTTCTACTGGCCAACCGCGGTGGCCGACGCCACTAGGATTGTACGCACCTGCCAAGGGTGTCAATTCTACGCAAGGCAGACTCACCTGCCCGCTCAGGCTCTGCACACAATACCCATCACCTGGTCGTTTGCTGTGTGGGGTCTGGACCTCGTCGGTCCCTTGTAGAAGGCACCCGGGGGCTTCACGCACCTGCTGGTCGCCATCGACAAATTCTCCAAGTGGATCAAGGTCCGACCCCTAAACAGCATCAGGTCCGAACAGGCGGTGGCGTTCTTCACCAACATCATCCATCGCTTCAGGGTCCCGAACTCCATCATCACCGACAACGGCACCCAGTTCACTGGTAGAAAGTTCCTGGACTTCTGCGAGGACCACCACATCCGGGTGGACTGGGCCGCCGTAGCTCACCCCATGACAAATGGGCAGGTAGAGCGTGCCAACGACATGATTCTACAGGGGCTCAAGCCGAGGATCTACAACGACCTCAACAAGTTCGGCAGGCGGTGGATGAAGGAACTCCCCTCGGTGGTCTGGAGTCTGAGGATGACGCCAAGCCGAGCCACGGGCTTCACGCTATTTTTTCTAGTCTATGGGGCCGAGCCTATCTTGCCCACAGACTTAGAATACGGCTCCCCGAGAACGAGGGCATACGACGCCCGAAGCAACCAGACAAACCGAGAAGACTCACTTGACCAGCTGGAAGAGGCTCAGGACATGGCCTTGCTACACTCGGCGCGGTATCAGCAGTCCCTGCGACGCTACCATGCCCGAGGGGTTCGGTCCCGAGACCTCCAGGTGGGCGACCTGGTGCTTCGGCTACGACAAGACGCCCGAGGGCGCCATAAGCTCACGCCTCCCTGGGAAGGGCCATTCATCATCGCCAAGATTCTGAAGCCCGGAACATACAAGCTGGCCAACAGTCAAGGCGAGGTCTACAGCAACGTTTGGAACATCCGACAGCTACATCGCTTCTACCCTTAAGATGTTTTCAAGTCGTTCATATACCTCGTTTACATACACAAGCAAAGTCTAGACTTCAAGGAAGGGTCAGCCTTGCCTCGGCAAAGCCCGACCCTCCCTCGGGGGCTAGAAGGGGGGAACCCCCTCTGCGTCAAAATTTTCTCAGAAAAAGTCTTTCTGCCAGAACATCTTTCGTGCTTTTCGACTACTTTGATAGTGGAGTCCTGAAAACGACGGAGTACACGTAAGCAGGCAAGGCCGACCGAGCCAAGGGACTCCTACGCATCCGGGATACGGATACCTCACTCATCACCTTCTGCAATAAGTAACTCACGCTCGGATAAGGGATTCCGCTGTCCGAACAAGTCTTAACGCTCGAAAACTTTTTCTGCCAAAACGATTTTTCGTGCCATCTCGACTATATCGATAACAGAATTGTAACACCCCTAGTGTTACTGTAACTAAAACTTGAGCATGGCATCATAAACATTGGCATTGCATATGTTTGCCTCACCTAGAATGCATTCACTAGGTAAAAATTTTAAACAAGTGTATTGTTTTTGGTGTTTTGCAAATAGGACCCTGGATAGGGAACCTGACCCTAAATAAGGCTCAAGAGGCAAAACTTAACCCAAATGAAGAAAACCTAAAGGCTTCGGGGGAATAGTCATAAAATGACCCCAAGACTTAAGTGGAATTACACTTAGACCCCTGGGATACCAGAAACCTTAATTGAAACCCTGGAAAACCCTAAAACTAAAACCTAGGGGCTTATGTGCAAAACTAGTCCACTTTTGGACTAAAGTGCAAAAACCAGGTTAAATCAGTATCCTAGGTCATTTGGTTCACAAATGTGTGGACTTGTAGGCCAAATATTTGATTTTGGACTTAATTACAAAATGGACCTCAATTGAGTTCTATACTAAGTCTGAAATTCAGTGTTGAGGACTCAACTTTGGAGCCCTGTAACTTTCAAAGTATTGGGTGTTTGCCCTAGGTCACCACATCAACATTGTAGAGCAAACAAAGGAGAACAATTTTGCTTAAGAGTGCAAGCCATGTTTGTGGCGGAACCGCCCGAATTATTCCAACCTAAGTGCCTAAGTCCCGCCTTAAAGGCTAGACCACACTTAAATAGGAATAAATCGTCAGTCCCTCGGATCTAGTCCGACGAGGCCACTTATCCAGGATCGAATACCACTAGCTCACACGAAGGTGAGGCACAGAGAAATACAATAAAACATAATACCACAAATTTAATAAGTATCATTAGTGATTACATTATCGGAGTTTCAGAAATAATAACCAAAACTTTTAATGCAGCGGAAATAACTAACGGAGAAGAACCGAGCAACATGGCGAAGCCTGGCCACGCTACTCCTCCTGGTCCTCTCCTGCGGAAGCAGTAACCCACTTGACCATCTATCCCGGTGGCAGGGATGGAGGCCAAGTCACACCAGCAACAAATCATCCTAAGAAGTACCTGCAAAAATTGTGCCACAAGCAAGGCTGAGTATACTAATACTCAGCTAGACTTACCCGGTGTGAGGAGTCTACTCCTCTACCTCTAGACATGCAGCTGTTTGGCTGAGGGGTTTGGTTTGCCAAAAGCACTAGCTGAGTTTCTAAGTCAAGTTTTAACTTTGTCAATTTAAGTGTGACTCTCTTAAGGCTAAATGTGTACTATCTACTCATACATAGTAGCAAACATTATTAGCAATCAACATCTTATATCAACTCATCATATTTCCACTTGTTACTCAATGCAGTACAATGGATCAAGCAGTCTCATTAGCTGCGAGAAGCAGACGATTCGAATCGAGTTTTATCCTTGCAAGGTAAACCTAAACACACGACATGTAGGGGCACTCCGTCCCCACACATATCAACCGTCCCCATCGATTCCCTGGCAACAGATCAGGTCTCACCGCCTTGGCGTACAATGCCTCACTGACCCCGACTGGCCGTCGTGCAGTGACCGCACTTGTACCCACCATAACCGGAATGGGAGACTACGTCTCAGGTCGCGTGAGGGGGTATGTCTGCGGGCAGGTTCACTCAGGTACTAGGCTTACCGATTTACCATATTTCTCGGTATGTGTTTAGTACATTCAAACGCTTGACACAGGTATCCGCACGTTAATCCTTATTCCAATTTTCATCTCGTAGACCACGCGTCCCCATGGACCGTGTCCACAGACCATCACCATTCTGTTATCAAAGTGGATACAACCAAATCCTGACCTCGCGCGAGTGCTAGAAAAATCACTCGACTTCTACCGAGATCCTAATTAATAAAGCAGCTACTCGACCTAGCATACTAGTATTCATCTCAATAGGATTCCTGAGATCATGCAACTAGGGTTTAAATCAACTCCTACACTTAAGTGCACAATACAAGCCTACAAACAATAAGTGTAGTAAAATATCATATAGAACAGGTTATGCATAAAACCGGGGCTTGCCTTTAATTTGACACTTAGATAGTGTTTGCTAGGGGAGGTAGGTACTCGCTTGGCGAGCATCCACTGGGTAAGTCCACCATTCTTCAGGTCGTCCACCGACTGCATCTTGTGGTTGGCACCACATCAGTTGCACGATCGTCACCTCTCGGTCCTAAATGAGATGCAGGATGCATATGTATGAATACAATGAAACATATCACAAGCTATATAAATACATGGTAGCAAACTAACATTTAATTGTAAGACACCGCAACGACTATACGCAAGCGCTAGCTATTCGTACATTATCGGCGTTCATCATTTACACCATTAATCAAGACGACCATATTTTATTTATTTACGCAACACAAATACGATATCACAGGTACACGCATTTATTTAATTGCTACGACTTTGCCTTAGTTCTATTGATCACACAAAAGCATCACACACAAGTTTAACCGATGGCCTAGGCATCAATGTCTATGGAAATTCTATATCACAATCAACTAAAGAAGAAACATATAAAACAATACACACATGTCATCTTTAGCTTAGCTATGGCAAGTCTACATTACTTAAGAGCAAACCCACATTTTTAGCAAATAGGGTGAACTAAACAATCAAATGCGCATATGCAGATTTTCGGGACAGCAACACAGCAGCTACTTGTTTTAATCATAACTTTTCAAATATTAACCCAAAAATAGCAAATTAGGACTTTCTGGAAAGATCACAAAGGGAACTACAACTTTGATATTTTCACATCAACAAGATTCAGCACTTAGCAAGGTCAAAACGTGCTAATACAACAGCGCTGTCCAGATTTGGACAGATTCAGACTTATGACTTTAAAAATTCATAACTGAAGATTCAGGCAGCCAAACAAGGTGATCCTAGACTTTCTGGAAAGGTAATAAAATTGTCTACATATCACTTATAAACATCTTAAGGTGATTCAATAGTTAACTAAGGATAAAATACACTAGAAGGCCTTGCTGTCCAGAATTGGACAGATTCAGTCTTCACACTTCAAACACATGTAACTTAATCTTCAGACCACCAAAAAGAGTGATCTAAGACTTTTTGGAAAGCTCAGCAAAAGTACTACACAATTTTCATAATCACCAAGAGGTGATTCCAGGTTTAACTAAATCAAACATTTCAGTCTTCACAATCTGTTCTGTTAGGGGACAGAACACAGCAAGCAGTTTGTAAAATTCATAACTCTTAAACTATCAGTCCTATGGTTATGAAATTTTAACACAAGCAAGATCAGAAAAGCCTCTACAACTTTCTTATAATCGACAAGGACTGATTTTAACCTTAACTTATGCAAACAATACAGTTTCTGAAATCTGTACAGAATTTGGACAGATTCAGTTACTGAATTTGAAAAATACATAATTCCTAAACTATCAGACCTGTGGCTGTCAAATTTTAACACAAGTTAGATAATAAAGTTATCTACAACTTTCTTGTGGCCACCAATAACTTATTTCAACATTAACTTAAGCAACCATTGCAATTTCTGAAATCTGTTCAGAAATTCGACATATTCAGGTGCTGGGCTTGTGAAAAGCGCAACTCCTAAACGATCAGGTTTATGGCTGCCAAATTTTTGTACAAGCAAGACAATCATGTTATCTACAACTTTTCTATAGCACATACCTACAGAAAACACAATTTGGTTCATCAAACATACAGCACAACTAAAATAGTGTGTGCAGTCCAAAACAGCAATTCATAAAATTCAGCTCATATACCATTCAAGAATTGTCGCGTTATAGATACTTGAATTATTCTAACACTTGGGCAATTGTTAGAGTTAAATCAACCAAGTGAGAACTAACAAGTAGACTTGCTAATTGTTATACAAGTTATTTCGCGATCTAGAACTACCATACCCAAGTAATCAACACATTCACCACAATCACCAAATCCGACCTATATGTATATAGAAGCGCTTTTCCTCTACTAGTCCGCATTTTAACTTAGACACCACATGAGCACTACTAATTTTTACCCATGATCATAACCATGTGCAAATGGGCTACAACATCCCAAATGGGTGCGAGAACACTAGTTTCTAGTTTTATCCCCAAGATCATTCCATTAATCATTTTAACTACTTAATCGGCATTGACCGACTTAACCTTCATATCGACGGTCCGAGCACCACAAGTTACGAAAGTATACCTAGACATCTAGCATCACATAGAGAGCCTACTACCTCACCTCGCAATTCATACAGAACCACAAAGTGACAATAATAACGTACATGTAATCGACCTTTCCCTACGACCTTCAGTTAGGTCACCAACAGACGACATGATGACTACGAAGGCATGTCACCATTTCATCCCACTCATTCCTTGCCTATATGCGCACTAATTCGTTTCTTGCGACCATGCATTCAAAATCAATCCACACCACACCAAATACACGTATCTCTTATTTATGCGCCGACTTAACACCTTTCGGGATAAAGCGTCACTATAAACACCTTACACCTAATTTCTTTAGAAACCTAGTAGTTCACTCGAAGACATATACTCAAGTCATAAACACAATCATACACTATATGTGAAGCACAATTTAAGGAACACATAATGCGCATCGACACGACTCGACTTATAAATGTAGAGGAAGCGGTGACTACTTTGGCATGTCACCACCTCTCTAGTTAAGCCAAAACAATTTCTACTTATATCGATCGAACATTCATGTCGAGCACCACAATGCACTTCGATATACACGTTCGACATCACGGTGCTTCGACAGACCCACACTTCTAATCTACTTATCACATCCAACCAACACCACATGCCCACTACACTCTTATGACCAAGTTTTGGCGCAAATATTTATAACAACTATCGACTAGACGAGTGGAACACCAAACTGATTATTTGTACATCTCATCTTCAACAATAACATGTCGCATAACTTATATTCTCAATCTACTCTAACCTACACCAACGATGAATACATAAGATATAATTATCTTAGACTAACTCATTAGCCGACTACGGAAATCACCGAGCATGCTTTAGGCTTTATTTAAATTTGCCGCGCGAACACAATATTTTACGACGAAGCTTTTTAACAATCAATTAATACATCCGCGACCAATTTCCTATGACGTACAAAATAACTATCGCAGCCACACATATTCAACATTAATATACACCATATTTGTATGCATGCCATCAATCGAAACACATCAATAGTAAAGCATAAGTCTATCCACCTGTCAAACTCGGATTCGGGTTGCACATGCGTCCACGGTTTAGGGGCTTCACCAAAACATGCATCGCGCGAGACGCCGCGGCAACATCCAGCTGCGATTTACATCACTCAATGGTTCAAACATTTTTATCAAGCACTTAAGATCCAAAAACAATGGAATACTAGCGAGGGGCTCACCAAGGATTTTTGACGCCGACTCACAAGCGCGGCGCAGATCGACGACGCCGCGTGGGGCTGTCTCAAACACCACCGCGACGACGCGGGTCGGGACTGTGCAGATCGAGCGAGCACGCGATGCGGGGGATCCGGGGCTGCTGTTTTTGGACCGACATCGCTGCGCAGAGAATCATGGCGCCATGGCCGCTGTCCGAGCAGGGGCCCCTTGCTGCCGCACTAGGGAAAATAGGAAGGGGGCTCGCTGCATCCCTGCCGAGGTCGAGCATGGGGGAGACATCGTGCGGTGAAGGGAGTGGCCGGTGTCAGAGATGGAGAAACTCGCCGACCCCGGGAGCGGGTTTGGATACGGGACCTCGCTGGATTTTTGGAGCAGGGAGCAGGGTTCAGCGCCCTGACTGCCAGCAGCCAAGAGAGCAGAGAGAACACAGGGGGAAAAAAAATGGAGCAAGGCAGCGCCAGAGATGGTGTCCGTGCCAGCACTCCACCATGGAGGAGCAGAGGAAGGGGGACCCGGCGGAGGGAGCTCGGCGTCCGAGCAGAGGGGAGCTGGAGTGCTGTGGCCGTGGGGAGCGCAGAGCCATGTGCTGCGGCTGCGCGCAGGGAAGTTGCAGGTCCGCACAGCACGAGCAGAGCGCGCTCGAGGAGCACGGCTGCCGGAAGAAGGGATCCCGGCGCCATGGGGAAGAAGGCCTTGGGGAGGGAGCTCGCCCGCCGGCCATGGAGGAGAGCTCGGACGGGATTATTCTGGGCGCCAGCCCTTCCCTCCGCGATGGCGAGGCTGAGCTGGGATAGGGGAGCCGCCGTGCCGGGCCGAACGGCCATGGGGACTGCAGAGAGGGAGGAGGCCGGGTGGGCGATGGAGGCGCCGGTTGGAGAAGCCCGGCGTCGCGCCATGGGGGAGAAGGAGCCAAGCCCCTGCTGCAGCCGTGGGAAGAGGGGTGCTTGCTGCGCGTGGGAGGAAGCAGCCAGGAAGAATGCAAGTGGCGGCTAGGGGAAAAAGGAGGGGTGGGAGTGGAAAATGCCCAAGTGAGCACCCCTATTTATAGAAGAAGCCCTAGGGTTAGGTCTTAGTGGGCCTAGTGGGCTGGGCTGGGCTTGGCCGGCCCAAAATACGAATTCGGGCTGCGCTAATTTATTTTCCGGACTAAAAATGTTTCCCGCGGATTTCGTCTGTACGCAAAACAGAGTGAACTAGAGTTCGGACGAACAGACGGGTGAGCGATTAACTCGGTCGAGAGTTGGATTTGATTCCGCTAGGGAATAATTACCTACGCATGGTTCGAAAATAAATTGCCTCGGGATACGACCGACGTTCGGATTTTAATCGGAGAAGGTGAATCGTGGTATTTTAAGATCGCTGTCGATGCGGGGTTTTGAATTCGGTTTGGGACATAGGGATATTTGACCGAGTCGAGTAAGAAATAATTAGAGGACGATGTACTGAGTATTCCGTGTGAGAGTACGGAGTCGGATTAAAATAGTCAGACATCGATCGAAGTTCAGGAGTTAGATGCGGGCTCAGATCAGATAATAGTCGTCGAGAGTTTGATTTAGAGAGCTTCAGATGAGATTTAAGATTCGAGAATGATCTTCCAGTCGGCATGAGTTCCGAGAATTAAAAGTTTTAACACGCTCCAAAATTGGTTGTTTCTCGCGATCGATTAACTCTGAATTCAGTGAACTTCCGAGAGAAAGCCTAATAAACAGAGACAGGCACGATCGAGAAATAGAAATTTTCACTGAGCATCCGAGATTACGATAAGTCTCCCGACATAACACGAAACTGACACCTGGGGTGTCACAGCCTTCCCCCCTTAAACAGAATCTCGTCCCGAGATTCGAATGAGGATCTTCAAGGGTGGAGAAGCATGTAACTCCCAGGCTGATGATAGATGCCAATTCATAAGATGTCATTAGATGGATATGGAAGGTAGATTTGGACAGAATATCGCGACATATCGAGACAAAATGCAGCGATTACTCTGAGAGAATGTCCACGAAAGATAGCACATCAGCATAGTCTCGTAACGGATCACGACTATTAACCATGATACCATCGCGTGCCGAGCAGCTCAACCATGTGTGCACCATAGTAGGCTCTCGGTTTCGTCGCGGCACCATCAGTCGTTAGTCATAACACCATTACCAAACGTAACCAATGAGAATTCCACATAGCATAAATAGATGGAGCCCATGAGAGTATGGCTCGGAAAATAAGAATGTGATCGGAGTTGAAGCAAAGATTGTTGGCAAAAAGCCTCACATGAGAATTTTCTTCAACTCAGAGAACTATTTTATGATCATCACGGGGTTTATCAGCCAAAGATTGATACGATATTTAGTATTATGGGGAACCAACCATGAGATCGTGACTGATAAGCTTTTAGAGACACGAGGGGTCCAAAGATAAAAGCAACATCCATTGATCCACATGGGTACGTCTTTCAGAGATAAGCTGATAAAATGACGTCATGATCCTTAGAGAAGGGGGTATGAGAACGATCAGAAATGAGAGATTTAGGCAAGATCAACATCCGATACTTGAGAACGGGTTATAGCAGATAACCAGATAATGGGGCAGAATCATTAAGGGATCCAGAGATTCGGATGATAAAGCCAACATGATTCACAAGGAAAAAGGATTACCAGATCCAGGCAAAAGGAGAGGTAGGCAAATAGGATCAGCCAGGATGATTAACAGAAATGCTATGAAGTGTTAGGGGCAAGGATTTATGGAAAGAAACATGGCTTGGTCATGGTTTGCGCAACTAGACAACAAACGATGTTTTTTTTTCTTACATAACCACGTGCACAAGGAAGTTTCGGTTTGGCTAGTGGTTAAGCTATGGGGGTCTACAGGTTGTGTAGGTGTAATGTCAAGGATAAAACACACAAGGGCTAGAAAATACCAACACAAGCAGGTGATTTGTTTTTTTTTAAAGGTTTCACTAGGGAACCACTAGATTATTTGGGGAAGGGGGTCTTTTCATAAGCAGGACAGACACATTTTTTTGTTAGAGGCAAAATGGACTAAACAACTGTCGTACCTTCTAGACAGCATGGCAAGAGAACACATAACACAACCTAATCAAGACTATCATAACAACACAGGACAAGGCACTTCTTATAGCTCCAAACATAGCAGTACATCACATTATTCACAAGTTATCATTATTGGAATAAAGGTGAGAGAAGCATGTTGATGCGCAAGAGACAATTATAATGCGACAATCATGATGCATGCTCATTCTAGTCGTCTTCTCAGACCTAACTAATTTTTCGGGTGCTTCTACAGCATCCTTATTAATAGTAGTAGTAGCCTTTATGGCCTATATAAATAGCCACCTAGCTACCCATCTATTTCCTAAGGCTTCACGTCCTAGTTCTATCCTTATCGTCCTGACATCTATCCAACTGGATTTCTAAGCAAGTTTTACTTTTGAAAAGGTTGGTAATCATGACTTATTGACTTCTCTGTACTGGTATTCGCTCCGATACCAGCTGTGGCGGAACCGCCCGAATTATTCCAACCTAAGTGCCTAAGTCCCGCCTTAAAGGCTAGACCACACTTAAATAGGAATAAATCGTCAGTCCCTCGGATCTAGTCCGACGAGGCCACTTATCCAGGATCGAATACCACTAGCTCACACGAAGGTGAGGCACAGAGAAATACAATAAAACATAATACCACAAATTTAATAAGTATCATTAGTGATTACATTATCGGAGTTTCAGAAATAATAACCAAAACTTTTAATGCAGCGGAAATAACTAACGGAGAAGAACCGAGCAACATGGCGAAGCCTGGCCACGCTACTCCTCCTGGTCCTCTCCTGCGGAAGCAGTAACCCACTTGACCATCTATCCCGGTGGCAGGGATGGAGGCCAAGTCACACCAGCAACAAATCATCCTAAGAAGTACCTGCAAAAATTGTGCCACAAGCAAGGCTGAGTATACTAATACTCAGCTAGACTTACCCGGTGTGAGGAGTCTACTCCTCTACCTCTAGACATGCAGCTGTTTGGCTGAGGGGTTTGGTTTGCCAAAAGCACTAGCTGAGTTTCTAAGTCAAGTTTTAACTTTGTCAATTTAAGTGTGACTCTCTTAAGGCTAAATGTGTACTATCTACTCATACATAGTAGCAAACATTATTAGCAATCAACATCTTATATCAACTCATCATATTTCCACTTGTTACTCAATGCAGTACAATGGATCAAGCAGTCTCATTAGCTGCGAGAAGCAGACGATTCGAATCGAGTTTTATCCTTGCAAGGTAAACCTAAACACACGACATGTAGGGGCACTCCGTCCCCACACATATCAACCGTCCCCATCGATTCCCTGGCAACAGATCAGGTCTCACCGCCTTGGCGTACAATGCCTCACTGACCCCGACTGGCCGTCGTGCAGTGACCGCACTTGTACCCACCATAACCGGAATGGGAGACTACGTCTCAGGTCGCGTGAGGGGGTATGTCTGCGGGCAGGTTCACTCAGGTACTAGGCTTACCGATTTACCATATTTCTCGGTATGTGTTTAGTACATTCAAACGCTTGACACAGGTATCCGCACGTTAATCCTTATTCCAATTTTCATCTCGTAGACCACGCGTCCCCATGGACCGTGTCCACAGACCATCACCATTCTGTTATCAAAGTGGATACAACCAAATCCTGACCTCGCGCGAGTGCTAGAAAAATCACTCGACTTCTACCGAGATCCTAATTAATAAAGCAGCTACTCGACCTAGCATACTAGTATTCATCTCAATAGGATTCCTGAGATCATGCAACTAGGGTTTAAATCAACTCCTACACTTAAGTGCACAATACAAGCCTACAAACAATAAGTGTAGTAAAATATCATATAGAACAGGTTATGCATAAAACCGGGGCTTGCCTTTAATTTGACACTTAGATAGTGTTTGCTAGGGGAGGTAGGTACTCGCTTGGCGAGCATCCACTGGGTAAGTCCACCATTCTTCAGGTCGTCCACCGACTGCATCTTGTGGTTGGCACCACATCAGTTGCACGATCGTCACCTCTCGGTCCTAAATGAGATGCAGGATGCATATGTATGAATACAATGAAACATATCACAAGCTATATAAATACATGGTAGCAAACTAACATTTAATTGTAAGACACCGCAACGACTATACGCAAGCGCTAGCTATTCGTACATTATCGGCGTTCATCATTTACACCATTAATCAAGACGACCATATTTTATTTATTTACGCAACACAAATACGATATCACAGGTACACGCATTTATTTAATTGCTACGACTTTGCCTTAGTTCTATTGATCACACAAAAGCATCACACACAAGTTTAACCGATGGCCTAGGCATCAATGTCTATGGAAATTCTATATCACAATCAACTAAAGAAGAAACATATAAAACAATACACACATGTCATCTTTAGCTTAGCTATGGCAAGTCTACATTACTTAAGAGCAAACCCACATTTTTAGCAAATAGGGTGAACTAAACAATCAAATGCGCATATGCAGATTTTCGGGACAGCAACACAGCAGCTACTTGTTTTAATCATAACTTTTCAAATATTAACCCAAAAATAACAAATTAGGACTTTCTGGAAAGATCACAAAGGGAACTACAACTTTGATATTTTCACATCAACAAGATTCAGCACTTAGCAAGGTCAAAACGTGCTAATACAACAGCGCTGTCCAGATTTGGACAGATTCAGACTTATGACTTTAAAAATTCATAACTGAAGATTCAGGCAGCCAAACAAGGTGATCCTAGACTTTCTGGAAAGGTAATAAAATTGTCTACATATCACTTATAAACATCTTAAGGTGATTCAATAGTTAACTAAGGATAAAATACACTAGAAGGCCTTGCTGTCCAGAATTGGACAGATTCAGTCTTCACACTTCAAACACATGTAACTTAATCTTCAGACCACCAAAAAGAGTGATCTAAGACTTTTTGGAAAGCTCAGCAAAAGTACTACACAATTTTCATAATCACCAAGAGGTGATTCCAGGTTTAACTAAATCAAACATTTCAGTCTTCACAATCTGTTCTGTTAGGGGACAGAACACAGCAAGCAGTTTGTAAAATTCATAACTCTTAAACTATCAGTCCTATGGTTATGAAATTTTAACACAAGCAAGATCAGAAAAGCCTCTACAACTTTCTTATAATCGACAAGGACTGATTTTAACCTTAACTTATGCAAACAATACAGTTTCTGAAATCTGTACAGAATTTGGACAGATTCAGTTACTGAATTTGAAAAATACATAATTCCTAAACTATCAGACCTGTGGCTGTCAAATTTTAACACAAGTTAGATAATAAAGTTATCTACAACTTTCTTGTGGCCACCAATAACTTATTTCAACATTAACTTAAGCAACCATTGCAATTTCTGAAATCTGTTCAGAAATTCGACATATTCAGGTGCTGGGCTTGTGAAAAGCGCAACTCCTAAACGATCAGGTTTATGGCTGCCAAATTTTTGTACAAGCAAGACAATCATGTTATCTACAACTTTTCTATAGCACATACCTACAGAAAACACAATTTGGTTCATCAAACATACAGCACAACTAAAATAGTGTGTGCAGTCCAAAACAGCAATTCATAAAATTCAGCTCATATACCATTCAAGAATTGTCGCGTTATAGATACTTGAATTATTCTAACACTTGGGCAATTGTTAGAGTTAAATCAACCAAGTGAGAACTAACAAGTAGACTTGCTAATTGTTATACAAGTTATTTCGCGATCTAGAACTACCATACCCAAGTAATCAACACATTCACCACAATCACCAAATCCGACCTATATGTATATAGAAGCGCTTTTCCTCTACTAGTCCGCATTTTAACTTAGACACCACATGAGCACTACTAATTTTTACCCATGATCATAACCATGTGCAAATGGGCTACAACATCCCAAATGGGTGCGAGAACACTAGTTTCTAGTTTTATCCCCAAGATCATTCCATTAATCATTTTAACTACTTAATCGGCATTGACCGACTTAACCTTCATATCGACGGTCCGAGCACCACAAGTTACGAAAGTATACCTAGACATCTAGCATCACATAGAGAGCCTACTACCTCACCTCGCAATTCATACAGAACCACAAAGTGACAATAATAACGTACATGTAATCGACCTTTCCCTACGACCTTCAGTTAGGTCACCAACAGACGACATGATGACTACGAAGGCATGTCACCATTTCATCCCACTCATTCCTTGCCTATATGCGCACTAATTCGTTTCTTGCGACCATGCATTCAAAATCAATCCACACCACACCAAATACACGTATCTCTTATTTATGCGCCGACTTAACACCTTTCGGGATAAAGCGTCACTATAAACACCTTACACCTAATTTCTTTAGAAACCTAGTAGTTCACTCGAAGACATATACTCAAGTCATAAACACAATCATACACTATATGTGAAGCACAATTTAAGGAACACATAATGCGCATCGACACGACTCGACTTATAAATGTAGAGGAAGCGGTGACTACTTTGGCATGTCACCACCTCTCTAGTTAAGCCAAAACAATTTCTACTTATATCGATCGAACATTCATGTCGAGCACCACAATGCACTTCGATATACACGTTCGACATCACGGTGCTTCGACAGACCCACACTTCTAATCTACTTATCACATCCAACCAACACCACATGCCCACTACACTCTTATGACCAAGTTTTGGCGCAAATATTTATAACAACTATCGACTAGACGAGTGGAACACCAAACTGATTATTTGTACATCTCATCTTCAACAATAACATGTCGCATAACTTATATTCTCAATCTACTCTAACCTACACCAACGATGAATACATAAGATATAATTATCTTAGACTAACTCATTAGCCGACTACGGAAATCACCGAGCATGCTTTAGGCTTTATTTAAATTTGCCGCGCGAACACAATATTTTACGACGAAGCTTTTTAACAATCAATTAATACATCCGCGACCAATTTCCTATGACGTACAAAATAACTATCGCAGCCACACATATTCAACATTAATATACACCATATTTGTATGCATGCCATCAATCGAAACACATCAATAGTAAAGCATAAGTCTATCCACCTGTCAAACTCGGATTCGGGTTGCACATGCGTCCACGGTTTAGGGGCTTCACCAAAACATGCATCGCGCGAGACGCCGCGGCAACATCCAGCTGCGATTTACATCACTCAATGGTTCAAACATTTTTATCAAGCACTTAAGATCCAAAAACAATGGAATACTAGCGAGGGGCTCACCAAGGATTTTTGACGCCGACTCACAAGCGCGGCGCAGATCGACGACGCCGCGTGGGGCTGTCTCAAACACCACCGCGACGACGCGGGTCGGGACTGTGCAGATCGAGCGAGCACGCGATGCGGGGGATCCGGGGCTGCTGTTTTTGGACCGACATCGCTGCGCAGAGAATCATGGCGCCATGGCCGCTGTCCGAGCAGGGGCCCCTTGCTGCCGCACTAGGGAAAATAGGAAGGGGGCTCGCTGCATCCCTGCCGAGGTCGAGCATGGGGGAGACATCGTGCGGTGAAGGGAGTGGCCGGTGTCAGAGATGGAGAAACTCGCCGACCCCGGGAGCGGGTTTGGATACGGGACCTCGCTGGATTTTTGGAGCAGGGAGCAGGGTTCAGCGCCCTGACTGCCAGCAGCCAAGAGAGCAGAGAGAACACAGGGGGAAAAAAAATGGAGCAAGGCAGCGCCAGAGATGGTGTCCGTGCCAGCACTCCACCATGGAGGAGCAGAGGAAGGGGGACCCGGCGGAGGGAGCTCGGCGTCCGAGCAGAGGGGAGCTGGAGTGCTGTGGCCGTGGGGAGCGCAGAGCCATGTGCTGCGGCTGCGCGCAGGGAAGTTGCAGGTCCGCACAGCACGAGCAGAGCGCGCTCGAGGAGCACGGCTGCCGGAAGAAGGGATCCCGGCGCCATGGGGAAGAAGGCCTTGGGGAGGGAGCTCGCCCGCCGGCCATGGAGGAGAGCTCGGACGGGATTATTCTGGGCGCCAGCCCTTCCCTCCGCGATGGCGAGGCTGAGCTGGGATAGGGGAGCCGCCGTGCCGGGCCGAACGGCCATGGGGACTGCAGAGAGGGAGGAGGCCGGGTGGGCGATGGAGGCGCCGGTTGGAGAAGCCCGGCGTCGCGCCATGGGGGAGAAGGAGCCAAGCCCCTGCTGCAGCCGTGGGAAGAGGGGTGCTTGCTGCGCGTGGGAGGAAGCAGCCAGGAAGAATGCAAGTGGCGGCTAGGGGAAAAAGGAGGGGTGGGAGTGGAAAATGCCCAAGTGAGCACCCCTATTTATAGAAGAAGCCCTAGGGTTAGGTCTTAGTGGGCCTAGTGGGCTGGGCTGGGCTTGGCCGGCCCAAAATACGAATTCGGGCTGCGCTAATTTATTTTCCGGACTAAAAATGTTTCCCGCGGATTTCGTCTGTACGCAAAACAGAGTGAACTAGAGTTCGGACGAACAGACGGGTGAGCGATTAACTCGGTCGAGAGTTGGATTTGATTCCGCTAGGGAATAATTACCTACGCATGGTTCGAAAATAAATTGCCTCGGGATACGACCGACGTTCGGATTTTAATCGGAGAAGGTGAATCGTGGTATTTTAAGATCGCTGTCGATGCGGGGTTTTGAATTCGGTTTGGGACATAGGGATATTTGACCGAGTCGAGTAAGAAATAATTAGAGGACGATGTACTGAGTATTCCGTGTGAGAGTACGGAGTCGGATTAAAATAGTCAGACATCGATCGAAGTTCAGGAGTTAGATGCGGGCTCAGATCAGATAATAGTCGTCGAGAGTTTGATTTAGAGAGCTTCAGATGAGATTTAAGATTCGAGAATGATCTTCCAGTCGGCATGAGTTCCGAGAATTAAAAGTTTTAACACGCTCCAAAATTGGTTGTTTCTCGCGATCGATTAACTCTGAATTCAGTGAACTTCCGAGAGAAAGCCTAATAAACAGAGACAGGCACGATCGAGAAATAGAAATTTTCACTGAGCATCCGAGATTACGATAAGTCTCCCGACATAACACGAAACTGACACCTGGGGTGTCACAATGTTCTTGTGAAAAATTTGGAGATAATCATGCTCAAACTTTGGCGTCAGGCTGATTAAGTCTGAAAATCAGACTGACAGTGCAACTGCAGTGACTTTGGGCATGAAATTGGGCATGATCGAGTGATAATTTGCTTAGGATTGCTATAACAATATTATAGCCGGATCTTAGGACTATAACTTTGTTAAAGAGTGTCGATCATGTTACTACACAAAATTGGAAGTTATTGGCTCTGCAAATCCCCCTGTCAGAAGCTCTGATGAAGCAGTGCGATGGTACAGTAGCCTGAACTAGATTGGATCGCCGGCGCGGCTGCCCTCACCGCCGGTGGCCCGTCGCCGTTGATTGCCGCTCGCCGTGATTTGTGCGTTGTGGCCATCGGGTAAACATAGCTCGGTAAAAATCCCCGTCGCTAGTGGGCTGGACGCCACCCCGGCCAGCCGCGGTACTTCTCCCCTTGCTCACCGCCCGGGGATAAGGTTTTCACCGCCGTTGTGCCGTCGCCGTCGTCCGCGGCGTGGCTCTCACTTTCCACCGCATCGCCGTAAGCCTTAGCGGCTCCCGTTGATCGCCGGAGCAACTGCCACGCCACTGGACACGTATTCACCGCGCCAAGGTTCTTCCTCATCTCCGGCCGCCCACACTGTCCGCTCAAATTAAGCGCCACCGCCCCGGGGATCTATAAATTGACCCCGCAGTGAGCTTCACAACATCATCGCGCACCCAGCCACCAAATATCATCCTCAATCGTTCACCTGAGAGCTCGAATTCCTAATTTCCCCCAAATCGGTTTGAACACCCCGTAAGAACACTTCACCGTGGCCAGCCTATTCCAGGTGAATTCATACTCCTCTGTTGATTGTTCCAGCATCCCTAGGTCCTCCTTAAGCTCTCCGACCCCTTTAATTGCACTGTACCATCACCTATCATCGGGAACACGAAGATCTTGCCGCTCTGCTCACGGCCACCGTGGCCAGAACACACCCCTTGATTATTAGTGCAATTATGTTGGGGGAAGTACTTCTCTGGGGTAGAATCCGGGGTAAACCGAAGATTAGCGCCGGTCATAGCCCCAATCGGCCGGTCCAGGAGTTCGCCGGACTTCGGCCACGCGAGAACACCGTCGTGGACCTTGGTCTGCGAAGGAATAGAAATTTAAGGGCCTTAGTGCAAACTGTCAGTGACTCATAAGCATAGTAACCGAACCCAACTTCCATTAGCCAAAACCCCGGGGACCCCTGTGCAAAGTTGCCAGAGCACGCGGGCGCGGGCGCGCGTTTCCTGTGCTGCTGGGCCATTTGGGCTGCTTCTGGCCCACCACTATTCAAACCTTTTCATTTTCTTTTTCAAAGAAACTTTAGAAAACTGTAGAAAAGTGTAGAAAAATCCTAAAATTGTGAAACTAATTTTCCTAGACTTCTTATTTTCCATAGAATTTAATAAAAATAGTTTCATGATTTTTAGTTTAAACAGAGAATTTTAGGGCATTTAAAATAGCTTAAAGAAATAGTTCTGGAATTTTAGAGAATTAATAGTAATGCCAAAAATGTTCAAAATTTTTATATGAACTCCCCACATTATTTAGAAGCCTTGGGTAGAGTTTGAATTGATTTGGACCATGTTTGATAACTAGAACCCAAACCCCCCTGCCCTGTGAACTCCTTTACTGACTCCGGAAACCCTAAGTTCTCGGAGTTCCGTGAAGGAAAATTGTATTCAAGACTTAGATGATAAGTTTATATCATCTTTGCATCCTCATGAGCATTACATGGCATTCATTCTTATACATATATGTGGTTATAATTAGAACACGAGGAAGAAGTGGAAGCCACTGAAGAGCAAGTACCACCACCTTTGGAAACACAGGCTGAGAACTGTTTCTACTTCGATATTTGTGGATCTGAGCCTGACTCACCCATAAACAAAGGCAAGCCCCGGTGCATTTGCCACCTTCCTTGATGTTTTTAAAATCTTTCTCACTTGATTGATGCATTAGGTGATAGGAGTTGATTGCTAAAACAATTCCTGCATTACCTTCCTTGAATTTGATTACCTTCCTTAATCACCCGTTTTACAAAAGATTTTTGGATGCTTAGCCTTGCTTTAGTAAAACAAAATGTTTTGTTTTTACAAAAGATGATGTGGCAAAAGTGGTTGGGATGTTTTTGAAAACAAAACTTGATGGTGGATCCATCATGGCCATGATGGGTCCAACATCGGAAAAGATGTACCTCTGCCAGGTACCAACCTTTGGGGTTAAATGATTAAGCTGAGACCGGGCGGATGACTTGCACGAGAAAGAGAGTCTCGGTGTAGTGTCTCTGTCTGAGTCGATTAAGGACCTTGTCAATGTAGGCCTGCTGACCGAGGACCCTTTAACTAGTCACATGCCTCGTCATGGGTAAGCTTTGCCTCGGGCAGACTAAGGCCAGAATAAGATAACACGAAATGGGCGTGGAGCGGTGGCGAGAGTAGCGTGTACCCTCCGTGGTAAGAGGCTGGACGGTGGTGTATCTGTGCTCTCGGTTTGCGTGAACATGATCTGGTCTTAAGAAACCCGGTGGCGGGTTGACATATGCAAGGGTTAAGTGCTACATATGTCGTGTGATCGGAGATCCTCAGCTGAGTATAATCGATTCGGATCGCCGTACCTCCGCGGTTATGGAGACTTGGCCACTGACTTACACGTAGCAATCCACTGAAGATGAAGGGTTGATAAGAAATTGGCTAGTGCAGGTCAAGTGATTGAACTAGGGTAGAAAGAACTCTAGCTGCAGGTAATTTTACTTAACCTGACAATAAAATTGGATTTTAAGGATCCACTTTAGTAAGCAATTCTGCAAATAGCGTCTTTGATTATTGAAAGGCCTTACCTTGACTCCCATATGACCAGCATACCCTTGAGAGTCTTTTCTTTAGTCGGGTAAGACTTGCTGAGTAATTCCATACTCAGGGTTTATTCCCCCGTTGTTTTTAGGTGAGGAGACAACAAACCTTTGTTGTTTTTGTACCAAGGTGGTGAAAAATGAGGACAATCAAGAATGAAGCTGCTGGAGGACCGAGTCCTCCTTAAAAACTTTTATGTAAAGAACATAATGGGAGGAGTTTTTGCCTCCCAGGTATTGTAATAATACTTTTCAGCACTCGCTTTACACTCTAGTCTGTACTAAATAACTTACTCTTACTTTTAAAATAAATGTAAGTTTATGTAATCACTTCCGCATTTCCGCATCTCCGATGAACATACTGTCTGTCAGACGGGTGAAACGTTCCTGGGAAGGTAAGGAAAAAGATACCGAACTTGTCAAGTAATTCAGGAACATCTACAGGGTTGTCTGATGTCTGTTGGACAAGGACAACTGTAGGTGGGCCTAGTGACTTGGGAGGTTCCGTCACAGCTGGTATCGGAGCGTAGCCCTTCTTGGCAGATACTATGTAGCATCTTCAAAGAGGATTTTCTTAAACTTATCTGGAGAAATTTCTTCTCTTCTTACCTAAGCATCTCTGAAGAGTTTATTTCAAAGACCAGGTAGGAAGAGTGCAATGTATAGAAGGTTGAATCAACCAAGGTTGATTCTGTAATTAATCATGCATCATGCTAAGAATTGTACTAATAAATTTTCCTCCTTAGAAAATGCCGCCGCGTACAAGGAAAACGGCGCGAAAGCATACTGGGCCTATCAGTGTACCTCGACACCAACTTGCCCCACGGGAGCAAGATAGCAGTAGTGGGAGCAACGATCCAATTGGAGATCTCGAAGCCCGCGTGAATCAACTCCAAACAGAGTTACAACGCAGGAACAATTTATGGGTTGCGGATGGCGACCGAATAAATGAATTAAGAAGTTACATCCGCACCCTGCAAGATCAACTTGCTGATCGAGATTTGGCACTTGATTGGGCAGTACAGTCTCGTTCAGTAGCTTGGGCTAAGGAAGCGAAGGCTCGAGCACGAGTCGAAGAACTTAGCACTAATATTGACAACTTGCAGGCATATTGCAATACTTTACATGAGGAAGTTCATGTACTATATTCGCAATTACACCCACATGTCCCTGCGGATCCTGTCAGGTCAGAAGCCGGACCCTCGCATGATGCGGGAGAAGCGCTTGGTGGTCAGTTAGACCTTTTTAGGCCCCCTCCTTCCTTGAGGTTGGTCGATGAATGGTCTCCCACACCTGACGATGAAGCTGTCAAGAGCACCCAGAAGCAGGAGTAGTAGTGTAGCTTGTAGAAATAGAAGTAGTATGCTGTATAATAGGTTGAACTATTGTATGATGTGTAATGTATCCTGTTGTATAACATCGAGTCTGTATCATTACTTTTGATAGTAATGTAAAATGGAAGGTTTCTCTGGCATATTATATTTATTTCAAATGTTCTTTGCCTCAGATGCCTATCAGGACTCGAGGACAGGATGCAGCAGGAACTTCTGGGGGAAGGGATGTTACTCCAAATCCACCTCCGGTTCCTCCCACATTGGCCGAGGTGATTGCCGCCTTGGTGAACGCAACTGCAAACAATACCCGCTTTTTGAGAGAAATGGCGGGCCAACAATTCCAGCAGCAGGGTGGAAGGGGTTATCAGCAAGGCCCCCGTGAAACCACATATTTGGATTTCTCGGAAACCCGTCCACCACTATTTGTCAAGGCTGAGGACCCGTTGGAAGCAGATGAATGGATACGGGTTATTGAGCAAAAATTTGGTCTTCTCCGCTATTCAGAGACGCAGAAGCCTTTGTTTGCAGCGCAACAACTGCGTGGCCCTGCCAGCACCTGGTGGGGAAATTTTGTGGCTATTCAACCTGCTAATCATCAAGTAACCTGGGAAGAATTTAAAGTGGCCTTCCGCGAGCACTATATACCCGAAGGTGTTCTGCATATGAAGCAAGAAGAGTTCATGAAGCTAAAACAAGGAGGAGATACTGTCAATCAGTATCTCAATAAGTTTAATCACCTGTCGCAGTATGCCATCGATCAGGTGAACACAGATTTAAAAAAGAAGAACTGCTTTATGAGAGGGCTAAATGATCGATTGCAGAGAAAAATGGCCACCTGCATAGATCTCACGTATGGAAAGGCTGTCAGCACAGCCCTATCTGTTGAAGCAAAATATGCAGGTTCCGGGAAGAACAAGGGATTTGGAGGTGAGAAGTCTAATCAGGACCAAGCAAAAAGGCAACGGTTTGTGATCCGGCCTTCTAGCCAAAATCGCTCTTTTTCTCGACCGCCCTCATTCCCTTTCAAGCAGCCAATCATTATTCATCCCAACAATGCCCCCACCACCCCAAGTTAGCCGGGTGCCCCAGGCACTCGATTCCCTGCTTTGCCCAGCTCCTCAACCGGGTGTTTTAATTGTGGCAAGTCTGGACATTTCATCAAGGATTGCCCATATCCCAAGCAGAATCAATCAAATGCTCAGCAAGGATCTGGGAAATCAGCTTAGCCCAAGGGAAATAATGTGGGGAAGAATACAAAGAAGACGGGGCGGATATACTATACTCAAGTGGCCACTACACCGGAAAGTGAACCGGTGATGATGGGTACGTTTCTCATGGCCAGTCACCCTGCAATTATTCTGTTTGATTCTGGTGCTTCGCATACATTTATTAGCAAGAAGTTTGTGGAGCAACATCACATTTCATGTCATGAATCAAAAGAAGGGTTTAAAATTCATTCACCTGGGGAACACATTTTTACTAGAGAAGTGGCCTATCAAGTGCCAGTAACAATGGCTGGACGAAACTTTCCTGCTAACATGATTGTTCTGAAAGGCCAGGATATAGATGTAATTTTGGGTATGAATTGGTTAGCCCAATACAAGGTAATTCTCAACACTGAACAGAGAACCGTCAGGTTGAGCTATAATCAAGAAGAGATTCTTTTGTCTATCCCCTTAACCAATCCAGCCAAAGCTTCTGGTAGAATATATGAAGCCATTGTACTGGAGATCAAGGATATTCCGGTAGTATGTGAGTTTCCAGATGTATTTCCAGAAGATTTGCCTGGACTGCCCCCTGAGAGAGATGTAGAATTTGTAATTGAGTTAAAGCCCGGTACGGCTCCCATTTCTTGAAGATCATACCGTATGCCCCCTAATGAGTTGGCAGAATTGAAGATTCAATTGCAAGATCTACTGAATAAAGGATTCATCCGGCCAAGCTCGTCTCCATGGGGTTGCCCCGCCATTTTTGTTAAGAAGGATCAAACCTTACGAATGTGCGTGGATTATTGACCCCTGAATGAGGTCACCATCAAGAACAAGTACCCTCTTCCGAGGATTGACATCTTATTTGATCAACTGACCGGGGCGAGGGTATTCTCTAAAATTGATCTCAGGTCGGGCTATCATCAAATCCGTATTCGGCCCGAGGATATACCGAAGACCGCGTTTACTATGCGGTATGGTTTATTTGAATATTTGGTAATGTCCTTCGGACTAACAAATGCTCCTGCCCATTTCACTTATTTGATGAACTCGGTGTTCATGCCCGAGTTGGACAAGTTCGTGGTGGTCTTCATTGATGATATCTTGATATATTCCAAAAATGAAGAGGAGCATGCTCAACATTTGCGGATTGTATTGACGTGCTTGAGGGAACATCAGTTGTATGCCAAGTTCAGCAAGTGCGCGTTCTGGCTGGATGAAATTCAATTTTTGGGGCACGTGTTATCTGCCAAGGGAATTGCGGTAGATACTAGCAAAGTCAAGGATATTCTGGAGTGGAAACCCCCAACCACTGTTCACCAAGTCCGGAGTTTTCTTGGACTAGCTGGATATTATCGCAGATTCATACCAGATTTTTCTAAGCTTGTGAAGCCAATCACAAGTTTATTGAAGAATGACATTAAATTCAATTGGTCTTCTAAGTGTAATGAAGCTTTTGAGCAATTGAAGACATTATTAACCATTGCTCCGGTATTGGCTCAACCAGACATCACCAAGCCTTTTGATGTATATTGTGATGCGTCAGGCAGCGGACTCGGCTGTGTATTAATGCAAGAGGGCCGAGTAATTGCATATGCTTCAAGGCAGTTGCGCCGACATGAGGAGCATTACCCAACTCATGATCTGAGCTAGCTGTTGTGGTTCATGCCCTAAAAATTTGGCGTCATTATCTGCTGGGAAATATCTGTCATATTTATACAGATCATAAAAGCTTGAAGTATATCTTCACCCAGTCAGAATTAAATATGAGGCAAAGGCGATGGCTTGAGCTTATTAAGGACTATGAACTAGAAATTCATTGTCACCCAGGCAAAGCCAATGTTGTGGCAGATGCACTGAGCCGTAAGGTTTCCTGCCACTGTCTTATGGTGAAGACCTCTGACAACACTTTATGTCAAGAGATGGAAAAGCTAAACCTAGGGATGGTCCAACAAGGAACCCTGAATCAGCTAAAGCTTGAGTCTATCATCTTGCAAAGAATAATTGATGCTCAAAAGGATAATGTGGGTATAAAGCACATACGGGAGAAGATAAAGGCTGGAACAGCCAAATGTTTCAAAGAAGACGATCAAGGTGTGATATGGTTCAATAACCGCATAGTAGTGCCAAAGAATGAAGAACTCCGCCAGCAAATCTTAGATGAAGCACATCTTAGTTGCTATTCTATTCATCCGGGAAGCACTAAGATGTATCATGATCTCAAGCAGCATTACTGGTGGACGAAGATGAAAATTGAAATTGCACGCTATGTGGCTAGGTGTGACACTTGCAGACGTGTCAAAGCCATACACATGAAAACTGCTGGTTCATTACAATCTTTGCCGATCCCAACATGGAAATGGGAAGACATAAGTATGGACTTTATCGTGGGATTGCCCAGGACTGCAAAAGGGTATGATTCTATCTAGGTTATAATTGATCGGCTTACGAAGATTGCTCACTTTCTGCCGGTCAAGACAGATTCCCCGGTTACTGTCTATGCCCAATTGTACATTGCTCGTATTCTTAGTCTGCATGGTGTTCCTAAGACCATAGTGTCGGATCGTGGACCTCAATTTGTAGCCAAGTTTTGGGAAGCACTTCACAAATCCTTGGGTACTAAGTTGCTCCATAGTTCGGCATATCATCCACAAACCAGTGGACAGACTGAGAGGATTAATCAAGTAGTCGAAGATATGTTGCGAGCATGTGTTCTGGACTTCTCACCAAAATGGGATGAATGTTTGCCTTTGGCGGAGTTTTCATATAATAATAGCTATCAAGAAAGTATCAACATGGCACCTTTTGAAGCTTTATATGGGCGACGGTGTCGAACTCCGCTAAATTGGTCTGAACCTGGAGAAAGGTATTTCTTTAGGCCTGATATAGTGAAGGAGGGCGAGGAAAAGGTTCAGAAAATTATTCATAATCTGAAGAAAGCCCAAGCTCGGCAGAAGAGCTATGCAGACAAACGGCGAATGCCCTTGTATTTTCTTGAAGGGGACTATGTCTACTTGAAGGTTTCGCCAATGAAGGGAGTATCGCATTTCGGGATAAAAGGAAAGCTTGCACCCAGGTACATTGGTCCATTTCCTATACTTCAAAGATATGGACCAGTGGCGTATCGACTTCAGCTCCCCGAAGCATTGTCTGCTGTACATAATGTGTTCCATGTGTCACAATTGAAGAAGTGTCTTCGGGTTCCCAATCGAACTGTTGAAGTAACAGATGTTGTCCTAGAACCAGATTTAACATATTCGGAACATCCTATTCGAGTTCTAGATCAAAAGGACAGGGTTACCCGGAGAAAAACTCTCAAGTTTTATAAGATATAGTGGAACCAACATTCTGAAGAAGAGGCTACATGGGAAACTCAAGACTTTTTAGATAAGAATTTCCCATGCTTTCTAGCCTCATGTAATTTGTAAAGTATATTTAGTATTGTAATAAAGAAGTGACCCCCACACCACCCCCTGCCTTGTACCAGAAATAAGGGAATAAAGATGTGACACATTTCCTTTTCCATTACTCACCCTAGGACTTTTAATCTCGGGACGAGATTCTTTTATGGGGGGAAGGATGTAACACCCCTGGTGTTACTGTAACAAAAACTTGAGCATGGCATCATAAACATTGGCATTGCATATGTTTG
Source organism: Zea luxurians (assembly GCA_029449295.1). NCBI lineage: Eukaryota > Viridiplantae > Streptophyta > Magnoliopsida > Poales > Poaceae > Zea > Zea luxurians. The sequence continues at coordinate 127,208,428 of JAOPSE010000010.1, forward strand.
CCACACCTAGAATGCATTCACTAGGTAAAAATTTCAAACAAGTGTATTGTTTTTGGTGTTTTGCAAATAGGACCCTGGATAGGGAACCTGACCCTAAATAAGGCTCAAGAGGCAAAACTTAACCCAAATGAAGAAAACCTAAAGGCTTTGGGGGAATAGTCATAAAATGACCCCAAGACTTAAGTGGAATTACACTTAGACCCCTGGGATACCAGAAACCTTAATTGAAACCCTGGAAAACCCTAAAACTAAAACCTAGGGGCTTATGTGCAAAACTAGTCCACTTTTGGACTAAAGTGCAAAAACCAGGTTAAATCAGTATCCTAGGTCATTTGGTTCACAAATGTGTGGACTTGTAGGCCAAATATTTGATTTTGGACTTAATTGCAAAATGGACCTCAATTGAGTTCTATACTAAGTCTGAAATTCAATGTTGAGGACTCAACTTTGGAGCCCTGTAACTTTCAAACTATTGGGTGTTTGCCCTAGGTCACCACATCAACATTGTAGAGCAAACAAAGGAGAACAATTTTGCTTAAGAGTGCAAGCCATGTTCTTGTGAAAAATTTGGAGATAATCATGCTCAAACTTTGGCTGTCAGGCTGATTAAGTCTGAAAATCAGACTGACAGTGCCACTGCAGTGACTTTGGGCATGAAATTGGGCATGATCGAGTGATAATTTGCTTAGGATTGCTATAACAATATTATAGCCAGATCTTAGGACTATAACTTTGTTAAAGAGTGTCGATCATGTTACTACACAAAATTGGAAGTTATTGGCTCTGCAAATCCCCCTGTCAGAAGCTCTGATGAAGCAGTGCGATGGTACAGTAGCCTGAACTAGATCGGATCGCCAGCGCGGCTGCCCTCACCGCCGGTGGCCCGTCGCCGTTGATTGCCGCTCGCCGTGATTCGTGCGTCGTGGCCATCGGGTAAACATAGCTCGGTAAAAATCCCCGCCGCCGGTGGGCTGGACGCCACCCCGGCCAGCCGCGGTACTTCTCCCCTTGCTCACCGCCCGGGGATAAGGTTTTCACCGCCGTTGTGCCGTCGCCGTTGTCCGCCGCGTGGCTCTCACTTTCCACCGCATCGCCGTAAGCCTTAGCGGCTCCCATTGATCGCCAGAGCAACTGCCACGCCACTGGACACGTATTCACTGCGCCAAGGTTCTTCCTCATCTCCGGCCGCCCACACTGTCCGCTCAAATTAAGCGCCACTGCCCCGGGGATCTATAAATTGACCCCGCAGTGAGCTTCACAACATCATCGCGCACCCAGCCACCAAATATCGTCCTCAATCGTTCACCTGAGAGCTCGAATTCCTAATTTCCCCCAAATCGGTTTGAACACCCCGTAAGAACACTTCACCGCGGCCAGCCTATTCCAGGTGAATTCATACTCCTCTGTTGATTGTTCCAGCATCCCTAGGTCCTCCTTAAGCTCTCCGACCCCTTTAATTGCACTGTACCATCACCTATCGCCGGGAACACGACGATCTTGCCGCTCTGCTCACGGCCACCGTGGCCAGAACACACCCCTTGATTATTAGTGCAATTATGTTGGGGGAAGTACTTCTCTGGGGTAGAATCCGGGGTAAACCGAAGATTAGCGCCGGTCATAGCCCCAATCGGCCGGTCCAGGAGTTTGCCGGACTTCGGCCACGCGAGAACACCGTCGTGGACCTTGGTCCGCGAAGGAATAGAAGTTTAAGGGCCTTAGTGCAAACTGTCAGTGACTCATAAGCATAGTAACCGAACCCAACTTCCATTAGCCAAAACCCCGGGGACCCCTGTGCAAAGTTGCCAGAGCACGCGGGCGCGGGCGCGCGTTTCCTGTGCTGCTGGGCCGTATGGGCTGCTTCTGGCCCAGCACTATTCAAACCTTTTCATTTTCTTTTTCAAAGAAACTTTAGAAAACTGTAGAAAAGTGTAGAAAAATCCGAAAATTGTGTAACTAATTTTCCTAGACTTCTTATTTTCCATAGAATTTAATAAAATAGTTTCATGATTTTTAGTTTAAACAGGGAATTTTAGGGCATTTAAAATAGCTTAAAGAAATAGTTCTGGAATTTTAGAGAATTAATAGTAATGCCAAAAATGTTCAAAATTTTTATATGAACTCCCCACATTATTTAGAAGCCTTGGGTAGAGTTTGAATTGATTTGGACCATGTTTGATAACCAGAACCCAAAACCCCCCTGCCCTGTGAACTCCTTTACTGACTCCAGAAACCCTAAGTTCTCGGAGTTCCGTGAAGGAAAATTGTATTCAAGACTTAGATGATAAGTTTATATCATCTTTGCATCCTCATGAGCATTACATGGCATTCATTCTTATACATATATGTGGTTATAATTAGAACACGAGGAAGAAGTGGAAGCCACTGAAGAGCAAGTACCACCACCTTTGGAAACACAGGCTGAGAACTGTTTCTACTTTGATATTTGTGGATCTGAGCCTGACTCACCCATAAACAAAGGCAAGCCCCGGTGCATTTGCCACCTTCCTTGATGTTTTTAAAATCTTTCTCACTTGATTGATGCATTAGGTGATAGGAGTTGATTGCTAAAACAATTCCTGCATTACCTTCCTTGAATTTGATTACCTTCCTTGATCACTCGTTTTTCAAAAGATTTTTGGATGCTTAGCCTTGCTTTAGTAAAACAAAATGTTTTGTTTTTACAAAAGATGATGTGGCAAAAGTGGTTGGGATGTTTTTGAAAACAAAACTTGATGGTGGATCCATCATGGCCATGATGGGTCCAACATCGGAAAAGATGTACCTCTGCCAGGTACCAACCTTTGGGGTTAAATGATTAAGCTGAGACCGGGCGGGTGATTTGCACGAGAAAGAGAGTCTCGATGTAGTGTCTCCGTCTGAGTCGATTAAGGACCTTGTCGATGTAGGCCTGCTGACCGAGGACCCTTTAACTGGTCACATGCCTCGTCATGGGTAAGCTTTGCCTCGGGCAGACTAAGGCCAGAATAAGATAACACGAAATGGGCGTTGTTGGGGGCTTGTTCTCAAATGCTAAGAATTAAGAACAAGGCAACATAGAAAATGTTAAGTGTTAAAGTCCTTCGTCCTCCAAAACATTATATCCCTTCAGGATATAAAGAATTTCGGACGAAGGTTACGAAGGACATACCTTCGTGAGCATAATAACAAGGGACGAAGTATTCATACAAATCATGAGGTATAAAATAAACATTTAAATATTATCATAGAATCATCTCCATTATTATTATCATGAACGAATATAAATGACTTCAAATTACAAATGTACCTTCGGTCCTGAGGAAAGCAAAAGTACAGGTGTGATGCGAAAGCAAATGTCAGGTTCGCGTGAACAGTACAGGGGTACTGTTCATCTATTTATAGACACAGGACACAGCCTATGACGAATTACAATTATGCCCCTTACAAAAGTTTACAACATTGACTCAGACCTCTATGGATAAAAAGGTCATTCTATCTCTATGTCGGTTTGTAACGCCGAAGCTCCATGAAAAGGAACCTTCGGCCATCTCCTGGGGACAACTTCAGCCGAAGCTGCTTCTTCGTGTAAGACCTTCGACGCAACGAAGCATGGCCCCAACAGTAGCCCCTTTCGCGGCGCTAGATCGTTTTTCGTAACGAGCTTGATCCGTGAAAAAAGCCTCTTAAGCTTCGGGAAGCCGAAGGTCTAAAAAACACCTTCCCTGAGCTCGTTGCCGAGAAACGATTCAATTTCCGAGCTCGTGTCGGACCCACCTTGCAGAGTTACTGTTTGATCTTTGCGGTCCACTGCGCAGCGAGTACAAGTGACTGCCCGCCTGGTGTAAAAATCCTGCCGCTTCGCCTTCTTACCTGCAGCACTATATAAACAGACGAGCAGGTGTGAAGTTACCACAGCATTCATTGCTATTTGCACTGTTTTGCTGCCAAAATTTTTAACTATAGCCGAAGCTTGATTCTCAGAATCGAACGAAGGTCCATCTCGAAGTCTGCTTCGTCAGAAAGAAAGGCTTCGGGAGAAAAGGAAAAAGAAAAAAGTGTTTAACTTCCCCAAACTCAGAATCAAATGGCCAGAGTGCGATCTACTGCCAGAGTTGAACGTGAAGGAGACGAAGCTGAAGGTTCGGAGACTGTGCCCATCTCCGAAGCAATGCAACGTTCCGGACTGGTGACTGCGGAAGAAATGCCCGCTGCTGAAGCAGACCCGACAACTGCCGAAGGAGAAGAGGAGAACATTGAAGAAACTGATCCCGAAGATGACTATCGCATTGCCATGCCCAGCAAGCCCAGCCACCTAGATTTCGGAAAGTCGACTGTTTCAAAGGCTGATCTTTCCAAGATGGTGAAAGCAGGTTATTTCAGTGAAAATCAGAAGAAGCTACTTCGCTTCGGGGGAGAAGAAACTACCCCGAAGCCAGAGAAGGACGAGATTGTCATTTTCAAGAGTTTTTTAAAGGCTGGGCTGAGATTCCCTCTTCATGGAATTATTGCAGATGTATTGAAAAAGTTTGGTATTTACTTTCATCAATTGACTCCTAACGCTATCGTTAGGCTTAATGTTTATATCTGGGCCCTCCGAAGCCAAGCAATGGAGCCGTTTGCCGACAGTTTCTGTCGAGTTCATGAATTACATTACCAAACGAAGGCCAGAAAAGATGGATTACATGATAACTTCGGTTGCTACAATTTCGCCTACCGGAAAACAACAAAGTTTCCTGTTATTAGCTACCGAAGCAAATGGCCGGCAGGCTGGAAGTCTGAGTGGTTTTATGTGAAGGTTGACGAAGATGAAGAGAAATTGGTACAAAGCCCACTTGAGTTGATCTTCGGAGAAACAAGGCCACGGTGCCACATGACATTGGAGGGTCCCACCTGGGCTGCACTAGGTGAGTTTGAAATTATTTCAGAGCATATCGGTACCAGGGATCTGGTTCAAGAATTCTTGGCGTTCAGAGTCTTCCCTACTCTGAAAGAATGGGAAATGCCAAAGCTAGAGGGGGAGAAGAAGAAGGGGGAACTTGTCCGGCTTCCTTATCACTTCAAATTCAAGAAATACTTTAAAAAGCCTTGCCAAGAGTGGCTGGACACAGTTGAGGTGATGTGCAATGAAATTCTTGGGAATTATTCCAAAAAAGAAGATCAACTGATGACCGCGGCCTTCGGCACCCGTCCGAAGCGAAGGCTGAACCGAGTGCTTGATGCCCTGGGCTTCGAGTACCCTGACTATGAGCGGCTGAACAAGGGTGCTGAGGGCCAAAAGAGGAAAAGAGTGGCCGAAACTTTGAACAAGGATGAAGAAAAACCAGCAAAAGAGAAGAAAATTCCCAAGAGGAGAAAAATATCAACTCCAAAGCGAAAATTATCCGATGAAGAGGGGACCCCCGCACCACCTTCTACCAGCGACGTGGAGGAAATCTTAAAGGTAATGACTGAACCCGTGCCCACGAAGCTAAGTCCATTAGGGCCTCAACTGACGAAGCTTTTTCGAAAGGTGGAAGAGCCGGAAAAAACGAAGATAACCAAAGCAAAGAGGCAAAGAATTATAGCAGTGACCGAAGTTATTGACAAGACGCCACCGAGGGCGTCAATTCAGAAAACGCCAACTGTTGAGGGCACAACGAATGTCGAAGTCGCACCTTCGGAGGTTGCGGCTACCGAAGCCGCTTCAGCCGAAGATGTGAACTTAGAAACTACCATTGAAGACATCAACAAAATTTTGATAGACATGGCTGCAGAAGAAGCTGTCATCGCTGGTGAAGAAACCATAGCCACAGTGCCTGGGAAGGGGAAAGAAATAGCCGAAGACACTTCGGACGACGAAGCCTACACATTTCAAAATTTAGTTGGACAAGAACTATCGAAGGCTGAAATAGAAGAGCTTAAGGAATATGCCAAATCTTGCGGATACAAGCCAGGAGCTCTTCTATTTGGAGGCATTGATGATGAGAAATTGGGCTGCATCCGGGATCAAGCTGGGGCTAAGGTTATCGGTACTCTATCAAAGAGTATCGGTTTTCCGAAGCTAGAAACAGATATCAGCCGCTACCGACGACAACATATCGTCGGCAGCTTATTTTATTCCAATTTCAAGGTAAACAACTTTTCTCTGACTTTTATTGTTTTTTAATAATGGAAATATTCCTAACGAAGGTTGTTTATGTGCAGAGCATGCTACTAAGCAAAGCTTTGAGGATGCAGCAAGATCTAGAGGATAAAAAACACGAAGCTATAATCGAAAGTCTAGAGAGCAAGATAAAAGAGCAATCGGCTATTATTGAAAAGAAAGACTTTGAACTCCAATCAACTGAAGGCTTGCTGGCAGAGACCGAAGCTAAAGTATCAGAATTGAATTCGAAGCTTATCTGCCAATCAAAACAATTTGAACAAGAGAAGCTAGAGCTTAATTCAAAACTTGAGGCCGAAGTCCGAACCAACTCAGATTTGAAGAAATCACTAACAAGCCTTCAGGATAAATGTTTGAAATTTAGTACCAGCTGCATTCAACAATTAAAGAAGATTTTTTACTCAGTTGGAGCCAGCAGTGGAAAGTTCACCCCTGCTGCTGAAAATTTGCCAAGAGCCTTCGATCATATTGAAGCTGAAATTGAAGAGCTTGACGAAGTTATAGCCGGGCACGGTGACTTCTGTGCCTGGGTAGCTTCTCGAGGCACCGCTGCAGCGTTCCTGAAAGCCGGCTGTGAGCATGGAAAAATCGTCAACAGGCCGAATTTCACTCTGTCTCCATCAATCCTAGACGATATTCCTGACCTCGCCCGAAGCATCTCAAATAGATTTATAAAAATGATATGGACAAAAGGCGGGCGAGAGAAGGCTGGAGACGAAGCTCGAAGTCATCTTGGACCAGTAAGAAATGATACTTCGTACTTACCTTCTCCTTCGCACTTGATTTTTACTCGCGATACCTTGATTCATGTAGGATGACGAAGCTGAAGATGATGCTTAAGATATATCGCCGAAGCTGAAACTCAGTGAAGATCAGTAGGAGTATACTATAGAAAAAACTCAGGAGACTTTTGTAACAATTTTTGTAAATACAATTAAACTGTTCTCAATGAACTTTGTACATACCTTGTAATATATTCTTACCCTTCTATTGAGGCGCTTTGATGTGGACGAAATTAGTATTTTGAGCCGAAGGCGAAAAAACACCTTCCCTTCTTTTCGTACACAACGAAGCATAAAAGACCGCTTCTTCTTTTTGCCGAAGCTTTTCTTTTTTGTACACAACGAAGCATAAAAGACCGCTTCTTCTTTTTGCCGAAACAACCACTTAGGAACACAAATGCTATGAATGAATGCTTATGAATGCAAATGCTATAATGTAATGTAATGTCCGAATGAATGTCCAAAACATATGTCCGAAGCCACACTCTCAGCCATTATTTCCTTAGAAACAACCACACATCAGCTCTGCATTCCCTTAGGAACGACTTTGGAGCTTCTTCGCCTTTTACTTAGGCGGTATCAGCGTTGACTTTTCGCTGTAAGCTCTGCATTCCCTTAGGAACGTCTTTGGAGCTTCTTCGCCTTTTACTTTCGGCGGTATCAGCGTTGACTTTTCGCTGTGAGCTCTGCATCCCCTTAGGGACGTCTTTGGAGCTTCTTCGCTTTTTCAGTTTCGGCACTCGATGGTGCGTTCTCAGTTTTTACATTTACATTTTTTGGGGGATTTTGCTCTTATAAGACTAAAAAGGAAATTACACATGATGGCCCCATTAAAAACCTTCCTCCCCCTTTAGAAAGGAAAAGGGTGCCATGAAAAAGAAAAGAAAAAACATAAAAAGTTACATCAAGTTATACATAATATCGCCGAAGCTCATCCGCATTCCAAGATCTTGGAACTTCATTGCCATCCATGTCCTTCAATCTGTACGAACCAGGCCTTGACGAAGATACTACTAAGAAAGGTCCTTCCCATTTCAACTGTAGCTTGCCCACTGTATCTGGGTTGGCTACTCTCCGAAGCACCAAGTGTCCCGGCTCAATATTTTTTAGCCGGACCTTTCTATCTCGCCATTTGACTGTTTCAGCTTGGTATTTATTGATATTCTCCACAGCTTGAAGCCTGATCCCTTCTAAAGCATCTTTTTCCACAAGACAAGCATCTTCAGGACCTGATTCTGCCGAAGCTACTACTCTTATTGATCCAGCTTTGGCTTCTTCCGGAGTTATTGCTTCGTCACCGAATAATAACTTGAATGGGGTAAAGCCTGTAGACCTTGATGTTGTTGTATTGTGGCTCCACACCACTTTGGTTAACAAATCCGGCCACTTTCCCCTGGGTTGATTGAAGATTAACTTCATTATTCCTGTCATTATAATGCCGTTGGCTCTTTCAATGAGCCCATTTGACTCCAGATGCCTGACTGATGCAAAGTGGATCTTCGTACCGATTTGATCACAAAAATTTCTGAAAGCCTCAGAGTCGAACTGCGTTCCATTATCTACAGTGACGGCCTTCGGTACCCCGAAGCGACAGACAATATTCTGCCAGAAAAACTTTTGGACAGTGGCCGAAGTTATTGTGGCTAATGGCTTCGCCTCAATCCATTTAGAAAAATATTCCACAGCCACTATAACATATTTTAGATTCCCTTGAGCCGGTGGTAATGGACCTAACAAGTCAAGGCCCCACCTTTGCAATGGCCAGATGGGTTGTATTAGCTGTGTCAAAGACGAAGGTTGCTTTTGATCTCTTGCACATTTCTGACAACCTTCGCACTTTTGAACTAACTCCGCTGCATCCGAAGCTGCCTTCGGCCAATAAAACCCTTGACGGAAGACTTTTCCAAGTAACGGCCTAGATCCAATGTGGGATCCACATAGGCCTGCATGTATTTCTTTCATCAACTCTATACCTTCGGTTCTAGATAGACACTTGAGCAGCGGAGCGCAAACTCCATGCTTGTATAACTCCCCTTCTATCATGACATACGGACGAGCTCTTGCCTCTATCCTTTTATTATATGCTTCGTCATCTGATAGGAAGTTACCCTGAAGGTAAGAGATGATTTCAGTTCTCCAATCTTCGCTGTAAACAGGAGATATGTTGAGGACTGCTCTTTCGAGAAGCTCCACTGAAGGTGCCTTTATTGTTTCGAAGAACACATCCGAAGGTAACGGCAGCCCCTGTGCTGCAGACTTGGCTAGCAAATCAGCATGCTCATTTTGCCCTCGAGGGATATTCTTGATAGAAAATCCTTCGAAGGAGGCTTCGATCCTTCGGACCGTGTCTAGATATTTTTCAAGCTTCGGATCTTTAGCCTTGCAACTTTTGTCAATATGACCCGAAACGACCTGGGAATCAGTTTTAAGAATCGCCCTTCTGATTCCCATTGCCTTTAATTTCCGAAGGCCCAGGAGCAGGGCTTCGTACTCAGTAATATTGTTTGTACAGCCAAAATCAAGTCTTGCTGCATAACAAGTTTTAACCTTGGATGGTGAAACCAACACAGCGGCTGCACCTGCTCCGAAGGTTCCCCAAGAGCCATCACAAAACACTGTCCACACTTCGGCATCTTTATTTGCTTCTTCATCCTGAGCCCCTGGCGTCCAGTCGGCAATGAAATCTGCCAATGCTTGAGACTGGATCGAAGATCTATGCACATAATCAATATAAAATTCATTGAGCTCTGCAGCCCATTTTCCAATCCGTCCAGTAGCTTCTCTATTTCTCATGATATCCTTCAACGGCTGCGAAGAAGGAACAATAATGTTGTATGCCTGAAAATAATGCCGAAGCTTCCTGGATGCCATTAAAACGGCATACAATACCTTCTCCAGCTCTGTATAATTTTTCTTTGATACACTAAGGACTTCAGATACAAAATACACTGGAACTTGCTTCTTGACTTGGCCAACAAGCTTCTCCTGGACAAGTGCCGCACTTACTGCTGAGTGCGAAGCTGCCACATATAACAACAGAGGAGCCCCTGGTGTTGGCGGAGTTAATGTTGTTAGATCTATCAAATATTGCTTCAGCTCTTCGAAGGCTTTTTGTTGACTTGGTCCCCATTGAAAGACTTCAGCTGACTTCAGCACCTCGAAGAATGGTAAATTTCTTTCTGCTGATCTGGATATAAATCTGTTGAGAGATGCCAGCCTTCCTGTCAATCTTTGGGCCTCCTTTCTTGTGGTTGGTGGCTCCATTCGAAGTATAGCTTCGATTTTATTTGGATTAGCTTCGATTCCCTTTGTTGAAACCAAGCATCCAAGAAATTTCCCCTTCTTTACTCCGAAGACACATTTTTCTGGATTCAGCTTCAGACCAGCTTGTCTGAAACTGGCGAAGGTCTCCTGCAGATCAGCAATATGATTTTCCTGCTTCGTGCTTTTTACAATGATGTCATCGACATAAGTCAACACATTTCTGCCTATCTGAGACTGGAGGACCTTCGCTGTCATTCTGCTGAAACTTCCTCCAGCATTTTTGAGCCCCTCAGGCATCCGAAGATAGCAATATGTGCCACTTGGGGTTATGAAGCTAGTCTTCGGCTCATCTTCCTTCTTCATCCAGATTTGATGATAGCCTGAGTAGCAGTCCAGGAGACTCATGAGCTCTGAAGAAGCTGCTGCATCGACTAAAGAGTCTATCCTTGGCAGCGGGAATTCATCCTTCGGACAAGCCTTGTTAAGATCTATGAAATCGATACACATTCTCCACTTGCCATTGGCCTTCTTCACCATAACAGTGTTAGCTAGCCACTCTGGATACTTTACTTCTCTGATAACTCCTGCACTGAGGAGTCTTTTTACTTCATTGCGAGCCCCTTCGGCCTTGTCATCCGACATCTTCCGAAGCCTCTGCTTTCGGGGTCTGAAGGATGGGTCAACATTGAGCGAATGTTCAATAACATCCCGATTTACTCCACAGAGATCATTAGCTGACCATGCAAAAACATCTTTGTTGTTGAATAAAAACCTTATCAAGGTTTTCTCCTGGTCTTCGGATAATTGCAAGCCCAACAGTACCTTCTGCTCTGCTATGTCCTCACACAATAGCATGGGCTTCGGCTGATCTGCTGAAGCTGCTTTCTCCCTTCTGAATTTGTACTGTTCACAAGCTTCAGCTCCATCTATGTTATGGATTGCTTTGGAGTCAGTCCAGCTTCCTTCGGCCCTTCTAGCAGCTTCCTGGCTTCCATGAATAGCAATAGGCCCATGGTCCGAAGGTATCTTCATGCAGAGATAAGCTGGGTGAAGAATTGCTTCGAAGGCATTAAGAGTACCGCGACCAATGATAGCATTGTAAGGATACTCCATGTCAACAATATCAAACACAATTTGCTCAGTCCTTGTGTTGTTAACAAATCCGAAGGTTACCGGCATGGTAATCTTCCCAAGTGCTACAATCTGCCGCCCTCCGAAGCCACAAAGAGGGTGCGTAGCATCATGAATCTTGTCTTCGGGCTCTTGCATTTGTCTGAAGGCTTTAGCAAATATAATATCAGCTGCACTGCCTGTATCAACTAAGACATTGTGGACCAGAAATCCTTTGATCACGCAAGAGATAACCATGGCATCATTGTGAGGATAATCCTTAAGCTGAAGATCTTCCTGAGAGAAAGTAATTGGAATGTGGGACCATTTTGACTTGATGAAGGGTCCCTGCACTCCAACATGCTGCACCCTTCTTTGAGCCTCCTTCTTCTGCTTCTTGTTAGCCGGCTCTGAGCAAGAACCGCCTGTTATCGGGAGCACCAGCTTCGAAGCCGAAGCAGCTCCAGCTTGATTGTTGAACGAAGCCATCAGCTCAGAAAAGTGGAAGTGAGTTCACCGGAGGTGGGCGCCAATGTTGGGGGCTTGTTCTCAAATGCTAAGAATTAAGAACAAGGCAACATAGAAAATGTTAAGTGTTAAAGTCCTTCGTCCTCCAAAACATTATATCCCTTCAGGATATAAAGAATTTCGGACGAAGGTTACGAAGGACATACCTTCGTGAGCATAATAACAAGGGACGAAGTATTCATACAAATCATGAGGTATAAAATAAACATTTAAATATTATCATAGAATCATCTCCATTATTATTATCATGAACGAATATAAATGACTTCAAATTACAAATGTACCTTCGGTCCTGAGGAAAGCAAAAGTACAGGTGTGATGCGAAAGCAAATGTCAGGTTCGCGTGAACAGTACAGGGGTACTGTTCATCTATTTATAGACACAGGACACAGCCTGTGACGAATTACAATTATGCCCCTTACAAAAGTTTACAACATTGACTCAGACCTCTATGGATAAAAAGGTCATTCTATCTCTATGTCGGTTTGTAACGCCGAAGCTCCATGAAAAGGAACCTTCGGCCATCTCCTGGGGACAACTTCAGCCGAAGCTGCTTCTTCGTGTAAGACCTTCGGCGCAACGAAGCATGGCCCCAACAGGCGTGGAGCGGTGGCGAGAGTAGCGTGTACCCTCCGTGGCAAGAGGCTGGACGGTGGTGTATATGTGCTCTCGGTTTGCGTGAACCTGATCTGGTCTTAAGAAACCCGGTGGCGGGTTGACATATGCAAGGGTTAAGTGCTACATATGTCGTGTGATCGGAGATCCTCAGCTGAGTATAATCGATTCGGATCGCCGTACCTCCGCGGTTATGGAGACTTGGCCACTGACTTACACGTAGCAATCCACTGAAGATGAAGGGTTGATAAGAAATTGGCTAGTGCAGGTCAAGTGATTGAACTAGGGTAGAAAGAACTCTAGCTGCAGGTAATTTTACTTAACCTGACAATAAAATTGGATTTTAAGGATCCACTTTAGTAAGCAATTCTGCAAATAGCGTCTTTGATTATTGAAAGGCCTTACCTTGACTCCCATATGACCAGCATACCCTTGAGAGTCTTTTCTTTAGTCGGGTAAGACTTGCTGAGTAATTCCATACTCAGGGTTTATTCCCCCGTTGTTTTTAGGTGAGGAGACAACAAACCTTTGTTGTTTTTGTACCAAGGTGGTGAAAAATGAGGACAATCAAGAATGAAGCTGCTGGAGGACCGAGTCCTCCTTAAAAACTTTTATGTAAAGAACATAATGGGAGGAGTTTTTGCCTCCCAGGTATTGTAATAATACTTTTCAGCACTCGCTTTACACTCTGGTCTGTACTAAATAACTTACTCTTACTTTTAAAATAAATGTAAGTTTATGTAATCACTTCCGCATTTCCGCATCTCCGATGAACATACTGTCTGTCAGACGGGTGAAACGTTCCTGGGAAGGTAAGGAAAAAGATACCGAACTTGTCAAGTAATTCAGGAACATCTACAGGGTTGTCTGATGTCTGTTGGACAAGGACAACTGTAGGTGGGCCTAGTGACTTGGGAGGTTCCATCACAAGAATCCTACGGACGAGTAAGAGTACACATAAGCAGGCAAGGCCGATCGAGCCGAGGGACTCCTACGCCTTCGGGATACGGATACCTCACTCATCACCTTCTGCGATAAGTAACTCACGCTCGGATGAACGATTCTGTTACCGACGAACAAGTCCTGATACTCGAAACAAGGGGAAAAGAAACGCGGCTTTACAACACGATGGCGGTATGTTTTGGCCTCGGCGGACGCAAAAAAACATACGCGCACTACAAACAAACTGTCCCTGCAGGCTCAAACGTCGGTAGGGGGAGCAGCAGCACCCTCGGCATCGACTCAACCTTCGACGGAATCCGACCCGGCCTTGAGCAGCAACATGGTCGGAGGATCTCCAACTCAAAGGAAGATGTCAGCACCGCGCCTGGGCCATCATCGCCAGGGTCTCCTCCGGGAACCCGGCCCAAGCAGATGGCCAGACCGGCCATTCCGTAGCCTCAGCCAGCTGTCCCCTGAGGACACCAGCCCGACTCATGGCCACGGCAGCCCGACTCCAGGGTTGGTCCCGCCAGTGGACAACCTGGCCAGGTCCCAGCCGCCGCTGCAACGCCTCCTCGGCCTAGGAAGTCCCCTACTCCTAGGCCGACGAAGTTTCTTCTCCAGCCGACCCTGCCTCTGTCCATGCTGACACCGCTGCCTCCGGCTTTGGCTCATCGCAGAGCAGCCGAGGGTTCCTTCACTAAGCAAGAGAAGCCTCGAGCAGCAAGGCCGACCGAGCCAAGGGACTCCTACGCCTCCGGGATACGGATACCTCACTCGTCACCTTCCGCACAGGGCAACTCACACTTGGTTAAGCGGTCCAGCTAGCCGACAGGCGAGCCTTGGTGCACGAAATGGGGAAGAAACACGGCTTTACGCCCAAATACACAAATGTTCAGGCCCCGACAGCCACAATGAACATACGCCGGCACCTAAGAGGCCATTACAAACGGGACTTTGGTTCCGTTCCCGTGGGTATGAACAACCTCCATACCAGGAGGCCCGCTGGACGATGAACTCCAAGCGGCTCACCGCCGCCCGCTCCAACCTCTGCTCCGAGTAGCCAAACAGCAGCAGCGATGACCTCAGGGCAGACGCAGCTGCGACGAGGCCCTCGCCCACATCTCCACTCGAGGGACAAGGACAAGCTATCAAAGCCAAAGAGCCGGAGGCCCGGAGCGCAGGTGGCAGCGGCGATCTCGTCGGTGACGAGGACTTCTCCGGCCACCTGTCCACCAACACCGCACCGGCAGGCGCCGGCCGCCCCAAAGGGCACCGGCAGGTCCTCACTCTCATCCTCGCCACAAGAACGAGAATGGGACCATCCTAGAACACGAGTATCGCCCTCGCGGCGTACGACGTGTTGTGAGATCCCCCGGTGCGGCTGGCCACCATCGCCCGGACAGAGGATGGAATGCTGCACCCTAGCTGGGCAGCAGCAGTCCGCCTTCCCCGGCATGGCTGGAGGACGCCTCCTCCGCAGAGCTGGAGGATGGTTTCCACCCCCAGAAGCTGGAGGAAGGAGCGGGACGCCAGCCCACGCCGAGGCGGGCCCCGGCTCGCCTTGCCCTCCGCCCTAGCAAGGATGACGAAAGTCCTTGAAGCTGAGGGCGGGACAGAGGCCGCAGCCCGGCTTGCTTCTCCCCACCATCGAACTGGTGGTCACCGTCTTGGGTGGCCATCGGCGAGGGGATGCAACCGGGATGCATGACGAAAATCCTTGAAGCCGAGCGATGGCGGAAAGGTACCAACCTCCACGAGGTTGCGCTCCTTCCAACAATGGCAAGAGCAAGACAACATGGGCGCTCCCCATCCGGGGGCTCGGAAGGCGGAAGGACGCGATGCATGAGGAAAGTGCGAAGGCATGGCTACCACCCACGAGGTCGGTCCCTTTTTAAAGGCGACTCTCCCCACTCGCGTCCTCAGCCGTCGCGGACTAAGTCTTCACCAACACGCTCCAAGATCCTCCCCCTACGACACGGGGGCTGGGCCCCACGTGACATACAATCTGCCCCAGGACAGAAGGAGCCAAACCGCCGCGCGCGGAGCATATAACCGCCCAGCGGTTACAAGCATTCTTCCGTCTTTGCCCAAACCAGCGGGTGAAAGGGCAGACCGCCATGCAGGCGGCATACAACTGCAACAAGGGGGTGCACCCTTTCGACTTTGACACATCCAGCATGGAGGCCCAGGCCCACACGTCATGTAACCGGCGCGCCGGTTACTACGTGCAAAAAACTGCAGCGCCACTTGCGCCAGCGCCGCGCCTTCTTGACTACGGAACCGGTGCCGCAACTCGAGGCAACCCTGCGCGCGGCCCAGCAGTGCCAACCGGGCACGCCGGTCACGGGTCAGTCATCCGCGGGAGAAGGCGCGACGGTCAACATGGCCAAAAGTGGACCGGCAGTAATGGCGGTGGCAGGCGGGAGGAAGCAGCAGTCAAATCATCTCCAGGCTCACGTCCCCTCCTGGAACAGCGAGAGAGCTCTCTCCCACGGCATGAAGACGACGCGCCCATGTCCCGTTCCTCGAACGGCCCGCGCAACGGCTGCCCCGCGAACCACTCGTCCCATCACGTTAACTCTGCGGTAGGACAGGCGGCACCTTTGGCAGGCGAAGCGGGCGACGCTTCACCTCCGCCATAATGACCGCGTCAAAAAAGGTGTGCCACATCGTTCAATTTCGTATCCTTTTCCTCTTCCCCTTTCTCTCTCTTGCTACAGGGACCAGGAAAGGGGATACTCCAAAAGGGATCCTTCTCCACGAAGGAAGTGGGCCCCGAGCCCCCCTACTGATCAGAGGTTCAAAGGCTGGCCCCTCGGAAGGGTTCGACAGCCGCCTCAGAGCACTTGGGCTCCGCGCCCACTACTGGTCAGAGGTTCGAAGGCTGGCCCCTCGGAAGGGTTAAACAGCTGCCTCAGGCCACTCGGGCTCCGCGCCCACTACTGATCAGGGGTTCGTAGGCTGGCCCCCCGACGGGTTCGACAGTCGCCCCAGAGCACACAGAGTGAGGGATGACTCTGGGTACGTTCGATACATAACCAAGGCTCGGGCTACGCTCCCGAGGTACCCTAGGACATTTTCAAGACCAGCAGGAACCATTCTGTAACGGAATCCCATCAGAGGGAGGCATCGAGCCCTCGGACCCTATCGAACGGGACCGGGTCCGGCAAATCACCTGCAGGTACTTTTGGAGCGCGCCTCTGGGCCACTAGCCGACCCTTATCGAACAGGACACAGGCGTCCACTCGGATTACCCGTTAGCAACTCACTGGAGACACCATGTTTGGCGCCCTCCGAGGGCAACATGGCGCTTTCCCCCCTCCTCCTTGCGGAAAGGCGACGCAGGGGCGTATGAAAAAAGCCGAGTCTACCCCTGACCATCCTCTCGCCTTGTGCAGAGGCTCGGGGGCTGCTCTCGCAAACCCGACTCCGGCCAAACCGTTGACAGCGTCAACATACCAGCCCGAGAACTCAGAACCTGACTATGCACCCGGGCAACGACCAGTTCGCATGAGGGAACAACCAGACCGGTCGATCCGTCACGAAAGGCATTAAGACCTTGAAGGAGTCAAACCACTCCTCCGAGGCCTCGGGGGCTACACCCGGCGGGTGCACTCGCGCGCACCCACCGGAACAAAATGCAACCGAGAAAGGCCGGTCCCCTTGCAAAAAAGTGTGACAAAGCCTCCAAGCGAGTACCCACACTCCCTTTGAGGCTCAGAGGCTACTGTCGGGGACCATAATTAGGGGTACCCCCAAGACTCCTAAATCTCAGCTGGTAACCCCCATCAGCATAAAGCTGCAAAGGCCTGATGGGCGCCATTCCGGTCAAGGCCCTGTCCACTCAAAGGACATGATCTCGCCTCGCCCGAGCCCAGCCTTGGGAAGGAACAGTAGACCAAGGCAGATTCACGTTAGCAGAGAGGAGCTAGAGCCCTATGTACATGCCGATGTGGCTGTCGGAGAGGTGTTGGAGCCCTGTTCATGTGCGTCGTGGCCGTCGGAGGAGCGCTTGAGCCCTGTAGAAGCACAGCTGTCGAGGCTGTCGGATCCTTGCTGACGTCTCCTTGCTTCCGTAAGGGGCTGAGAACCGCCGTTGTCATGGAGCACGCGGGGTGCCATCATTACTTGTTTTACCGGGGCGAGCCAGATGGGACGCCGGTCTTGTTCCCCGTAGCCTGGGCTAACTAGGGGTAGGGTAATGATGGCCCCCCTTGTGGCGTGGTTGGCCCGAGCGAGGTGGTGGCTCCTCCGAGATCGAGGTTGAGTCCGAGCCTGGGGGTCGGGCGAGGCGGAGACCGTCGTTCGAGGTCGAGGTTGAGTCCGAGCCCTGGGGTTGGGCGAGGCGGAGACCGTCGTCCGAGGTCGAGGTTGAGTCCGAGCCCTGGGGTCGGGCGAGGCGGAGACCGTCGTCCGGAGGTCAAGGTTGAGTCCGAGCCCTGGGGTCGGGCGAGGCGGAGACCGTCGTCCGGAGGTCGAGGTTGAGTCCGAGCCCTGGGGTCGGGTGGGGCGGAGATTCCTATGGTGCCCGAGGCTGGACTTGGCTGCTATCAGCTTTACCCTGGTGGGTGGCATAGCAGTCGGAGCAGCTGTTGGAACTTGCTCACAGGCGCAAGTTGATCCAACGGGGGGAGTAATAGCACAAACAGGGTTTAGCACGAGATGGCAGAAGCTTTTTTTCATCTCGCCTCTCAAGGGCACTGTGCGAGGGTATTTATAGGTGTCCGGGTAACCAGCGTCCCGTCTTAAGGACGCATGTGCCCTCAGACACCTAGGTTATCCCCGGAATATTCCCATAAAGCGGGGTTACAGACTGTAATTACAGGGACGCCTTTATAAATTAGGCCCGTAACACGCAGCGGCCACGCAGGGCCCGCCACAATGGGCCGGATCTCACGTGGGCCTCCACGCTGGACGAGGCTGCACGGTGGGATGACCTTGCCACGGGTCTTCGTCCGATGTCGTATGGGGCGAAGGGTGCCCCTGCCTGTTGTCTTGTCTCCGTTGGGCCAGCGACTGCGGCGAAGGCCTCGAACGAAGGGTGGCGTCTTCGCCTTCGCCCCAACATTTTCCCTCCGAGGGACCAGTTCGACTAAGTCATCTGGTGCCGAAGACGTCGCTAGATGGCAGAGACGCTGCCCTCGCTCGAAGTGGTTCCGCGGGGGTTTTTGACATGACCGTTGATTGACGCCGTACTGTTGGACTGCGGGTTTCCCGAAGCGCCGCGCCCTGTGTATAAAAGGGGGCGGGGGGCGGCGCGTTTTGAACTTCATTCTTCCGCGCTCCGTGAAAACCCTAGCCGCTTTCTCCATCGTCTCTGCTGCTCGTCTGCCCTCCTTTCTCTTGTTCGCCGGAGATCTGGCTCGAGTGAAGCAGACCGCCCGCCGCCGCCGACGGTACGTAGCGATGCCGACCTCTTCTTCTTCTGCTGCCGCTACGCTGCCGGCCGACGCGTCGTCTGAGGAAACGCTGAGTACTGTGGCGGCAGAGGAGTTGCGCGCCGGCGATACGGTGGATTTTGGTGTGTCGCGGATGTCGTCGGCCCGCGTGCAGGATATGCAGCGGCTTGGCTACTTTGGCGACGGAGTCGCTCGTGTCCCGGGGACGGAGGAAGTCCCCGAGCCGGAAGGCGAGTTGGTTGTGTTCGAGGCGTTCTTTGCCGCTGGTCTCCGCCTGCCTGCGCACCGATTTGTTGGAGAAGTCCTGCGCAGATTTAACGTTCAGATCCATCAGTTGACTCCGAATGCCGTGGTGGCTCTGTCGAAGTATGTCTGGGTGACGACTTCGTACGGCGGACAGCCATCAGTCGAAGTCTTCGCGAAGTACTATTGCCTGCACTGGCAGAAGAGGATGATTGGAAATGAAGTTGCTCAGTTTGGGTCCTGTACATTTACGCCGAAGACCGGCAAGACCACGATGGAGGTAGTTGAGTTGGTTCCTTGCGCCCGCAACAAGTGGGGCAATTGGCATGATTTTTGGTTCTACGTCGCGGAGGGTACAGTTGAAGACCATCCGGGGCTCCCCGTGTCCGAGATGTGCTCGCATTTTTACTCAGCATACCCGCCTTTCGAAGTGGCGGAGGAGGATGCGGACGAAGGGGCCCTTCAGTGCGCCGCCGGCCTGAGCAGCGGGCGCGATTTGGTTGAGGAATTTGTGGCGTATGGGGTATGGCCTTTGGCGCATGGCTGGGCGCTGGGCGAAGTGTGCCCTCGCCAGATGCCTTCCCATGATGGGAAGCTGGTGCGAAGTCCTGCCTTCGCGCTGGATCTGCATAGCCGCGATCCGGCCGCCTTTGTGCGTGAGGCGGAAGATGGGGCGGTGCGGATCGTTGGTCGGTATGTGCCGAGGACAGAGGGCCAGCGTAGCTGGGACATTCGCGGGTCAAATGACCGCTTGAACAGGGTTTTTGAGTTGAATCGTCTGCCGTATGGCGGTTATCCCGGCCAAGACGATGTGGATCGTCGCGGGAAGAAACCGGTGGTAGAGTTTGGAGACGACCCCGCGCCGGCGGCCGCCCCGTCCTCTAAGAAGAGGAAACTAGGTACTGCTATGGGAGGACTTGGGGTTTCTGATGGTTTTGCTAGAGAATTGATGAGGACATGTGCGGCCCCGGGGGGAAGGATGTCTTCGCCCGAGCTCCGGGAGTCTTCGGCGCGGATGCTGAGGGTTACCGGGGGTTGGTGGCCTAAGAATGTTCCTGTCCCCCGCGCGGCCGGCGAAGACTTTTTTACATCTCGCATGGTTCGTGATTGGAAAGTGTTTCCTTACGGGCGGAATATTGCTGCTGTTGTGTCGGCAGTGATGGACAAGGATCGCCAGGGAGCTGCACAGAAGCGTCAGGCGGTCGTCAGGCTTCATGAAGCCAGGCCGAAGAGGCAGCGGGGGCTGCAAAGACTACTGCCCCCGGCGGAGGCCAGCCGCCACTGGCGGCTAAGTCGGCCGTCCCTGCATCCAGTATGGCGCTGGAGGCTGCAAAGGCGGCCGCCGCCGGTGGTCCCAAGTCTGCGAAGGCTGCCCCTTCGTCCAGCGGGGTGCCGGAGGCTGCGAAGACGGCTCGAGGGTTGCCACCCCCGGGCAAGCGCGTTGCTGACTTCGCCACCGACATTAGTGTGGACGATTATCTTGTTGGTAAGTCGTTGGCTCGAGATTTTTTTTTTTAATTTGTTGATACGTCGCAGGGTCGGACGAAGACCAACTTGTTGTTGTTCCGCCTGCCGCGGCGGCCACGACGGCTGCCGTGATGCCAAAGGCGAAGGGCAGTGCTCTTTTTGCCGGCGATGAGATACCGGCACTCACTGCCGTCAGGGACGAGGCGGGTGCTGTGTCCCGCCGGCTGGAGGAGATGAAGGAGGCGCTAAGTCAGTGCGTTGAGCTAGGCCTCGTTTTTTTTACCGGCTTCGCTGGGGCTGTGGTCTTATGTGTGTCTTGTAGGCGGCTGACTTCGCAAACCGTGCGGCGTCGGGGGCCCTGACGGCAGTTGTGTCTGCCGAAGTCGAGAGACTTCGGACGCAACATGCTGACGCCGTCCGGGAAAAGTCGGCCGTCGACAGTAAGTGCAGCAAGCTGGCGGACAAGGTGGTTGTGCTGGAGGGTGAGAAGGCTGACCTCCGGCACCAACTGGCGGCGGAGAGGGAGGAGGCTAATGAGGCCCTCGCCAAGGCGCAGGCTGCGTAGGCGGAGGCCAATTTGGCGCGGGCAGAGGGCAGCCTTGCCAAGCAGCGCGCCGAGCAACTGGAGGAGCGGCTCAGCGCGCTGCAGAGTCGTGTGGAGAGGGCCGAGGCCTCGGCGCGCACAGAGGCTGAGCGGACGCGCAAATAGCTTATGGATTCATACCATGAGCTAGGCACGCGGACCACTAAATTTGAAGTGCCGGACCGAGAGCCCGGACTTCACTGCCTTGAGTGGGTACAGGAGGAGCTGCAGGCGCTCCCCACCATCGTGGAGGGGTTCATGTCTTATGCCTCCCTGGTCACCTCCGAGGGGGCGATGAACGCGCTCTCTCGCGAAGGGTGCGGGCACTATGAGGTCTTCGACCAGGCTGATGAGGACTTCGAGCGTGATATCTACAAGGTTGAGGACCCTATAGTGAAGGAATCCGCCGGTGCCCTCTACGACCGGATGTGGGGCCCCTACGGTCGAGAGGTGGTCAGGGAACGGGCTGAGACGGCGAGGAGTCAGGTAATGTTTGGCTTTTGCTTGGTGTTTGTTGAATGTGGGTTAAATGTGGGTTTGCTGAGTCTGTGTGCTGTGTCTCAGGCGGCGCGTGGCGAGAGGGTGGATGACTTCGGGGCTTTGAATAGCGCGCTGCCTGACCCAGAGCCGAACCCGGCGGCGGCTGTGCCCGAGGCCGCCCCGGAGCCGCCCCCGGAAACCGCCGAAGGCGTTCCCGATGCCCCTGCAGCCACTGCGGCCGGCGGAGACCCGTCGCCAACTGCTGCGCCGAGGGCTGAGGATCCTGTGACGGTGGCTGCGGAGGCGACAGCGGAGGCTCCCACGACAGCTGGGACTTCGCAGGTGGCCTAGTGGGTGTGGGTAGTTAGAAAATTTTGGATATTGTTGCTGAACCTTGGTTGCTGCGCCAGGTTCAAGATTTTGGGCCTGCGCACGCAACCGCTACTGCTAATTTTTTGGCGGCTTCGACCGTGGATGATGGGAATAAATCGGATGAGTCTGCATCTAAATTTTTCGAGTTCGGTGACTCTGGGAGCTCTGTTGAATGGACCGAAGAGTCGTCGGATGAGGACTTGGACTACTTTGTGGCCTTGGATGTGGCAGCGGCGGAAGCTTCGTCGCAAGCTGTGGATGCTAATGTTGTGTCTGGTTCGAGTACTAGGCGTAGGCGGCGAAGGGCGGTTGCGAAGCGTAGAGTGAGTGGAGCGGACGTCGGTCGGCTTCGTGTGAGTGGGGCTGGCAGGCAGGAACTGTTGTCCCTGCCGGCCGCTGTGAGTGCAGGTGAGGGGGAGTTGCGAAGCCTTTTTGTGGGTGAGGAGCTTAGGATAATGTTATTTAACTATAGGGAGATGGGAATTATTCCGAAGGTTGAGCCGATGTAGAATGCGATGCCCTCGCTTGTACATGTGTAATGGCTTGTATGATCAGGTTGTGTGCCTTCGCACACTCGGCTATGTTCGCGAGGGCGTTAAGTGCTTGGTCTGGTGTATTTGTTATGTTGGTCTGGTGCGCATGTAGTCGGCCTTTGTGCGGACAGTTTGGTGTAGCCATTTTTGCACTTGTTAGGCTTCGTCCGGCTGTACCATTGTGATCGGTTCGTCGGACTTGTTGCGCTGTCCCTGCTGCACCCTGAGGCGACTTCTGCAGGGAAAGTGTTCGCGGCAAACTAGAATTTTTCGCACTTATTGTGCTAGCCCGTCTGCACCCTTAGGCGTTTGTTGCCCGGGTAGTCTTCGTGGAAGACCTCGATTTTTCGTATTTGTAGTGCTAATCCGGCGGCACCCTTAGGCGACGTCTGCGCGGATAGTCTTCGTGGAAGACTTCGATTTTTCGCACTTGTTGTGCTAGTCCGGCTGCACCCTTAGGCGACTTCTGCGCGGATAGTCTTCGTGGAAGACTTCGATTTTTCGCACTTGTTGTGCTAGTCCGGCTGCACCCTTAGGCGACTTCTGCGCGGATAGTCTTCGCGGAAGACTTCGATTTTTCGCACTTGTTGTGCTAGTCCGGCTGCACCCTTAGGCGACTTCTGCACGGATAGTCTTCGCGGAAGACCTCAATTTTTCGCACTTGTTGTGCTAGTCCGGCTGCACCTTTAGGCGACTTCTGCGCGGAGTTGTCGCACACGAGGGCGGCTGTCGCTGGACCTTGCGGTGACTTTGTATTGGTCGAATGTCGAAGACCGTCTGTGCGGTCTTGTTTCGACGTGGATTTTGCGGGGGATTTTTCTTTTGTATATTACATGACTCCGCCTCGTTAAAAACCTCACCCCCCGGGAGGAAAAGAGTGCGGGCCAAAACAAAATTGTTTTTGCAAATTACAAGGGCGAGCTGGCCCTGATGAGTCAAACAAAAAAATTGCGCAGATTATCAATGTTCCAGGAATGCTCTAAGTCTTCGCCGTTTGGCGTTGCAAGCCTGTATGCGCTGGGGGAGGCCTTTGACTTGACGATGTAAGGGCCTTCCCACATGGGCTCCAGCTTGCCTCTGGACTCCGTTCGAGTTGTCCGGACGAGGACGAGGTCCCCTTCGCTGAATTCCCTTGGGATGACTGCCTGGTCGCGCCATGCTTTTGTCTGTGCTTGGTACTTGTCCAGAGCCTGTAGGGCGAAGATGCGGTCTCCGTCGATGAGATCCTTCGAAGTCGGCTCATCTACGTCTGGGACGGCCGACGCGGCTGTTCGAGGCGACCCGTGCTTTATTTCTTGCGGGGTCATGGCCTCCGATCCGTATAATAGGCGGAAGGGGGTAAACCCAGTTGCCCGGCACTCGGTTGTATTCAGTGCCCAGACCACTTCGGGTAACAGGTCGGGCCACTTGCCTTTTTGTCGTCGAGGAGCATTTTCTTGACGGCTGTGAAAATTTTGCCGTTGGCGCGCTCCACGACTCCGTTGGACTGGGGGTGGTACACGGAGGCGAAGGCAAGCTTGGTGCCGATGGAGAAGCAGAAGTCTTTGAAGTCTTGGTTGTCGAACTGCTTGCCGTTGTCGACCGTGAGTTCGGATGGTACTCCGAAGCGGCAAACAATATTCTGCCAGAAGAATTTCTGGGCCGTCTTTGATGTGATGGTGGATACTGCCCTCGCTTCAATCCATTTGGTGAAGTATTCGACGGCTACAAAGGTGAACTTGAGGTTCCCCTGAGCCATGGGCAGGGGCCCAACAATGTCTAGGCCCCAGCGCTGAAGGGGCCACGTGTGGGCGATCAGTTTCGTGAACTGCGAGGGGTGTCCCGAGCGTGGGGAAAATTTCTGACAGGCCTCGCAGGATCTGACAACTCGATTTGCGGCGCAGATGATGGCAGGCCAGTAGAAACCTTGGCGTATCACCTTTGCCGCTAGGGCCCTAGGGCCTGCGTGGGAGCCACAGGTCCCCCTGTGGACTTCGCGCAGGATTTGGACGCCTTCGGTCTCGGTGACGCACTTAAGCATCGGCTGACTGACCCCCTTTTTGTAAAGTTGTCCCTCAATCAATGCGAAGTCTCGGCTTCGGTGGTGGAGGCGCTTGGCCTCGTTGCTGTCGACTGGGTGATAGTACCCCTGTAGGTACAGGGTTATTGGCGCCCGCTAGTCTTCGGTCATGATAAGATTGATCATGCGGTGGCCCTCGCTGTCGTTGATTATTTGGAGCCCTTCAGGGCTGCGGACGGCTGGCGTGCCAATGACGTGATAGAACACGTCGGAGGGTAGGGCTTCACCCCTGGCGGCTGCCTTGGCCAATGCGTCAGCTTCTTCATTCTTGGCCCGGTCCACATGCTGCAACGTGAATCCCTTGAATTGTTTCTCGAGACTCCGGATGGCCGCGAGGTACTGCATAAGTGCGGGGTCCTTTGCTGCATAGTCTTTCTCGACTTGGTCGGTGACTACCTTGGAGTCTGTTCGGACTATACAGGTGGTGACGCCGAGGGCTCTTAATTTGCGGAGGCCGAGGATGACAGCTTCGTATTCTGCTATGTTGTTTGTGCATCTGTCAGATTCCAGAGTGAAGCTTAAGCGTGCCGCGTATCTGTGCCTGACCCCGGCGGGTGAGGTGATGATTGCCGCAGCGCCTGCCCCCGCATGGCACCAAGCGCCTTCGCAGTGGATTGGCCAAACCTTCTCTGCGGATGGCTCCGGCTGTGTTATTGGCCCGGTCCAGTCGACGACGAAGTCTGCTAGAACTTGTGACTTGATCGCTGTCCTGGGCTCGAAAATGATGTGGTAGCCGGAGAGTTCGGCCGCCCATTTGGCGATCCGTACTGATGCCTCCGGGTTTCTGAATAATTCGCCGAGTCCCCTATCCGAGGTGACGCGGACCTTGAATGCTTCAAAGTAGTGGCGCAATTTGCGCGAAGACATGACAACTGCATATGCAATCTTTTTGAGCTCCGTCATGTTACATTTTGTCGGTGTGAGCACTTCGGAGACATAATATACTGGGCACTGCCTGATCACGCCCTCTACTGTCTTCTCCTGAACCAGTGCCGCACTGACCGCGTGCGGCGAAGCCGCAACGTAAAGCAACAGTGGTAGCGAAGAGTCGGGGCTCGTAAGAACGGCCAACTCCATCAGGTACTGTTTTAGTGAGGCAAAGGCCGCCGCCTGCTCTGGTCCCCAAATGAAGTCTTTTGCGCCGCGGAGTGTTTTGAGGAAGGGAAGACTTCGCTCGGCAGATTTGGAAATGAACCTGTTGAGGGCGGCCATTCTGCCCGTCAGACGCTGGACCTCTCTGGCTGACTGCGGGGGCTTCATGTTGACAATGGCCTGGATTTTGGTTGGGTTGGCCTCGATGCCGCGGTGTGATACCAGATAACCCAATATTTTCCCCTATCGAACACCGAAGACGCACTTATCGGGGTTCAGGCGAAGTCGTGCGTCCCGCATGTTCGTGAATGTCTCAGCGAGGTCTGCGAGATGGTCCTCTTTATTCCTGCTGGCGACGACAATGTCATCCACGTATGTGAATACGTTTCTGCCGACTTGCCCTTCGAGCACTGTTTTAGTGAGCCGGGAGAAGGTGGACCCGGCGTTCTTGAGTCCCTCCGGCATTCTGATAAAGCAATATGTGCCGAAGGGTGTTATGAAGCTGGTGCTGGCCTTGTCCTCCTCCTTCATGTATATTTGATGATAACCGGAGAAGCAGTCGAGGAGTGACATGACCTCGCACCCGGCCGCGCTATCGACTATTTTGTCGATCCGGGGCAACGGGAAGTTGTCCTTTGGGCAGGCCTTGTTGAGGCTGGTGAAGTCTATGCACATTGGCCACTTGTCGCTCTTTTTCTGCACCATTACCACGTTGGAGAGCCACGTGGGGTAAGCCACTGGCTCGATAAATTTGGCTTCCAGGAGGCGGTGTACCTCTGCCTTAGCGGCTTCTGTCTTCTCGTCGGACATTTTGCGAAGCCGCTGTTTTTTCAGTCTCACCGAGGGGTCGATTCCCAAGCTGTGCTCAATTAAGGATCGGCTGACCCCGACCAGGTCGAGGGCTGACCAAGCGAAGACGTCCTTGTTCTTGGACAAGCAGCACAGGAATTTTTCCTCGTCATGCGAAGTGAGGTCTTCGCTGATCGTGACTGTTTGCTTGGGCGTGGCCTGGTCGAGGGGAACAGTCTTGGTCCCGTCGTTGCTTTGCATCTGCGCCTTGTGTTGCTTTTCAGTTGGGCTGGCGGGCGCTGGGACCTCGCGCTAGGCGGTAAGGTAGTGGACATTTCTTTGCCCGGGGACGAAGTCCCGCTCTATATTGCGCGCAGTCTGCTGATTGTCGTAGACCGAGATGGCGCCTAACGGACCTGGTATCTTCATGCACAGGTACAATCCGTGAATGGCTGCTTCAAACTTGTTGATGGAGCCCTGGCCCATGATGGCGTTGTACGAATACACCATGTCGACGATGTCGAAGGTTATTAGCTCACTTCGGGCATTGGGCGCTACACCGAAGGAGAGAGGCAACTCTATTTTGCCGATAGGAAAAGTGCCCTTGCCGCCGAAGCCGTACAGCGGATTGTCCGAAGGCTTGAGCAAGCTGTGGCTTATGCCCATGCGATCGAAGGCATGGAGGAAAATGATGTCTGCCTGACTGCCATTATCAACGAGGACTTTGTGCAGGTCCCAGCCTGCCACGCTGCAGTTGATGACCATGGCGTCGACATGGGGGGCGCTGCGCAGGTCGACGTCTCGGGCGTCGAAAGTTAGCGGTACATGGGACCACTTCGTCTGCACGACTGGACCAGTGATGGCGATGTGGTTGATGCTGCGGTAGTGGTCCCGCTTCTGTCGCTTGGTGTCGAAATCGACACTGGACCCCCCAGTGATCATATGAATGACTCCGCGATATGGCTGATCGGCGAAGTCTTCTTGCTTGGGAGCGTGGGGGTGGGGGATGTTTTGTTGTTGCTGGTGTGGAGGTGGGGGTGGGGGAGGTACGATTTGTACTTCCTGATGGTGTTGGTAAGCGTGGTGCGGTGGATGCGGGGCGGGGGCGTGGATATATGGTGGAGGGTGTTGCTGATAAGTGTGCGCGACGACTCTTGGGTTGTCGACCGTTTGCGCCCGTGCCATCCTGTCTCTGGTGGCCTTCGTCTCTGGGCAGTCTTTGGTTTGGTGGGCGCAGTCTTCGCCGTGGAAGAGACAGTAAAATCGGCGCGGCGGCTGTGCGCGTCCCCGGCCCCTACCGCGAGTTCCACTTCCGCGGCCCTGGGGGGGATATTCCTGGCGGCGAGGGGCATCACCCGCGGGGTGCTGGTTGGCAATGTTGTGCACCTGCTGCTGATTACGGCCGTCTTGGCCGGAGTCTGGCTGCGGAGTCCTCGTCCACGTGCGGCTGGACTGTGGAACGTCTTTGGGTTTCCTCTGAGACTCGACCTTGCGCTGGTGGAGCTCTTCGGATTTGGCATATTTTTCAAATAGTTGATATAATTCCTAGAGGTTCTTGGGCGGGTCCCTGATGCAATGGCTGTAAAGGACGCCGGCGCGAAGGCCACTGATGGCGTAGTGAATGGCGATCTGGTCGTCAACTGAAGGCAGCTGTGACTTGAGTGTTAGAAACTTGCGGTAATACTCCCGTAGAGTCTCTTTTTCCAGTTGCTTGCAGAGTGAGAGTTCGGCCAAGGTGTCGGTGTCTGGGCGGTACCCTTGGAAGTTGAGCAGGAATTTGTCCCTTAGGCTTCTCCAGGAATCAATGGATAGCGGGGGCAACCTGGTGAACCAGGTGAGAGCTGGGCCTTCGAGGGCGATGATGAAAGACTTGGCCATTGTGGCGTCGTCCCCTCCGGAAGATGCGACGACGACCTGATAACTCATGATGTACTGAGCTGGGTCCGTGCTGCCGTTGTACTTGGGATAGGTCCCTGCCCGAAAGTTGGCAGGCCAGGGTGTCACTTGCAGATGTGGCGCCAGGGGACTTCGCTCGTCGAGGTAGTTGACCCCTTGAAATGGCGCGGCGTGTGGGAAGGCGTAGTCGCGCTGGGGGAAGTGCGGGTCTTCCACCTGTGCGCGCTGTTGCAGGGGTGGCCCGTGCTGCAGGCCGCGGTGGCCTTCGCGTATGTCTTCCACTTGTGCGCGTTGTTGCAGGGGTGGCCCGTGCTGCAGGTCGAGGTGGCCTTCGCGCTGCATCAGCGCGATCTCCCGCTCGAGGTCCTGGGCCTTCTGCTCTTCGTCGCGTATCATTTGCCGCACCTTGGCTAGTGCAGACACGCGCTGGCGCTTGGCCTCCAGTATCTCTTTTTGCCTCTGGAGATTGCGGTTCTTGAGGCGCAGGGCGCGCAGCTGTAGCTGTTCTTCCGCTGAAACGCCGAGAACTTCACCGTCCTCGGTGAGGTCCGCGCCCTCCGGTGGGGCGAAGCCGAGGACTTCATCGTCCTCGGTGATGTCCGCGCCTTCCGGTGGGGCAAAGCCTGGGGGAGGCTGCGGTTGTCCTTCAAGGCCGCAGGTGCGAAGGGTGTCGTCTTCAGAGTGGGTGAGTGCGAGGGCCTTGCCCTTTCTTGCGGCCAGCAGTGCTGCCTTCGCAGCCTCGTCAGCCTTCGAGCTAGCTTTCTTGGGTGCCATCGCGGGTGGTTTTTTCGTAGCACGAACGGTGGGCGCCAAATGTTGGAACTTGCTCACAGGCGCAAGTTGATCCAACGGGGGGGAGTAATTGCACAAACAGGGTTTAGCACGAGATGGCAGAAGCTTTTTTTCATCTCGCCTCTCAAGGGCACTGTGCGGGGGTATTTATAGGTGTCCGGGTACCCAGCGTCCCGTGTTAAGGACGCATGTGCCCTCAGACACCTAGGTTATCCCCGGAATATTCCCATAAAGCGGGGTTACAGACTGTAATTACAGGGACGCCTTTATAAATTAGGCCCGTAACACGCAGCGGCCACGCAGGGCCCGTCACAATGGGCCGGATCTCACGTGGGCCTCCGCGCTGGACGAGGCTGCACGGTGGGATGACCTCGCCACGGGTCTTCGTCCGATGTCGTATGGGGCGAAGGGTGCCCCTGCCTATTGTCTTGTCTCTGTTGGGCCAGCGACTGTGGCGAAGGCCTTGAGCGAAGGGTGGCGTCTTCGCCTTCGCCCCAACAGCAGCGCAGGCGGCGCTGTTTTCCCGTCAAGTCAGTCAGTGGAGGGGCGAAGTGACTGCGGTCACTTCGGCCTTGTCGACTGAAGAGCGTGCGTCAGGATAAGGTGTCAGGCGATCCTCGCATTGAATGCTCCTGCGATCCGGTCGGTTGGCGTGCCGATCTGGCCAAGGTTGCTTCTCCGCAAAGCCTGCCCGGGCTGGGTCTCGGGCGAGTTAAAGGTGCACCCGTTGCTTGAGGAGACCCTCGGGCGAGGCGTGAATCTGCCTTGGTCTACTATTCCTTCCCGAGGCTGGGCTCGGGCGAGGCGAGATCGTGTCCTTTGAGTGGACAGAGCCTTGACCGGAATAGCGCCCATCAGGCCTTTGCAGCTTTGTGCTAATGGGGGTTACCAGCTGAGATTTGGGAGTCTTGGGGGTACCCCTAATTATGGTCCCCGACACTACTCGATCTCGAGTCGCTCATTTTTGTGAACATTACTCTTTTGTTTCCTCTATTGAGCCACACAGGGTAGAGGATGCTCTTAAAGATTCAGATTGGGTGCTGGTGATGCAAGAGGAGCTTGACAACTTCACGAGGAATGAGGTATGGCATTTAGTTCCACGTCCTGATCAAAATGTTGTAGGAACCAAGTGGGTCTTCTGCAACAAGCAAGATGAGCATGGTGTGGTGACAAGGAACAAAGCCCGACTTATGGCCAAGGGTTATTCACAAGTCGAAGGTTTGGATTTTGGTGAAACCTATGCACCCGTAGCTAGGCTTGAGTCAATTCGTATATTACTTGCCTATGCTACTTACCATGGCTTTAAGCTTTATCAAATGGACGTGAAGAGTGCCTTCCTCAATGGACCAATCAAGGAAGAGGTCTATGTTGAGCAACCTCCCGGCTTTGAAGATAGTGAGTACCCTAATCACGTTTACAAACTCTATAAGGCGCTTTATGGGCTCAAGCAAGCCCCAAGAGCATGGTATGAATGCCTAAGAGATTTCCTTATCGATAATGGCTTCAAAGTCGGCAAGGCCGATCCTACTCTCTTTACTAAAACAATTGCAAAAGATTTGTTTGTATGCCAAATTTATGTAGATGATATCATATTTGGGTCTACTAACAAATCTACTTGTGAAGAGTTTAGTAGGATCATGGTTCAAAAATTCGAGATGTCTATGATGGGGGAATTGAAGTATTTTCTAGGATTTCAAGTCAAGCAACTCCAAGAGGGCACCTTCATCAGCCAAACTAAGTACATTCAAGATATACTCACCAAGTTTGGAATGAAGGATGCCAAGCCCATCAAGACACCCATGGGAACCAATGGGCATCTCGACCTCGACACGGGAGGTAAATCCGTAGATCAAAAGGTATACCGGTCGATGATAGGTTCTCTACTCTATTTATGTGCATCTCGACCGGATATTATGCTTTCCGTATGCATGTGTGTAAGGTTCCAAGCCAATCCTAAGGAAGTTCACCTTAGGGCCGTAAAGAGAATCTTGAGATATTTAGTTCATACACCTAAGTTTGGCCTTTGGTACCCCAAGGGATCCTCTTTTGATTTATTAGGATATTCATATGCTGATTGGGCAGGGTGTAAAATTGATAGGAAGAGCACATCAGGGACTTGTCAGTTTCTGGGGAGATCCCTGGTGTCTTAGGCTTCAAAGAAACAAAACTCAGTAGCTCTTTCTACCGCCGAAGCCGAGTATATTGCCGCAGGCCATTGTTGTGCGCAATTGCTTTGGATGAGGCAAACCCTCAGGGACTATGGCTACAAATTTAGCAAAGTCCCTCTCCTATGTGATAATGAGAGTGCAATCCGCATGGCGGATAATCCCGTTGAGCACAGCTGCACTAAGCACATAGCCATTCGGTATCACTTTTTGAGAGATCACCAACAAAGGGGGATATTGAGATAGCCTATATTAACACCAAATATCAATTAGCCGATATCTTTACCAAACCATTAGATGAGAAAACCTTTACCAAACTTAGGAATGAGCTAAATATTCTTGATTCTAGGAATTTTGATTGAAACATTGCACACATAGCTCATTTATATACCTTTGATCATATCTATTTTATGTCTATGACTAATGTGTTTTCAAGTGTATTATTATGCTTAGTCATAGAATTGAAAGGGAAATGGAGTATTCGGCAAAGACGACGCTTCCACTCAACTCCATCGGTATTATCTACTCTTTGCCGGTATTCCACATCATTCTCCACTTTGGTATAATCTTCACTCATATTTATTTGTTTGCCATTGGGGAGAAAGTAAAAGGGCTTATATTTCACTCAAGTATCCGTTTTTGGCGTTTAATGCCAAAGGGGGAGAAAGTATTAGCCCAAAGCAAAAGGACCGCACCACCACCAACGAATTTTAAAAATGAAGTTTTCAAAATTGGTATCTTCATGAATTTTCAAAAGGGGGAGAATATCTTCAAAAATTTGTAAAACCCTCTTGAACACTAAGAGGAGAATTTCATTGAGGGGAAGCTTTGTTTAAGTCAAAGGAAAAGCATTTGAAACAGGGGAAGAAAATTTCAAATCTTGAAAATGCTTCTTACAATCTTATTCATATACCTTTGACTATTTGCAAAAAGGATTTTGAAAAGAATTTACCAAAGAATTTGCAAAAACAAAACTCGTGGTGCAAGCGTGGTCCAAAATTTTAAATTAGAAGAAAACAATCCATGCATATCTAGTAGAAATAATTATTGGTTTCATTCCAAGCAACCTTTGCACTTACCTTATGCAAACTAGTTCAATTCTGCACTTATATATATTTGCTTTGGTTTGTGTTGGTATCAATCACCAAAAAGGGGGAGATTGAAAGGGAAATAGGGTCAAATCTTTTCCTATATGATTTTGGTGGTTGAATTGCCCAACACAAACAATTGAACTAACTAGTTTTCTCTAGAATATATGTTCTACAGGTGCCAAAGGTTCACAACAAACCAATACAAAGTTAAAAGAAAGGGTTCAAAACAAAGGAGAAAAGAAAACCGAAGACTGCCCTGGTCTGGCGCACCGGACTGTCCGATGTGCCACCGGACAGTGTCCGGTGCACCAGGGAGAATCACTCCAAATTTCTCAGCTTCGGGTTTCTGGACTTGCTCTCCGCTATAATTCACCGGACTGTCTGATGTAGCACCGGACTGTCCGGTGTGCCAGCGGGAGCAATGGCTAGCGCGCCAACAGTCGTCTGCAAAAGGTGAATAGTGCGCGGACAGCGCGCGCAGAAGTCAGAGCAGGCGCAGAAGGCGCACCGGACAGTGAACAGCACCTGTCCGGTGCACCACCGGACTGTCCGATGGCCCCACAAGTCAGAGCTCCAACGGTCGAACCCTAACGGTTGGGTGACGTGGCTGGCGCACCGGACTGTCCGGTGCGCCTGTCGACTGCAGAGTTCCCCAACCACCACACATTCGAGGCATCCAAGTTTTCAGTCATTGCATTCAATACAAGAGCTCTAGACTTCACTCCAAGACACAAACAAGAAATCAAATCCTCTCCCAAGTCCAAAGATCATTCCAATCAAATAGTGACTAGTGAGAGAGAGATATTTGTGTTCATTTGAGTTCTTGCGCTTGGATCGCTTTTCTTCTTCCTCATTTCTTGTTCCCAAGACACTTGTAATCAAGGCAAGAGACACCAATTGTGTGGTGGTCCTTGTAGGGACTAAGTGTCCCAATTGATTGAGAAGAGAAGCTCACTTGGTCTAGGTGACCGTTTGAGAGAGGGAAAGGGTTGAAAGAGACCCGGTCTTTGTGAACACCTCAACGGGGAGTAGGTTTGCAAGAACCAAACCTCGGTAAAACAAATCATCGTGTCACACTTTTCATTTGCTTGTGATTTGTTTTCGCCCTCTCTTTCGGACTCGATTTTATTTCTAACGCTAACCCCGGCTTGTAGTTGTGCTTAAAATTTATAAATTTCAGATTCCAGCTATTCACCCCCCCTCTAGGCGACTTTCAGTGCTGATCTGATCTGGTCTCTGTCCACCGTGGCCTGGTGCTTGGGCTCCCTGCTGTGCGGTGTTCCTCTTCTCGGGCTGGTGCCGTGGACGTCTCCTTCGGCTCCGGTAGCGGCTCTAGTATCTCCGTCAACCTCCTGCCGTGTAGGTCCGGACGTGGGCAACGGAATTGGTTTTCTGGGACAGAACCTTGTGTTCGCTGAGCTGGTCTTCCCACGTAGACAATATACGTGTTGTGAGTTATCTGTTGCCTCGCATTATTTATTGAGTAATTTTGTGCAATCTGCTAGTATTATTTGTTTGGGTGTGATTGCACAATTTGTGGACGGATTTCATTGATGGATGATGATAGCAGTGTAGTGAGACGACGTGACAGTCTGGATTTTAGTGTGTTGTTATTTTCAGCATTGATATTATTTATGCCTAATTATATCTATATTTGTTGAGGCTGTTTACCTGTGTTAAATTCTGTTATTTTATTAAGTACACAGCTCCTTACTATTAATATTCATGCTTGATTTCTAGGCTCATAATATTTGATCTAAAACCCTGATTTGGTGAGATAGGACTGTCACGTTAGTCAAGGATCTTTGATCACCCTTTAGCGCTGGAGGGTTATCTAGCGCAGCAACCCGCTATTTTGAGAGCAACATTTTAAGATAAACAATCATGTTTATTTGTTTAATCTGTCTTCTTCATTTACAAGCCATGTTTAATTTATAAATAGGCTTGAGTAGCTATTTTACATGTTTACATGTTCTAGAATTGCTATTGTTCATTGTCGTTATAATTACTTATGTTATTTATCTAAGTTATATGCTTGTTTTATTCATAATTAGAATATTTAATTTATTTATGTTTAATCTGTCTTCTTCATTTACAAGCCATGTTTAATTTATAAATAGGCTTGAGTAGCTATTTTACATGTTTACATGTTCTAGAATTGCTATTGTTCATTGTCGTTATAATTACTTATGTTATTTAATTGTCGTTATAATTACTTATGTTATTTATCTAAGTTATATGCTTGTTTTATTCATAATTAGAATATTTAATTTATTTAAATATGTTAGAAGCATGTCACTTATTTCTCTAATATTACAACATTACCACCCCTAACGGTAAGCAGCTGACGTGTTACATGCCCAATAACTCAATACTTAAAACAGTTAAGTTACATATATGCATTATTATTACCAGTGTTCATAATACATACGGGGCATCCTTTTCTACTAAGATGACATGATAACCCGTGTTTACCTGAAAACACACAGACCCACAAGGCCACAATACACAATATAGGTTTTAACATGGAACGCCACACAAGTAATGCCAGCACATTCCTCATGCCGAAGAGGGAGAAGCAAGGGGAGTTTCTTTCTCCCT
Organism: Zea luxurians; assembly: GCA_029449295.1. Lineage (NCBI taxonomy): Eukaryota > Viridiplantae > Streptophyta > Magnoliopsida > Poales > Poaceae > Zea > Zea luxurians. The sequence goes on from JAOPSE010000010.1 coordinate 127,243,355, forward strand.
GTACTGCCAGCTTTCCCTCCGGCAATCAGTGGGACGTCCAGCGTACTGTCAGGTGCCAATCAATCCCATAGACAACCGCTCGTCTGCTTAGAGCCGAGAGATGAGCAACGGGACGGAGACAGGGCTTTCGTCGCCCATGGCAGGGTGGCACATCTCCAGCATGTCAAGCTCCCTGAACCGCTCCAGAACTCGCATCTTGCACTCCTCGGCTGCCATAACACCAGTGGAGAAGGCGCCGTGCACCGTGCCCGTGTACTTGACACTCGTGGCCTCTCCTGCGAAGAACAGGTTGTCCACGGGGATGCGCAGCTTCTCGTACAGGTCGCGGGGTTTGTTCACCCCATCGAACGTGTAGGAGCCAAGTGTGTTCTCGTCCGAGCCCCAGCGCGACACCAAGTAATTCATCTGCAACACCAAATTTTGGTCAGCGCAGGCTGTATCATACAATGCGTTCTACAGCAAGATCCTCTTTTGGTACTATAGCTCGAGTTATTGCCAAAAAACTACTAACCGGCTCAGCTGCATTGGGAAGGATCTTCTTCAACTGAGAAAAGGCAAACTGCGCAGCAGCCTCATCTGACATCTTCTCAATGTCACGAGCAAGTCGGCCAGCAGGCATGTAAACAAGGACAGGGTGGCCTGTTGCCTTGTGAAGGTTCAGGAAATAGCTGCAACCATACGTGCTAGAGGAAACGACGCCGATGAACTCCACGTTAGGCCAGAAAACCTGGCCGAAGTGCAGAACAATTTTGTTCTCAACTCCAACCGTCAGTTCTCTGATTGCCTCTTCTTTCCACTCTGGCAGCCTCGGCTCAAATCTGATGGTTTTCGCTTTCAGGACACCCAACGGAACAGTGACCACTGCAGCGTCCGCAACGAATGTTTGGCCACTGCTTACAGTAACCTCTACCCTGTTCCGGTGGCGAACAATTTCCAAAACCCTGAAGAACAAAGAACAAGGGTCGGTGCTGGAGCAATGGCTGATGAAAGTGAAACTACAGCTATTGAATACCAAATTGATAATAAAAAGGATATATTATGCATACTTATGGTTAAGGCGTATATCTAAGCCTTTTGCAAGAGTATTTATAACTGGACGATATCCACGAACCATGAGGCCATGGCCACCTGGAAGCAGCACCTCCTGCATCCCATCAACATTATCATGCATAAGGCACAATAATTTCACAATGTGCAAGTATACTGGCCAGATAGTAAGGAAAAAAACATACCTGATCCCAGCCCTGTAGTGAAATTGAATCTGCGTCAGTGGCAAACCAACCCTCCATACGGCACAAATACCACTGAAGAACTTCATGAGCAATCCCTTCTTGCCTGTAGTGAACACATGGAAAACCCACTGTTAAAATGACTGGTATGTTTGTGTTGAACAGTGAACAAAGGCAGGAAGTAGATTAGTACAAACCTCAACTGTGGATTTCTATCCATAACAATTGCAATGGCTTTTGCGATCGACATATCTTCATTGGTTCCTTCCCTCAATTTGCCAGTCTGTGCACAGAAGTGTTGTGGGTAAATCAAATAATAGAAACTACCTAAAATCAACAGGCACTGACACACCACTAATTGAAAGGAGGGAATACCTCTTCCAGTATGGTCTCAAACACCTTCCCAATCTTTTCTACCAAATCCTGTGGTACTTGACGTCCATTAGTGTCATAGAGTGCATAGCTGAAGGCAATTGAACAAGTTAGCTGCCATCATTAGCCCCCATCATCTCTCAAAGCACAATTCAGCCTAATGCAAAGTTTTACCTCTCCAGATCATGATCAAACAGCACAGAATCATCTCCACTTGTGCGGTACAGTGGAAGTCCAAGCCTTCCAATTAGTGGTGCCAAGGGATTTTCTTCACAGACGCCATGAAGCCTTCTCAATAGAAATGATGAAAAAAAACACTCAATGCATTCCTTCGAGATGAACTTTTGGGCACATGGTAAAAGTTCAAAAAAATGGAACTCACCAAGATGCTCCCAAATCGACTGGAAACCCAAAAGAGTAGTCAGTGTGAACTCTGCCACCAATTCTATCACGAGATTCCAGAAGAATAACCTGAAATGCATCAGAGCAACTGAAATGCATCACAAAATGATCTTTTCATTTTTGTCAAATAAATATGATTGCATCACCCCGCAAACATGACAAGAAGTAACACTGAAAAATACCTGGAAGGATGCATTTCTGAGTGCATCAGCAGCAGCAAGACCTGCAAACCCACCACCAATAACAATAGCAGATGGTGTGTGTGGCTTTCTCACATTTTCACCGCATGATCCTGACATGAAGACAAGATATGTTTTATCTCAGTACAGATAACACATGAAATAAAAATGTTTAAGTACCAAATGTGTTCAGAAGTACAAGTTTAGTTCTATTGATCATATTGAAAAGAAAAGATAAGTTTCGAAGTCATTTCTAATCAAATTTATTATTCCAGCAGTATCACAATTTGGACATGGAGAAAAGAAGGAAATAAAGGTGGATGGCTCCTGCTTTTTAACAATATTCATAAAAGAAACTTCCTGAAACATTCTTATGTCCGTTACTGCTAGTGTTTGGATGACATACAACCTGTTCAGTTTAATCTTCTGCAAATTTGGATGCAATTGGGTGATTGCAATCTGGAGGGGTTTAGCATAAGGCTGATATTTTGCTCCAAAGAACAGACTACCTCCAAATGATTAAAAAACCCAGTTCATACATAATTAATATAAAGAAGCCTACCAAGTTGTGAAATTGCTGATCTCCTGTTCTTCTCACATCAACCCTCCTCTACACCCCTCCACAATAGAGGGTTAGTAGTGAGGCATGTTCCCCTGTCTCAGAACAATGATGGTGAGATAAGACAGGACAGTTTAAGATTCAGTTATCCTCTCAACAACTAAATTTGGGCCAGTGCAATGTTCTTTGTCTGTATTAACCGCAGATTTATCTTTTTTGTAAAAAAAGGCAGAGCATGGTGATTGGTACACTCTTGTAGATCATGTTTTGACAAGATGGGCTCCAACTCCAAACTAAAAGGAATGAGTGTGCCATGTCTCATGACTAATGTTTGCCTTGGTAACACTGGTACTCTGTAGGATTGTGGAAGAAACCTCTTTAGCAAACCCTTCTATCAGATACGCTTCACGTCTTCAGAACACTAAGCAGCCCAACTTCATTAGTCACCAAGCTTCTGTCACCTAATGCTAGCAGGCACAATGAGACACCCAAAAGTGTTACCCATGAATGTGTGACAATGACAAAAGTAAATTATATTCCGAGAAACCCTAACAAATACACGCAAATTGCAGCATTGGACTATTGAACAAGTAGACGGTTATATCCACTAGCCAATATACATTTGCCTACCCGTGTTCGTGAGCATGATACTGCTGTGGATCGAACATGCATGGAATTAAGCACTTAACAAAAACAGCACAGCACTTGATGGCATATACTTTTCGGTAGTCAGGTTTTGTAGCAATCGGTATAAGTCTATAAGCTAAATTGTTCCGTTTTCCTTATCGTACAACAGTGGTAGGGTTGTGAGAACAATTATCTTAGTGAACGAAGGTCCCCAGTACTACAAAATGAGGCACAAGAGTTCACAAATCCACATGGTGGGGTCAAATCCGAGAAGCTTCCAAGTGGTCGGTCCCCTCTTGGCCTCTTGCGTGAGATGTTGGTATAACAAGTGTGAAATGTAAACAACTTGCAGAGTTGTAGTATATTTATTTATTTATTTTTGCCTTTCTTCACCGACAATTGAATATGGGACTTCATGGTTCATGGCCCATGCGTGCCTCCCAACTACCATCAGAACCCCGAATTTTTCTTGTTATCAAAATAACGATTTTTCAAAACCACACGGTCAGAAAGTTAAGTTGAAAATTTTCAATTTTGCCACGAACTGGCATCAGATCCACCAAATAAATACCTAATCAATAACCCAATAACGTATCATGTAGGAAAACAAATACTAGTGATCCCAATTCCCAAGTCATCCAATCGGTTCTTCTTCAGCTGAGTAGCTTTAATAATTCACGTCGATTTAAGATATATTTTCAAATTGGAACAAACATCCATCTGTCAACTATAAGCCCAAAACTGGAAGAGCTCCCGGGGAAGAAGCAGGACTTACTGTTGCTCGCCATCTGTGCAGCTCTGTTCTTCTCCTTCACAATTACTAGTTGAATTAGAATTGGATGGATTTAACTGGGGGGAGAAATGCAGCAGGAAGATGAGGAGGCAGGCGACGTAGTGGTTCGAGTTCGAGTTGAGTCCCAGGTTCACGAAACAGTTCATACAGCCGAGCAGCCGAATCGCCGCAGCCCTCTCAGGATTTCACGGTCCCCTTCGCGATCTCACACAACCTTCCAGTGTGCCCCCGGTCCCATCAACTTCTCGCCCAATTCGACTGCGGGGGAGAAGAAAACTCTGGCGGGGCTAGCAACACTGCGAAATTAGGGAAATCAAAACTATCAATTCGTCACCAAAAAAATCAGGTAATAGCCCACAAGCTCGGTCCTCTAGATAATTCCAAAAATCGCCACGCAACCCGGTGAACCGAAACGGAATCGCGCCCGTGAAGCCAACCAGTCTATGGAGGCAGGGTCAAAAAAGGTCCCATCTTTTCATGTCTCCCCGCAAAGCGGGCTGCAATCACGCGACGCGGAGGGCGAATTCATGCATGGTGGAAAGAAAATCACGAGACCCACCTCGAAAACTTGGCAGCGGCCGAAAGAACTGGGGATTTACTTTGCGCAGGAAGGAACTCAGTGGATGCGTAGAAGGAGGAGACCTCCGGCCTGCTGCTGTCTCCTGCCGTTTGGGGGGGCTTAGGCGCTGGTGTCGGTGATGGTCGGGGCGGTGTGGTGCGTGCGGGGCGGCGATTGGGTGGAATTTATAGCTTCGTTGGACGGCGAGGAGAGTTACCGGCGTGCACCACCGCACCAGCCTCGCCGACCCCACCAAACGCGTGGTTTCGTGAGCGTTTGCAGCCTGTTTGCTTGGCTATGTACCGAGCTCTTGATCGTGTTTTTTGGACGGTGCTGACGCGTACGTAATTAGGGCTAGTTTGAAAAATCAAATCCTTATCAGAACTGAAGAGAATCGGAAAGAAAATTAGTTTATTTCTAACTCAATTTCCTCTAACTCTGGTGAGGATTTAAGGTTTCTAAAATAGCTCGGGATGGCAAAATTCCCATAGAAACGGGGGCCGTGGGGATCTGACGCGTACGGAGCGGGTAGGGACGGTTTCTCCCCAACAGAGCTAACGGGGCGAGGCCCACTGACCCGATAAGAAATTATAATATGTATTAGTTAGGTATCCGATCGTTGCTACGAAAATCATATAAATCCATATGTTTTGCTATGTAACTTGAGGGATCGATGTTATTAGAAGTTATTTTTTTATTAGACTTAGTGATGTACATGTGTGTTGCTATGAAGATTATATAAATCTATGGGTTTTATTATTTACATCATAATAATACCTATACTAACGCTACGACATGTCTGTTAAAGCAAATCAAACAAACAAAAATCATTAGGAGCCCAAAATAATGAGTTGCTGAAAGGGAATTAGGCTTAGACCTAGCTCCTAAATAATTTTGGTGGTTGATTCGCCCAACACAAACATTGGACTAACTAGTTTACTCTAGTGCATAAGTTATACAGGTGCAAAAGGTTCACAATCAGCCAATAAAAAGACCAAGTGTTGGATTCAGCAAAGGAGCAGCAAGGCAACCGAGGGCTCCTCTGGCCGGAGGCACCAGACTGTCCGGTGTGCACCGGACTGTCCGGTGCGGCCAGAGGACTTCGACTTCAAACTCTTCACCCTCGGGATTTCTTGGAAGCCGGCGCGCTATAAATCACCGGACTGTCCGGTGTGCACCGGACATGTCCGGTGCTCCAAGGAAACGCGGCCTCCGGAACTCGCCAGCCTCGGGTTTGCTCGACAGCCGCTCCGCTAAAATTCACCGGACTGTCCGGTGTGCACCGGACTGTCCGGTGTACCAGCGGAGCAACGGCTCCCTGCGGCGCCAACGGCTCCCTGCGGTGCATTAAATGCGCGCGCAGCGCGCGCAGACGTCAGGATCGCCCATGCCGGAGCACCGGACATCAAACAGTACTTGTCCGGTGTGCACCGGACACCCAGGAGGGCCCAGAAGTCAGAAGCTCCAACGGTCAGAATCCAACGGCACTGGTGACGTGGCAGGGGCACCGGACTGTCCGGTGTGCACCGGACTGTCCGGTGCGCCATCGAACAGAGGGTTTCCAGCAACGGTCACTTTTGGTGGTTGGGGCTATAAATACCTCAACCACCCCACATTCATTGCCATCCAAGTTTTCCAACTCTCAACCACTTACAAGAGCTAGGCATTCAATTCTAGACACATACAAAGTGATCAAATCCTCTCCAATTCCACTCAAACCCTTAGTGACTAGTGAGAGAGATTTGCCGTGTTCTTTTGAGCTCTTGCGCTTGGATTGCTTTCTTTCTTTCTCATTTGTTCTTGAGATCATCACTCAATTGTAACCAAGGCAAGAGGCACCAATTGTGTGGTGGCCCTTGCGGGGAAGTTTTGTTCCCGGTTGATTGAGAAGAAGAGAAAGCTCACTCGATCCGTGGGATCGTTTGAGAGAGGGAAGGGTTGAAAGAGACCCGGCCTTTGTGGCCTCCTCAACGGGGAGTAGGTTTGCGAGAACCGAACCTCGGTAAAACAAATCCTTGTGTCACTCTCTTATTTGCTTGCGATTTGTTTTGCGCCCTCTCTCTCGCGGACTCGTTTCTTTATTACTAACGCTAACCCGGCTTGTAGTTGTGATTATTTTGTAAATTTCAGTTTCGCCCTATTCACCCCCCCTCTAGGCGACTATCAATTGGTATCAGAGCCCGGTACTTCATTAGAGCCTAACCGCTCGAAGTGATGTCGGGAGAACCTGCCAAGAAGGAGATGGAGACCGGCGACAAGCCCACTACAAGCCAAGGGAGCACTTCATCGGAAGAGTCCCGCACCAAGAGAAGGGAGAAGAAGAAGATCTCCTCCAAGCGGAAGGAGAAAAGATCTTCCTCTTCTCACCACAAGGAGAAGAAGGAAAAGTCTTCTTCTCACAAGCCACATCGGAGTGGGGACAAGCACAAGAGGATGAGGAAGGTGATCTTCTACGAGACCGACACCTCATCGACATCTACCTCCGGCTCCGACGCGGCGTCCGTCACTTCTAAACGCCAAGAGCGTAAGAAGTATAGTAAGATTCCCCTACGCTACCCTCGCATTCCTAAACATACACCTTTACTTTCCGTCCCGTTAGGCAAACCACCAACTTTTAATGGTGAGGATTATGCTATGTGGAGTAATTTAATGCGATTTCATCTAACCTCTCTCCACAAAAGTATATGGGATGTTGTTGAGTTTGGTGTACAGGTACCATCCGTAGGGGATGAGGATTATGACACGGACGAAGTAGCCCAAATCGAGCACTTCAACTCCCAAGCCACAACAATCCTTCTTGCCTCTCTAAGCAAGGAGGAATACAACAAAGTACAAGGGTTGAAGAACGCCAAGGAAATTTGGGACCTACTCAAGACGGCGCACGAGGGTGATGAACTCACCAAGATCACCAAGCGGGAAACGATCGAGGGGGAGCTCGGTCGCTTCCGTCTTCGCCAAGGGGAGGAGCCACAAGACATGTACAACCGGCTCAAGACCTTGGTGAACCAAGTGCGCAACCTCGGGAGCGCAAAATGGGATGACCACGAAGTGGTTAAGGTTATTCTAAGAGCCCTTATTTTCCTTAACCCCACACAAGTTCAATTAATTCGTGGCAATCCTAGATATACACAAATGACCCCCGAGGAAGTTATCGGGAATTTTGTTAGTTTTGAATGCATGATTAAGGGCTCCAAGAAGATCAACGAGCTTGACGAGCCTTCCACATCCGAGGCGCAACCCGTGGCCTTCAAGGCAACGGAGGAGAAGAAGGAGGAGTCTACACCAAGTAGACAACCAATTGACGCCTCCAAGCTCGACAACGAGGAGATGGCCCTAATCATCAAGAGTTTTCGGCAAATCCTCAAGCAACGGAAGGGGAAGGATTACAAATCCCGTTCCAAGAAGGTTTGCTACAAATGTGGTAAGCCCGGTCACTTTATTGCTAAATGTCCATTATCAAGTGATAGTGACAGGGACAACGACAAGAAGGGCAAGAGGAAGGAGAAGAAGAAGTACTACAAGAAGAAGGGCGGCGATGCCCATGTATGTCGGGAGTGGGACTCCGACGAAAGCTCAAGCGACTCCTCCGACGACGAGGACGCCGCCAACATCGCCGTCACCAAGGGCCTCCTCTTCCCCAACGTCGGCCACAAGTGCCTCATGGCCAAGGACGGCAAAAAGAAGGTAAAATCAAAGTCCTCCACTAAATATGAAACATCTAGTGATGAGGATAATGATAAAAATGAAGAGGATAATTTGCGTATTCTTTTTGCCAACCTTAACATGGAACAAAAAGAAAAATTAAATGAATTGATTAGTGCCATCCATGAAAAGGATGATCTCTTGGACTCCCAAGAGGACTTCCTAATCAAGGAAAACAAAAAACATGTTAAGGTTAAAAATGCTTATGCTCTAGAAAGAGAAAAATGTGAAAAATTGTCTAGTGAGCTAAGTATTTGCCATAAGACTTTAGACAACCTTAGAAAAGAAAATGCAAATTTGTTAGCTAAGGTTGATTCTCATGTTTGCATTGATCCTAGAAATGATGATGTTGATTTGCTTGCTAGGATTGATAAATTGAATGCTTCCATTGCTAGCCTTAGAAATGAGAATGAGAAATTAATTGCTAAGGCTAAGGATTTTGATGTTTGCAATGCTACTATTTCCGACCTTAGAGCTAAAAATGATTTGTTGCATGCTAAGGTTGTTGAACTAAAATCTTGCAAACCCTCTACATCTAATGTTGAGCATATTTCCATTTGTACTAGATGTAGAGATATTAATGTTGATGCTATCCATGATCACCTAGCTTTAATTAAGAAACAAAATGATCATATAGCACAACTTAATGCTAAGATTAGAGAGCATGACTTAGAAAATGAAAAATTTAAACTTGCTAGAAGCATGCTCTATAATGGGAGACGCCCGGGCATTAAGGACGGCATTGGCTTTCAAAGGGGAGACAATGTCAAAATTAATGCCCCTCCTAAGAACTTGTCTAACTTTGTTAAGGGCAAGGCACCCATGCCTCAGGATAACGAGGGTTACATTCTGTACCCTGCCGGGTATCCTGAGAGTAAGATTAAGAAAATTCATTCTAGGAAGTCTCACTCTGGCCCTAATTATGCTTTTATGTATAAGGGTGAGACATCTAGATCTAGGCAACCAACCCATGCCAAGTTGCCTAGAAAGAAAACTATTAATGCATCAAATGATCATGCCATTTCATTTAAAACTTTTGATGCATCTTATGTGTTGACTAGCAAATCTGGCAAGGTAGTTGCCAAAATTGTTGGGGGCAAACACAAGGGCTCCAAGACTTGTGTTTGGGTACCCAAAGTTCTTGTATCTAATGCCAAAGGACCCAAAACCGTTTGGGTACCTAAAACAAAGAACTAAACTTGTTTTGTAGGTTTATGCATCCGGGGGTTCAAGTTGGATACTCGACAGCGGGTGCACAAACCATATGACAGGGGAGAAAAGGATGTTCTCCTCCTATGAGAAAAATCAAGATCCCCAACGAGCTATCACATTCGGGGATGGAAATCAAGGTTTGGTCAAAGGTTTGGGTAAAATTGCTATATCCCCTGACCATTCCATTTCCAATGTTTTTCTTGTAGATTCTTTAGATTACAATTTGCTTTCCGTATCCCAATTATGTCAAATGGGCTACAACTGTCTTTTTACTGATATAGGTGTTACTGTCTTTAGAAGAAGTGATGATTCAATAGCTTTTAAGGGAGTGTTAGAGGGTCAGCTATACTTAGTAGATTTTAATAGAGCTGAACTCGACACTTGCTTGATTGCTAAGACTAACTTGGGTTGGCTCTGGCACCGCCGACTAGCCCATGTTGGAATGAAGAATCTTCACAAGCTTCTAAAGGGAGAACACATTTTGGGACTAACCGATGTTCATTTTGAGAAAGACAGGATTTGTAGCGCTTGCCAAGCTGGGAAGCAAGTTGGTGTCCATCATCCACACAAAAATATCATGACTACCGACAGGCCACTGGAGCTCCTACATATGGATCTATTCGGCCCGATCGCTTACATAAGCATCGGCGGTAGTAAGTATTGTCTTGTAATTGTGGATGATTATTCTCGCTTCACTTGGGTATTCTTTTTGCAGGAAAAATCACAAACCCAAGAGATCTTAAAGGGATTCTTGAAACGGGCTCAAAATGAGTTCGGCTTAAGAATCAAGAAAATTAGAAGCGACAATGGGACGGAGTTCAAGAACTCTCAAATTGAAGGTTTTCTTGAGGAGGAGGGCATCAAGCATGAGTTCTCTTCTCCCTACACTCCACAACAAAATGGTGTAGTGGAGAGGAAGAATCGAACTCTATTGGACATGGCAAGAACCATGCTTGATGAGTACAAGACACCGGATCGGTTTTGGGCCGAGGCGGTCAACACCGCCTGCTACGCCATCAACCGGTTATATCTTCACCGAATCCTCAAAAAGACATCTTATGAACTCCTAACCGGTAAAAAGCCCAATATTTCATATTTTAGAGTTTTTGGTAGCAAATGTTTTATACTTGTTAAAAGAGGTAGAAAATCTAAATTTGCTCCTAAAACTGTAGAAGGCTTTTTACTAGGATATGACTCAAACACAAGGGCATATAGAGTCTTTAACAAGTCCTCAGGACTTGTTGAAGTTTCTTGTGACGTTGTGTTTGATGAGACTAACGGCTCTCAAGTAGAGCAAGTTGATCTTGATGATGTAGGTGAAGAACAGGCTCCATGCATAGCGCTAAGGAACATGTCCATCGGGGATGTGTGTCCTAAGGAATCCGAAGAGCCTCCAAATGCACAAGATCAACCATCCTCCTCCATGCAAGCATCTCCACCAACTCAAGTTGAGGATGAGGCTCAAGATGTTGACCAAGAAAATCAAGAAGATGAGCCACCTCAAAATGACGGCAACGATCAAGGGAGAGATTCAAATGTTGAAGACAAGGAGGATGAACAACTAAGGCCGCCACACCCAAGAGTCCACCAAGCAATACAACGAGATCACCCCGTCGACACCATCCTCGGCGATATTCATAAGGGGGTAACTACTCGATCTCGTGTTGCTCATTTTTGTGAACATTACTCGTTTGTTTCCTCTATTGAGCCAACCAGGGTAGAGGAAGCACTACAAGATTCGGATTGGGTGATGGCGATGCAAGAGGAGCTCAACAATTTCACAAGGAACGAGGTATGGCACTTAGTTCCACGTCCTAATCAAAATGTTGTAGGAACCAAGTGGGTCTTCCGCAACAAGCAAGACGAGCATGGTGTGGTGACAAGGAACAAAGCTCGACTCGTGGCCAAGGGGTATTCACAAGTCGAAGGTTTGGATTTTGGTGAAACCTATGCACCCGTAGCTAGGCTTGAGTCAATTCGTATATTATTGGCCTATGCTACTTACCATGGCTTCAAGCTCTACCAAATGGACGTGAAGAGTGCCTTCCTCAATGGACCAATCAAGGAAGAGGTCTATGTTGAGCAACCTCCCGGCTTTGAAGACAGTGAGTACCCTAACCATGTTTATAGGCTCTCTAAGGCGCTTTATGGGCTCAAGCAAGCCCCGAGAGCATGGTATGAATGCCTTAGAGATTTCCTTATTGCAAATGGTTTCAAAGTCGGCAAGGCCGATCCTACTTTATTCACTAAGACTCTTGATAATGATTTGTTTGTATGCCAAATTTATGTTGATGATATCATATTTGGGTCTACTAACAAATCTACATGTGAAGAATTTAGTAGGATCATGACACAGAAATTCGAGATGTCTATGATGGGGGAGTTGAAGTATTTTCTAGGATTTCAAGTCAAGCAACTCCAAGAAGGCACCTTCATTAGCCAAACGAAGTATACTCAAGACATCCTAAGCAAGTTTGGAATGAAGGATGCCAAGCCCATCAAGACACCCATGGGAACTAATGGGCATCTCGACCTCGACACGGGAGGTAAGTCCGTGGATCAAAAGGTATACCGGTCGATGATTGGATCATTGCTTTATTTATGTGCATCTCGACCGGACATTATGCTTTCCGTTTGCATGTGTGCAAGATTCCAAGCCGACCCTAAGGAATCACACCTTACGGCCGTAAAACGAATCTTGAGATATTTGGCTTTTACTCCTAAGTTTGGGCTTTGGTACCCTCGGGGATCCACTTTTGATTTGATTGGATATTCGGATGCCGATTGGGCGGGGTGTAGGATTAATAGAAAGAGCACATCGGGGACTTGCCAGTTCTTGGGAAGATCCTTGGTGTCTTGGGCTTCAAAGAAGCAAAATTCGGTCGCTCTTTCCACCGCCGAAGCCGAGTATATTGCCGCAGGCCATTGTTGCGCGCAATTGCTTTGGATGAGGCAAACCCTGCGGGACTACGGTTACAAATTAACCAAAGTCCCTTTGCTATGTGACAATGAGAGTGCAATCAAAATGGCCGACAATCCCGTCGAGCATAGCCGCACTAAGCACATAGCCATTCGGTATCATTTTCTTCGGGATCACCAACAAAAGGGGGATATCGAGATTTCTTACATTAACACTAAAGATCAATTAGCCGATATCTTTACCAAGCCACTGGATGAACAATCTTTTACCCGACTTAGGCATGAGCTCAATATTCTTGATTCTAGGAATTTCTTTTGCTAGTCTTGCACACATAGCTCATCCATATACCTTTGATCATGTCTCTTTTATATATGCTATGACTAATGTGTTTTCAAGTGTATTTCAACCAAGTCATAGGTGTATTGAAAGGGAATTGGAGTCTTCGGCGAAGACAAAGGCTTCCACTTCGTTCTACTACTCATCCTTCGCCGTCGCTCCGCATCATCTCTCCAACGTTGGTATAACCTTCACTCATTTATTTCATGACCAAAGGGGGAGAATGTACTTCATTGGGCTCTAATGATTCCGTTTTTGGCGATTCATGCCAAAGGGGGAGAAAATATGAGCCCAAAGCAAAAGGACCGCACCACCACCTAATTTATAAATTTGATGATTTTCAATGATAAATTTCAAAATTGGTATCTCTTTGTGTTCTAAAGGGGGAGCAAGTAGTATTTTCGAAATTGATGGAAAACCACCCTCTTGAACACTAAGAGGAGACCTTATTTGAGGGGGAGTTTTGTTTAGTCGAAGGAAAAGCATTTGAAACAGGGGGAGAAAATTCCATATCTTGAAAATGCTTTGCAAAATCTTTTTCATTTACCTTTGACTATCTTGCAAAAGTACTTTGAAAAGAATTTACAAAAGAATTTGCAAAAACAAAACTCGTGGTGCAAATATGGTCCAATATGTCAAAAACAAAGAAACCATCCATGCGCATCATATAAGTTTATATTGGCTCAATTCCAAGCAACCTTTGCACTTACATTATGTAAACTAGTTCAATTATGCACTTCTATATTTGCTTTGGTTTGTGTTGGCATCAATCACCAAAAAGGGGGAGATTGAAAGGGAATTAGGCTTAGACCTAGCTCCTAAATAATTTTGGTGGTTGATTCGCCCAACACAAACATTGGACTAACTAGTTTACTCTAGTGCATAAGTTATACAGGTGCAAAAGGTTCACAATCAGCCAATAAAAAGACCAAGTGTTGGATTCAGCAAAGGAGCAGCAAGGCAACCGAGGGCTCCTCTGGCCGGAGGCACCAGACTGTCCGGTGTGCACCGGACTGTCCGGTGCGGCCAGAGGACTTCGACTTCAAACTCTTCACCCTCGGGATTTCTTGGAAGCCGGCGCGCTATAAATCACCGGACTGTCCGGTGTGCACCGGACATGTCCGGTGCTCCAAGGAAACGCGGCCTCCGGAACTCGCCAGCCTCGGGTTTGCTCGACAGCCGCTCCGCTAAAATTCACCGGACTGTCCGGTGTGCACCGGACTGTCCGGTGTACCAGCGGAGCAACGGCTCCCTGCGGCGCCAACGGCTCCCTGCGGTGCATTAAATGCGCGCGCAGCGCGCGCAGACGTCAGGATCGCCCATGCCGGAGCACCGGACATCAAACAGTACTTGTCCGGTGTGCACCGGACACCCAGGAGGGCCCAGAAGTCAGAAGCTCCAACGGTCAGAATCCAACGGCACTGGTGACGTGGCAGGGGCACCGGACTGTCCGGTGTGCACCGGACTGTCCGGTGCGCCATCGAACAGAGGGTTTCCAGCAACGGTCACTTTTGGTGGTTGGGGCTATAAATACCTCAACCACCCCACATTCATTGCCATCCAAGTTTTCCAACTCTCAACCACTTACAAGAGCTAGGCATTCAATTCTAGACACATACAAAGTGATCAAATCCTCTCCAATTCCACTCAAACCCTTAGTGACTAGTGAGAGAGATTTGCCGTGTTCTTTTGAGCTCTTGCGCTTGGATTGCTTTCTTTCTTTCTCATTTGTTCTTGAGATCATCACTCAATTGTAACCAAGGCAAGAGGCACCAATTGTGTGGTGGCCCTTGCGGGGAAGTTTTGTTCCCGGTTGATTGAGAAGAAGAGAAAGCTCACTCGATCCGTGGGATCGTTTGAGAGAGGGAAGGGTTGAAAGAGACCCGGCCTTTGTGGCCTCCTCAACGGGGAGTAGGTTTGCGAGAACCGAACCTCGGTAAAACAAATCCTTGTGTCACTCTCTTATTTGCTTGCGATTTGTTTTGCGCCCTCTCTCTCGCGGACTCGTTTCTTTATTACTAACGCTAACCCGGCTTGTAGTTGTGATTATTTTGTAAATTTCAGTTTCGCCCTATTCACCCCCCCTCTAGGCGACTATCAGTTGCCACAAGCAAGTCGGAATGCTTTGCAAACCATTCCTACATGTAATCATGCATGATAGCAATCTCAAGTTTTTATAGCTACTTAGGAATAAGGTAGATCAACACCTCGTGCACTACATAAAGATATGTTTGAAACTTAAAGCAATTAAAATATGAAAGCTGAGCTCACGGTTACATTATCACACATGCAATTGTGAAGCTTGATTAACCAATAGAATAAACCAGAAAACCACAATTTAAAACTCATCTATTTGTAACTAATATTAGCAACTAATATCAGGATAATAAGACATGGCCCATGTTTAGCTATCGAAATAATGGTTAGTTCACAGAAACTACTGCTCGAGTTGTGCCAAGGCAAAAAAAATGCCATGACATTTGAACACCGACCACATAAAGCTTTTACTTATCCTACACGGACAATCACTTTGCGGCACAGTCATCAGTTCACACTGCCCCCAAAATCCTAACCAAGAGGCTTGATGTTGAGATCCTGATCACCAGTTCATCACATTTCAAACACCATGTGCTTCCATCACACCACAATGACTATACACCAGTGCAACAATCCAAGAAAATACAAACAAAATCCTACAACCGCTAGCATTCCCATAGCAAAATCAAGCATTTAGGGATATGAGCAAGGAATGAGCGAGGTGTACCGGTGGATCCAGCTCCAAGTACCCCCGACCACGCATGCATGTCGCAGATAATTTGTGTGCACTTACCGAACAATTTGTTTACTATGAGACAAACCGTGCCTTATGGTTTATTTTCATGTAGTTATATACCAGCATATCCAATGGCAATATCTGAAGGAATAATTTATGTGGTCAGTAAACTTATGTAAGTATGTGTACCTTTCCATAATATGAGAAGAGACACATACTTGGCCCTGTTGGCAATATCAAAGGGTGTCATATGAGATTGCAAACCTGATAGGACGAAGCATCCTGATTCTCTGCGCGAGTTTCATCAATCGTACAAATGCAAGGGTGCTACATATACACTAAAGCATACCTCCCAGCAGGTACATGGGTGCCTCCAATTGAGTGGCTTATTGCCCTTTCGATCTCTTTTATCTTCAATTTCAGCTCTCGAACTAAATGTACACTACCTTGGGGAGAAGCGAAATGCAAGTATGCTTTGGCCAAAATTAGCTGATTTTGCATCATCCATATCTTTTCTTTGGTGTTTGGGGGAGATTTAGATACCCTTTTATCTTCATGAGGATAGTGTAATGAGTGACATGGTGGTAATTTCATATCAACTCTATGAGGATAGTGAAAACATGAATTCATGGAGCACATATTTTTGTTGCTCCTCCAAATTGGTGAAGTTAGGGTAAACTTTTTTTTTTAAAAAAGTGTTGAACGAAGCTAGGAGTGTCTGGCGACTGATTATGAAGGAGAGCTGAAATTTGTGGAGCGGAGTAATCACAACTGCCCCCTATATATGTAAAAAATATCAAGAAGCATACAAGTTTTTAGAATGATGCATGGTGCGTACTTGAAGTATTTTCTCACAAATGATTTATCGTAATTTGATTATTATTGTTGATAATTAAAAGTCGTCTAGAGGTGGGTGAATAGGCTAAACCAATAAATTATAAACTTTGAACACAAATTTCACTCGAAGTTAGCGTTATAATGAGTAGTAATGAAATCGGAGTGCAAAAAATAGGTCTTCTTGCCACGAGTTGCTCAATCAATGGATAACTTTAGAAGCTAACTCAAAATGATTGCAAGCAAGATAACTTGGAAAGAGGGGAGAGAAATAATCAAATCGCAATACAAGATTAACACAAAGCACGGGTGATTTGTTTCCTTATGTTCGATTCCAAATAACCTACTCCCCATTGAGGAGACCACATACGCCGGGTCTCTTTCAACATTTTTCTTCTCTCAAATGGCCACTTAGATCGGTTGAGTGATTCTTCTTAATTTTCAGGGCCACTTAGACTCCGCAAGGATCACCATACAATTAGGTGTCTCTTTCTAGCTTTACAAGTCGCTTGAGAGTTTAGAAGGAGAGTAAGAAAACATGATCGACAAAGCTAAGCAACAAGAGTAATAAAAGAGACACAAGATCACACTCTATCTAGACTTTCCAAGGTACTAATCAATAGTCACGATTATGGCAATTGGAGGAGTTAGGGAGTTTTGAATGTGTCTTGTAGTGATGTGCTTGCTCTTGTATTTTGGATGAATGGAGTGCTTGGATGAATGAATGGTGGTGGTTGGGGTTGTATCTATAGCCATCATCCACTTTCTAGTTGTTGCCCACTTTCTGTCAAATGCGGACGGTCCGCGATCCTAGCCCGGACCGTCCGTGCACATCAACGCCCGAAATCGCAACGGTCTGCGGTAACGGCTCTATCAACGGCTATAAGTGCATTAAATGTGTCGTCAGATATCAGATAAAGCAGTCGCGGCGATCCAGTCGTGCTCCCCGGACGGTCCGCGAGGACGCTAAAATGAATTTTATCGAACCTGACACGTTAGGATTTTTCTCCCCGGACGATCCGCACACAGGTGATATTTCCAAAATGCTCTCCGTTATTCCGGACAGTCGACCAAGAATTGAGATGGATGAACTTATGCACCTGTGAATCAATCAAATAGGCAAACTAGTTAATCTATAAGATTGTGATGGTTATCAAGCACGAAAATCAATTAGAGAAAATGTTAAAGACATTTCCTTTTCAATAGTGCATATAAGGAGCCCAATGACCCTTTGTGGTGCTTCTGTCTTCATCAGATCGTGTATGGTTGTATAAAACAATGTTTGAAAATTATATGTGTACATAATGCAAAATTGTTCGCAAATGCAAAATATTTTTATATTAAAATTATTAAATATATTTTACAATCGCGGAGGGGGAATATTTTTTTTGTGTTCATGGGAAGCATCGTCTCAGCTCCTGGCCGACGCCACATCCCAACACATTAACGTTGGTGCTGCTCCTCCGCGACGAGCTTCTCCTCAGCCGATCTCCTCCACGCCACCGTAGCCAATGGCCTGCGCTGGTGCTTCTTCTCTCCGGCCGAGCTTCTCCCTGCTCCACGTCCGCGCCGCCACCGGCCTCCGTCTCCTCCGGGTGTGTCCGCACATCCGACGACTGAGGTCAGACCGTGTAGGTAGCTTTAGTGGACGAACAGGAATCCACTAGCTTTAGCGGACGAAGAAGCACCCCTAAATTTTACCGGAGCCTTTAGTGTTTATTGCTGGAGGGTATAAAGGACGTAAGAAACGCTATATTCAGCGGAAGTGCCTTGTCGGAGATAGTCTAAAATCTCGTAAAATTAAACCTTTTAGTTTCATATAAGTTAAGTTAGCTTTTCTGAGAAGCTAAACTAAAAGTCAAAATTGATTTTTCACACCGAGAAGATGCCCAAAAACTCAAACAAAGATGGCCAAAAGTCAGTAAAGTCCCCCTTTGGCTTCATGCCCCGTACCGTACCCGAACTTTCCTGCTGTTTCAATAGAAGGGGAAAAAAACATAACGCTCCATTGAGCCATGCGTCCTCCTGCAGTGGAGAGGAGTCGTTTTCAGGGTCCACCAGATCGATCAGCGAAAAGCGAAGGCATTCCTTGCACGTTTGTTGTACATGGTGGCTGCCGGCCGGCGACGAGGGGCGCGGGATTAACACCGCGTAAACGACGCCGGCGAAAGCAGCCCGTGGGTGGTACTCGTATCGCTGTCGGCGTAGGGGTTCATCGCTCTCGGCGTAAGGATCGGGTAAAACAAAAACACACTAAGATCTTGTTCAGTTAATTTCGTTACCCATGGTTACCTATGAATTGGATGAGATTGAAAAAGATTAAGAAAAAAATTAATTTATTTAAGATTTAAGCCCACCTAATCCATAAATCGAAAGCTAACTGATCAAGCGCTAAAGCGTGATATATTTTGACTTATATAACAGGATGGAATAATCTGAACCGTACCCGTACCCCTCCCACTGCAGGATCGTGTTGGTTTGGCGCAACCCCATGCCAACACGGCGGCAAAATTCGACTGCACGCAGCAAGCGTGTCGAATTTCTTTTTATTTTTTATTTTTTAAAAAAAACAGGGGATCGTGATCTGCATGCGTGCCTAGTTGTGAATTAGGCAGGGATCGGAGGTCGGTCGTGATCGTGTTCGGCGCAACATCTGCGTCATGGCTGTACTCTCTGCGGTGTGCTTGCAAGAAACGGAGACACATGGCTGGAGCAGAGCGCATAGCTTGCCTTGGGAACGGGAGAGAGAGAGAAAAAAAGGACACCTCTTCTGGAAACATCTTTTGCGGCGACTAAAGGCGTGTTTGGTTCCTCCTGCTAAAGTTTAGCCCGGGTCACATCAAGCGTTTGACTTTTAAATAGGAGTATGAAATATAGACCCAACCAACTGGACTAGATTCGTCTCGTCTTTTAATCTTCGGCTGACAAATTAGTTTTATAATCCGACTACATTTAATACCCGAAACGGAGGTTCAAATATTCGATGGGACAGGGGCTAAATTTTAGCGGGGTGTAACCAAACACCCCCTAATTAAAACCACACGCCAAAGATCGTGACCGAAGAAGATTTGGTTATTTATTTTCCCAAACGGAACGAAAGAAGGACTGCCACATGTGATCGAGCTAAACCCACGTGCATCAGCGGCTATCAAATGTGAAACAAACAAACACCTTTCAGGTGAAACGGAATACCAACCGACGTCTTCTGCAAGGAACTGGTCCACAGAGATAGCAGGGCACAAACAACGCAACACTGGCTACAACTACAAGGAAAGGTCCGCATGTGCCCAATTCAGAACTCCGTAGGTAACTTTAGGGAACTATGAAAAACACGCGGCAATGAATGGCTAGCTCTTTAATAGTACAACTAGAGACCAAATCTATTAGGGCATGTACAAACTGAGGTATTAATTCGGTTTTTCGAGTATAAGAGAATACTAAAAAATTGCATGATATAACCCTGAGAATCTGGATCCTCAATGCAGTTACGAGACAATGTGTATAGAAAGTCGTTAAGAGATGAGTTTATATTTTTTTCACTTAGACCCTTAAAGACCCCTCAAGAGACATCATATTAAATAGGGTTGTACATGCCCTAGGCTTGGATCGGTCTAGGTTCAACGCTGGTCCATTTGATCAGCATTGTACAACTAGTCGATATCTAGCTTATTTGTTGCACTTTGCTCCGACTGTGGCTATGACTTCTACAGTATTTTGTCTCTATGGATGGCGGCTGCGGCTGTAGAACAACCGACTGTCGATCTAAACTGATCGATAAAAACCGTATGTTGTTGCGTCTTCTGATTGGTTCATGTTTCGTTTTGATCGTTTGAAGTTCATTTTTTTTTTTAAAAAAAATATCCAGCCTCTAAATAAAGATATGTGTTTAAGTTCAATCACACCTTTCATTTTTCATTTTCAATAACACTTTGAGCATAACACTTTGAGCATATGATACATTGTCAACGTATTCTATGCTCAAATAATTATGGTGTTCAAATGTACACATTAAATCGGAGCCAAGGATCTTTCATCCAACGGTGTCCCGCTATTTTGCGTTTCCACCCTCCCATCTCCTCTTTTCCAGCCAAAGATTTGTTTTAGTTTTGCCCCCCTCTGCACCGTATGAGCGCGAGGAGGCTGTTCCTTGGCCCATATTTAATATGTGCATTTGAGCACCATAACTGTTTGAGCAGCATAGAATATGTTGACTTTGAACTTTTAGGTACTATTTAGTTTGGTTGCATAAATGAAACAGTTTTGAACTTGTATGGTAGTCGTTGGAGTGGGAAAAGTGAATCAATCGATGGTTCACCTATGGTGAAGCAACCAGAAAGTGATAGACGCTTCATCATCGGGCCAGTGTGTGATCAGATAAAACATTGAGAGAGAAAAAAACCTCGAATCAAATAACATCTTACTAGTAGATCTTATCATCAAAATCTGGTGAAATATGGATAAAACTTGTAACCTTCTCCATTCATTGTAAAGTAAATGCACATCAATTTTTTTGAAGAGTCAAACAATTTTTTTTAAAAAAACTTGACTAGATTTATCGCTTATCTTGCAATGTTTGTGGAGTCGGTTAGGCCGGCCGCTTGGGGGCGTCTAAGAGCATCTCAAAGAGACTAGTTAAATAGTTTGTCAAGCTAAATTTTAGCTACTTAATAACAAAATAGCTCTCCAACAGACTAGCCATTTAACTTGCCAAATTATTCGGCTCTTTAAATTGACTCCTTTACTAGCTAAATTTGGCTAGCAACTCTCGCTAGCCAAGCTAAATTGTATGTTGGAGAATCTGTTGGAATGAAATGTTATATAGAGAGTTTAATCTTTATGAAGAGATAAATACTGAGTTAAATAGAGAGTCAAAAGTAAATAATCTCTTGGAGATGCTCTAAGCAGGATGTGCAAAGCCAAGGTGCCGAGGCGCCATGCCATGGGTGAGAGTATACGTGTTCTTTTCGCTGGTTCTACAAGATTCAGACGCTGTGCGATCAAGGCACCGAGACAGTGGATCACCAACCTCTTTGCTAGGTTCTATACTTGCATGTACGAACATGACATCTGGATGCGAACGAAATCTTGCAGCGCTGCCGCCACGTGCATGTACTTGCAGGTTGCAGCTTCGGATCCTTGTATCAGTCAGTCAGTCGTCCTACACTCCTACGACTCATTCCTGATCCCTGAACTCCTTGCCTCGTGCATGACACAGCCAAAGGAGCCTGATTACCGCACCAGATATTTAACTAGCTAGGGGCAAATATTAAAAAGAAAAGAAAAAAGAACCATCTGATTATTCCAGAGAAAAGGGCTTGCTTCACCATCAGCTAGCGCATCAGGTTCCAGAATCAACCTTCCAATGCCTAGCTTCAGGGCCGCCTGGATTCCTCGCAGGCAGGCAAGCAATTTAATTCGTCCCGGAAGGCGCGCACTCAGGATATGATCTAACTTTCCTGTGCGGCTAGAAGGGTGCCCGATCTTCCGATAAGAGATGATGGAGATGGAAAAATTGTTGGATAACGACGTTGGCTGCCCGACTACCACAACCAAAATGGTGTGGTGCCTTGAGCGACAGGTACACCGTCTCCTGATAACTACGATTTGGGGTGGAGGTCGACGTTGTGCTATCCGACTACAACAACCATAAGGGTGCTGCGCCTTAGCGATAGTTACACCGGCTCCTGTTGTTGCTGCTCTTGCCGTGCCAAGAACAGCTTTGAACCTGCAAGCAATCGAGAACAAGCAATAACAAGATAACAAGGAGACACGTAGAGATCTGATAAAGTTGGGGTCCCGTTTCAAGTATTCGGGTGGTCTAGCCGACACACGCGTTTACAAGGAAGTAGCAAAGGCTAAACTTATATCAAACAAAACCCCTCGACTGGTGGAGTTACGAAGTCTCTCGGCCATTCGTGGACGCCTCGGGTCTGATCTATTATTCATTCTTGATCCACTAAAAAGTATACGAAGAGACCTTTCCAACAAGTGCTTATTTGCTTTAAACAACCATGGAAGTTAAAAGATATGCTCTCTTTAACATGCACTTGCTGCAGTTACAAACTTATCTCGGGTGCAACAGCTTTATTGCGTTGTTGCCTTCTCCACTCTAAGATGGTTCACCTCCCAAACACCTGAGCATATAAAGTCGTAGCAAGGATTTAGTACCACATTTAAAGAAGAATTAGCTTCAACAGCAAGAAACGAGTTCATCTTATAATTAAGTTTGTGTAGCTACGAAGAGTGAAGTGATCGTTGGTGTGGTTGTATCAATGACAGTGATGTCCTCATCACCCTGCTAGTAATATAAACACAGTGCATTTCTGCTGATCTGTAATATAACAAAGCATGTCAGGGAAAGCAGAATGCAGAAACATGAAAGCTTGCTCCAACTGTCCATTCGTGATGCTGCTCTTTCTGCACTCAGCAGACTGCAAAGCACCCTTTCAAGCTACGCCTCTAAAGCCTGTTTGGAAGCGTGTGGTTTTTTCAAAAACTGGATAATGGAAACCACAATATTTTCAAACAGGTTAGGGAGAGGATCTCCAACCTAAAGACGTTGTTTGGTTGGGTCTGGAATGACCTGGATCACGACCTGATCCACGGGTGTCATCCCCACATGGATTTCATTAAACATATGGCGTAGTCCAGCGTGTCCCGGTATTTTTGGAAATATCTAAAAAACCTAATTTAATAAAAACAATAATAAATAATAATATATACCACAATATACTCCGTTGTACTGGTTACATTTATCACAAATTTACAATATACATAACCTTGATACTGCTCAAATCTCCTTGGAGAACTGTTTGTTAGGATGTGTCCTCTACACTAGCCGGTTAACAGTAACCGGGGTAGGGTTAATCCTAACCGTCTAACCGCGCCCCTGATCGGGGGGCTATCCTAACCGTTGGTTGCAGCCCCCGGTCACACGACGCCATATAAATAGATTAAGGGGGCCGACGGGTTTAGCCAACGCTAATCGCTCGACCACAAACCCTAATCGACACTTTGAGAGGAACCGATTCCCCTAGACGCTCGGAGTGACTGGAATCGCTGTGACTATGCACTACCGGAATCCGAGCCTTTGCCGAGTGCCGGCCGCTTTGCCGAGTGCCTTTTCTCGGGCACTCGGCAAAGACGGCTTTGCCGAGAGCCGCACTCGGCAAAGCTTGGCTCTCGGTAACGAGCGTCTTTACCGAGAGTAGGACACTCGGTACAGGTCCACACTCGGCAAATCCATGTTTGCCGAGTGTCAAACACTCGGCAAATGGGGCTCTCGGCAAAGGGCCGTCAGCGGCCGTCCCAAAGCTGACGGCCGTCAGTCTTTGCCGAGCGCCAACGGTTGGCACTCGGCAAAGAGTCTTCTTTGCCGAGTGTCGCCCAGTTGACGCTCGGCAAAGAACTCTTTGCCGAGTGCCATCCCTAGACACTCGGCAAAGTATATTTTTATTTCTTTTATTTTGTCTCCCAAACTTTTTGTGGTATGTTCCTACACTATGTAGACCTACATGTATCATTTGTGGACAATTTTAACAGAGTTTCAATCGTTAGTAGATTTAGTTCGTTTATTTGAATTTCTTCGGAAAATTTAGATTTGAACTGCAGGTCACTCGAAACTTGGAAATCCGTGCATGAAAAAATGATATTCATGTTACTTAGCATAAGTTACGACCGATTCCAGGAGTGGACCAAAAACTTCGAGCAACATGCTCACTAAACATGGTCGTGAACTTGTCATCAACATGTTTAAAACTTGTATAAAACACAAACAAAGTCAGAAAATCTTGAAACTTGTCCACGTGTCATGATATCATATGTACAGGCTGCGATAAAAAATTGAAAAAATTTCGAGAAAACTATGACGCGCTATGTGTACAAACCTAAGAGATCCACATTGAAACTCTATGATTTCATGTGTAGTCCTCTTAGGTTTCTACACATAGTGTCTCACAACTTTGTCCAAACATTCTCAATTTTTTATCACAACCTGTACATATGATATCATGACACGTGGACAAGTTTCATGATTTTCTGACTTTGTTTGTGTTTTATACAATTTTTAAACATGTGGATGGCAAGTTCACGGCCATGTTTAGTGAGCATGTTGCTCGAAGTTTCTGGTACGCTTCTGCAATCGGTCGTAACTTATGCTAAGTAACATGGATATCATTTTTTCATGCACGGTTTTCCAAGTTTCGAGTGACCTGCAGTTCAAATTTGAATTTTCCGAAGAAATTCAAATAAACGAACTAAATCTACTAACTATGGAAACTATGTTATAATTGTCCACAAATGATACATGTAGGTCTACATAGTGTAGGAACATACCACAAAAAGTTTGGGAGACAAAATTTAAAAAATGAAAATACACTTTGCCGAGTGTCAACAGGTGACACTCGGCAAAGAATGCTTTGCCGAGTGTCAAAGGGGTCACACTCGGGAAAGCGTAAGGATAGAATCTTTGCCGAGTGTCTCCCGGTTGACACTCGGCAAAGGCGCCTTTGCCGAGTGCCGCATCTAAGGCACTCGGCAAAGTGTACTTTAAAATTAAAAAAAAAATCTTTGCCGAGTGCCAGATCGTGGGCACTCGGCAAAGAAGTAAAATATACAACCGACGTCGTCGCCTCGTTCTCCTTCTCTATTTCTCTCACTCACACCGCCGCTCACTCTCTCTCACTCACCGGACGCCGCTGCCACCTCCCTCACCCGCCGCCGAGCTCTCCCTCACCCGCCGCCGAGCTCTCCCTCACCCGCCGCCGCCGAGCTCTCCCTCACCTGTCGCCGCCGAGCTCTCCCTCACCCGCTCCCTCACCCCGCCGCCGAGCTCTCCCTCACCCGCCGCCGCCGAGCTCTCCCTCACCGCCCGCCCGCCGCCGTCCAAGCACACCCCACGCGTCGGGCCGCTGCCGTCCGGCCGCGCCCACGCGCCCGGCTGCGCCCCACGCTGCCGCCCGACCGTCGCCTGCCCACACGTGCCCGGCACGCCGCCGCCGACCGTCGCCCGCCCGCCGCCGTCCGGACCGCCGCCGCCACGAGGTCGCCCACGCGCCTCCCTGCAAGTCAAGGTGATGTAAACTTTAGTTTGTTTGTTTCTAATTGTGAATGATATTTGTAATTGTGAATGGTATTTGCTAAATATATAATGTGATGTGAATGATATTTATAATTGTATAATGATTAGTTTTAGTATTGTGGATTGCCGGCCATCGTGCCGTTGAATTATGCGTGGATGTCAACCATCGTGCTGATAGTTTTATTTGCAGGATTTTGAAACCTCCCCGTGCAGGGGAGGTGCTGCCGAAATTTTCTGTTGCTAGGCTTTTGTATTAACAGACTTGTGTTTCTTTTTTACAGAGAAGATACTTGTCTTCCTAGCCGCTGCGGGTCTCCCTGCACCGCGTCCCGTCGCCACTGCACCGACCCGCCACAGCCCCACCAGCCTGACTCCACCGCCACCCTAGGTATAACCTCTACATCCGCATCATGGTCGTAGATTACTTAACCCAGTTAGGCGTCTCCCGTTCGAAAGTGATACGGTGTAGATATGCAGATCTTTGCATATCTACAAATGTATCAGTTTCGAATTGTCCACGTTTTTTGGACAGCCCGCGGTTGCGTAGATGGTGTTAGTTTCATGCTCTACTCCGGTCTGAGATAGAGTTTCGGCGTCACCTCCCTGTTGTTCTCCGGACAGTACACTCTCCCTGCCAGGACGTGTATCCGGAGAACAGCGGGGAGGTGCTGCCGAAATTCTATCTCGGATCGGAGTAGAGCATGAAAACTAACTCCATCTACGCAACCGCGGGTGGGATTAGGACCTATCGTCACCTATTGGGAGTCTGCTTCCGGATGATCACATTCTGCCAAAGAGCATGTACGAGGCACAGAAACTACTTCGTGCACTTAAGATGACGTATGAGCAGATTCATGCTTGTCCGAAGGGCTGCGTGCTATTTAGGAAAGAATACGCGGAGGCAAAGTACTGTCCCCAGTGTAATTCGTCTAGGTTTATGGAGGTAGACTCTGGTGATGGACAGAAGAGGCAGCTCGACATCCCCTTGACAATCCTACGACACCTTCCGTTCATACCGAGGATCCAGCGTCTTTACATGACAGAGAAATCCGCGAAACAGATGACATGGCACAAAAATGGAAAACGATACAATCCTGACAAGATGGTGCACGCGTCAGATGGTGAAGCATGGAAACACTTTGATGACATTCACCGTGAGAAAGCCGAAGAGACTCGTAATGTACGTGTTGCGTTGGCCACAGATGGGTTCAATCCCTATGGAATGAGCGCTGCCCCGTACACATGTTGGCCCGTGTTTGTTATCCCAATCAATCTCCCCCCTGGTGTGTGCTTTCAAAGGCAGAATATATTCGTGTCGTTGATAATTCCCGGACACCCGGGGAACAAAATGGGCGTGTACATGGAGCCTTTGATCGATGAATTGGTACGTGCCTGGGAGGAAGGGGTATGGACATATGACCGAGCTACGAAGACAAACTTCAGAATGCATGTTTGGTACCAGTACTCCATGCATGACTTACCGGCGTATGGGCTATTCTGTGCCTGGTGTGTTCACGGTAAATTCCCATGCCCAGTTTGCAAGGAAGCTCTCAGGTTCATTTGGTTGAAAAAGGGTGGCAAATATTCGTCCTTCGATAAACATCGACAATTTCTTCCTGCTGACCATCCATTCCGCCTAGACATCAAGAACTTTACGAAAGGTGTCGTAGTGACAAACCGCCCACCTGCAACGATGACTGGTGCCGAAATTCGTCAACAGATAGATGGGCTCGTGGCCAATACAGAAGGTGGTTTTGTGGGATATGGTGAGCAGCATATGTGGACACATAAGTCTGGCTTGACTCGGCTCCCCTATTATGATGACCTGCTCCTTCCACACAACATTGACGTGATGCACACTGAAAAGAATGTTGCCGAGGCACTGTGGGCAACAATTATGGACATTCCTGATAAGTCAAAGGATAATGTGAAGGCAAGAGTGGATCTGGCAGCGTTATGTGATAGACTAAAACTAGAGATGAAGCCGCCAAGTGGGGGAAAGACGTGGAGAAGGCCTAAGGCCGATTTCGTCCTAAGCAGGGCCCAGAGGAAGGAAGTACTTCAGTGGATAAAGATGTTGATGTTCCCTGATGGATATGCAGCTAACCTGAGTAGGGGGGTGAACTTATCTACTATGCGAGTCTTAGGGATGAAGAGTCATGACTTCCACATATGGATTGAACGGATTCTTCCTGCGATGGTTCGAGGCTATGTCCCTGAGCATGTCTGGCTAGCGCTTTCAGAGTTGAGCTATTTCTTCCGTCAGCTTTGTGCAAAAGAGTTATCTCGGACCGTGGTTGCAGACTTGGAAAGATTGGCCCCCGTGTTACTGTGTAAGCTTGAAAAGATATTTCCACCTGGCTTCTTCAATCCAATGCAGCATTTGATTCTTCATCTCCCCTATGAGGCACGAATGGGGGGCCCCGTGCAGGGACGTTGGTGCTATCCAATCGAGAGATGTCTAAAGACTATTCGAAAAAAATGTAGAAATAAATGCAAAATCGAGGCTTCCATTGCAGAGGCATACATTCTAGAGGAGGTCTCAAACTTCACAACAACTTATTATGGTGACAAACTGCCGAGCGTGCATAATCCACCCCCTCGTTACAATGATGGCGACAATGAATCGAACCTTAGCATATTTCGAGGCCAACTCGGAAGCGCAAGTGGCTCGACCACCAAGACCCTGACACATGAAGAGTGGCGGCATATCATGCTATACGTATTGACCAACCTTGAAGAGGTGACGCCATACATGGAACAATTTCTTCATGAATTCTGGCGTCGATTAAGGGACCCCACTCCACAGGAATATGACGCTCTTCTTAGAAAGGGTGCGAGAAATGGGTTGCCCGATTTCATTTCCTGGTTCAAACATAAGGTACGTGCTTAGTTTGTAAAAGAGATACGTCTTTAAACTCAATTTAGCGTCTTTTAACTTGCGAATACTTGCAGGGCCAAAGAGATCCGTCTATGAGTGCCGAATTGAGACAAGTAGCCAACGGCTTTGCTTATAGGGTCAAGAAATATTCTGGGTATGACGTCAATGGATACCGTTTTCGCACAACACACTACGACAAAAGTCGGCCCAATCGGAAAACAACGTGTTCTGGGGTCTTTATGCCGGGCCTTGACAATGTCGATTATTTTGGACGAATCGAAGAAATATATGAGCTCAATTTTTATGGTTCCAAACCTCTTACTCCAGTGATATTCAAATGTCATTGGTTTGACCCTCAAGTGACGAGACGGACACATTCTAATCTTGGGATAGTCGAAATTCGACAAGATTCCACCTTAGCAGGAGACGATGTCTATATCGTTGCCCAACAGGCCACACAAGTGTATTATCTCCCATATGCGTGTCAAACGAAAGAACATCTTAAGGGTTGGGATGTTGTGTATAAGGTATCGCCGCACGGGAGGTTACCTGTTCCTAACGATGAAGATTACAACTTAGACCCGGACACATATGATGGAGAGTTCTTCCAAGAAGATGGGCTAGAAGGGCGATTTGAGATAGACTTAACCGAAGCTATCGGAATGGACGTAGATATTGAAATGGTTGTTGATGAGGAGGAGGATGAGGTGCAAAATGATAATGACTTAGTAATCCTTGAAGGCAATGACATTACTGACGAACTTGCGTCTTCCGATGGTGTGGAGATTGAAATGCTTGATAGTGATGATGAGAGTTATGATCCGGCTAACCCCGACACATATGAAGATTATTTTTAATCGATGTAATGCTATATGACTTTTTATTTCGCACCTGTTTTTAAATACATCTTTTTTATATGTGCTTATTTGTTTACTCTTAATTGCAGGTTGTTGGACAAATATGGTGGGCGGTTTCCTGAGGAGGAGGAGGGGGAGGAGGAGTAGGACGGCGGACGATGCACAGCAGGCAGCGCAACAGGACGAGGCAGAGCAGGCAGCGCAGCAGCAGGCGGCGCCTCAGGACGACGACGGCCAGCAGCAGGACGACGACGACCAGCAGCAGGACGCCTCAGGTTCAGGCGGCTCTAGTTCGAGGAGCATCTACCTGCGAGGCCCCGCGAGTCTCCCTCAGCGTCCCATACTTCGGGACAGACGGCCGCTGATTCGGCCGGAAGGGGAGAGGTATGTAACTTTATGTTCTTCATTCTTGTTCATATTATGTGTTCAAAATCATAATATAAACTAATACTTTTTATTTATCACTTGGACAGGTCTTGGACGGTTTTGGATTATGCTGGGGGTCATCGTCGCCCCCCCAATGGCATCCTCGGCCTGCTGTGCAGGGAACACTTCCCTGGACTTGTGGAGTACGCCGGAGTGACGGGCCCAGCCTTCACCTTTGACCACTACGCCGTCGCCCCCGATGCAGTAGACCGGGACGGCAGGGAATTCAATAACAAGGCGGAGCGGGTGAAGCAAGAGCTGTGGGTAAGTCTTAGTATAATGTAAAATATGTCGCATTCGTTGCAAATTCTTGAAATAATGTATGGATACATCGTTTTTGTATGCAGGATTTCTTCAGATGCGATGCTGGATACGAGGCTAGGGCGGATGTGGTGGCCACCACGAGCTGTAAGAAGCTCGTCGTGGACATGCACTATGAGGCCCGCATCCAGGCCATCATCACCTACCACGGCTCCGTCCTTGGGGAGAAGGTGACCAAAACTCAAGCCCGAACCATGTCGTTGACCAGGGAGCAGTACCTGCAGGTAAAGTCATGCATGTTTGGTACCAGTACTCGATACATGAATTTTATTTTATCTTCTGATATGCACTTTACGTGTTTACTTTGCAGATGATTCCACATTGGTGCGCCGCACATCCTCTGTGCTGGGAGCAGATGGTGGATAGGTGGTGTTCGGCTGAGTGGGACGAGGCGCACACAGCTAGCCGGGAACGGCGTTTGATGATGCAAGGCCCCTCCCACCACCAAGGCAGCCGGAGCCTGGGCCAATATGCCGAAGCATGGGTACGCCACCTTTTTTATTTAGATATATAGCACTAAGTTAGATATTATTTCTAACTATCTCGTTGGTTTTCGTTGCAGTCGGCGTCACATGGTGGAAGGCCTTGCTCCACCTTCTCGGCCTATGCTATGGCCCATAAGGGTAAGGCGACGTCCGACGTCACCTACAACCCGGATGACGGGCCCGAGGCCTACACCAACCCCGCCGTCTACAGCCGCCTCCATGACTACACCGCCATGGCGCAGGAGGTCCATGGCCCAGACTATGATCCGAGCACCGAGCCGATCGACACCGATGTGCTCATGAGGGTCGGAGGAGGCAAGAGACATGGGCGGTACTGGATTGCCGACGGGGCAATCGACTCGTCCTCCACTCCCACTCTGTCTCAGGTGAGAGCAAGGAGCACGGGCTCGAGTCCAGTCATACGACCTCGGCACGACAGCTCACAGCATCGCATACAGCAACTCGAGGTTAGTGTAACTCGTCCTTCCTTGAGTTATATACCTACTCTTTGAGTTACTATAACGTTGGCTTGTAATATTACAGACCCAACTAGAAGAAGAGAGGAGGGAACGTCGCGAGATGGAGGCGAGGATCATGGCGGAGCGGGAGGCGGAGCGGGAGGCCCGCCGGGCAGATCAACAGAGGATGGCGGAGATGTTCCAGTACATGCAGAGCCTTGGCGCCGCACAGGGCATCGCTCCGCCACCTCCATTGTTCCCTCCAGTTGACCCTGCTCTCTTCCACACTCCTGTGAGTATCAAAATTGTAGTTAGATGTTTGTAATGCATCTGGTATAACACATGCAATCTCTTCTCTGTGCAGGGCCAATCTGGGGAGGCATCCAACAATCCTCCGGAAGGGTTCAGCCCAACGCAGCCCCGGTCAAGCCGCCCACCTCCATGAGTGTTGTGTTTTCATTGCTTTAGACTTCTGTACTTGTGTATAATACTTATGTCTGTGTTTGATACTTATGTGAGAGCTTGCGACGTTAGAGACTTATGTTTGTGTTTGATACTTATGTTGAACACTTATGTTTGTGATGGATATTTATGTTTGTGGTGACGGTTTTATGTTTGTGTTGGCTATTTATGTCTGTGATGATATGTGTGATGTATATATGTGATATATATGTGATATCTTCTGTTTGTGTGGATGGAATACAAAAAACAAATAAAAAAGGTATATACTAGTCACTTTGCCGAGTGTAACACTCGGCAAAGAGGCTCTTTGCCGAGTGTCAAGGTCATAACACTCGGCAAAGAGCACAGACCTGGGCACCGGCTTAGGTTCTTTGCCGCTCGGCAAAGAGGTCGGCTTTGCCGAGTGCCACTCGGGACACTCGGCAAAGAACCTGACATGGGGACCCTCCCTGGCGGGTTCTTTGCCGAGTGTCCCAAGTGGCACTCGGCAAAGATGGATTCTTTGCCGAGTGCTGCACGGAAGACACTCGGCAAAACTAACTTCTTTGCCGAGTGTCACATGGGACACTCGGCAAAGCCGCCGTCTCCGTCACTCGACGCCGTAACGGCTGCTTTTCTTTGCCGAGTGCTCTCTGGCACTCGGCAAAGATCTTTGCCGAGTGCCCGATAAAAAGCTCTCGGCAAAGAAGGCTTTGCCGATGCACTGTTCGCCGAGCCTTCTTTGCCGAGTGTAACACTCGGCAAAGCCTTTGCCGAGTGTTTTGAACGCTTCGCCGAGTGCTTCAGGCACTCAGCAAAGCGATTGATTCCGATAGTGATGTCTCAGATCCCCGTTATCCCATCGGGATCTGAGATTCCCCCTGCAGGCAACATTGGAGGAGCTGATCCACCACCGATCAACGACGGAAACCAATCTCCTCGACACCAGCAGGGAGATCGACAAGAAGGAGGAGTCGGGTCTTCACTGCAAGACGCCGCCGCAATGATGGCTAGGAACAACAACGACGGTATGTATACATTTACCCCTCAGTAGAATAGATCTACTCATCATCGAGGTATTTTAGACACGGATTGGTATTCTAGGAACTTAGGAAACGATCCTAAGCACCAGAGAATTATCTAACACTGTTGTCATTCACCTTATCTCTCTTCCTAGATGATTCCCTCAAAGATGAGTTGCCCTGGGGCCTCGACACTTGTATATTTATATACTACTTACCAGCATCGATCTAGCTCTGAGTTAAACACAAAGGATTTAGAAGAGCAATGGTCACCACTTGGATTTTGAAGTTGAGATGCAGTCCAATACCGTCTGTTCAGCTACCTGAAATAATTTGGCATAGAATACATAAAGTATAATATTTTTTATTTAATATATATATGGACCTCTACTAATTTTTTTTTGGGAGAGGGGGGGGGGGGGAGGAGGGGCTGTATATACGGTCGTATAGCCCGCATGGGCTCAGGGACGCCCCTGGTCGTAGTTGAAAGAAATGTCTTACAGGTTTTTTACAGGATTATTACGAAACAAGCAAAAAGGGTAGGGGGAAGGTTGAGGGGAGATTACAGAACGATGTTACACCATGCTTCCATCTGCTGCCTGCGCTTGTGTGTGTAGGGGGGAGACATTGAGCCCACAGCCAGGAATCAGCCTTGCATAGTTAAATTACATGGCGAAGGGAGGTGAGTTCTACTTTGAATACATTAGTGTTCCTGTGTTCACAGAGATGCCAAGTTTCTTAAAAACCAAAAATATGGATTACCCTAACTAAAACCAGCTTCTTATATATGGCTCAAGAGCGTGCTATCCCGTGGTTACTTCGCCAAAATTACACCTCCTGCCACTCTCTATCTACGACATGTAGGTCGCTACTGTTATAGAGAAACTGTAAAACTTAGTTTACTCGTCATGTCTTCTGACGAGAAGTCTCTTAGAATCTGGTCAACCACCCCAAGCTTCCTGAACCACGCAGCAAGCAACTGAGAGGGCTCTCGGCCAATTGAAACACACCTTGGTAAAGCTTATTGCCTAGTGAAGCTGCTAGTCATTCCAGGGTTTCAGCTGGCATTGAAATGTAGAATCGGGATAAAAGCTGAAGACGAAGCGGGAATTATTGAGTCATTCAGATTTAAGAAACTGAAGGGGCGTGCTGATCATTTTTATTTACAAAGATATAAACCAGTTTCTAGAAACTGGCTTCCAAATTACAGCCACCACCGATCGACAGCTTTTTTTAGAAACCAGATTTTAAAAACCGAGATGAGAAACCAGTTTCTTATAAACTAACCTACACCGTTTCCAAACAGAGCCTAAGTAGCTTGTAATAAACATACGATGGCAATGCATTATGCATGCATGCATATGCATCTCCTTTTCTCTCTCTAGCTCCCTCTATATACGACTGTGTGTCGTTGCTGCACTGTTAGGCTGAGTCCAGTGCACAGCCTCCCTCTCGCCTCTGCCACGTCAGCTCTCGCCTCCACTCTCGCTCCTGCTGCTCTAGTGCACAGGCTGCAGCAGGCTACAACCTCAGGCTATAGCCACGTCAGCTTTTCTATTTCAGAATTAAGTAATTCACGCGGATTTATTTCAACGCTCAGAAAACACACAACATAATATTTTTTATTGAATTAAAAATTACAAAGTACATAATAATTAAAATAAAATGACATGATAATTAAAATAAAATTATATAACTCTAATCGGACTCCTCGATCTCATCCTCATCTTCCTCCTCTTCACGTTCCGCTTCCGGTTCCTCTTCTTCGTCATCTAGCAGACCAAGTTCTTTTTCGACCATCTTTATGGCCCTGCCATGGGTACGTCTTTCAGCCGGGTCTATATCTCTGGTTGATCGGCTCTTTAGGATGTTCTATTGCTTCAAAAGCTTGGCCTTCATCACTAATCCACCCCACAAGTTCTTCATTTTGAATGCTTCACTTGTTGATTCGCTGCTCGTGGCTTCCTTCCCTTTCCCCTTCGTCTTTGTCTTTCGCGCAGCCGCCTTTGCCCTATCACGCCCCACTGGTCGGGGCACTTCCTCCTCGGTGTCTTCAGTGCCTCCAGAACTATATTCACCAGAGACTCCGAGTCGGGTTCTCTTATTCGCAGTCGAATCAGATCCACTACCAAGTCCATGCTTTGCTGACCACTTGGGCTCGTGGCGAACAACTTGCCACCAATGATGGCGCTTAAATGGATGCCCCATTTTACCTCGAACCTCGCCATTGCTGCATCCATGACCATTGCATCGTCAGCTCCGCTCTGACGCAACCTTTCTTCTTGGAGGTAGAATCCATTGAACTTGGTCACCTCCCGGTTGTAGGTGACCCAATGATCTTTAAGTTGCTTGGCGGGATGAAATTTGTGATTTTTTGCAATTTTTTTTCGAATTTTTTGGACTCCAAACGGTCAAAAACGGCTAGTTGCAACGGCTAGCACACGTGGATCAATCAGATCGCGACACGTGGACCAATCAGATCGCGCCACGTCGCTCTCGCCCGCGCTCTCGCCCCGCCAGTGCCTCGCCTCCCTCTCGCCCGCCTCTCGTCCGGGCGGGCGCTCCAGCGCGGGCGAGAGCGAGGCGATACCGCCCGCTCTCGCCGGGCGCGAGCGCCATCGCCCGGCGCCAGCCTCTCGCCCGCCTCTCGCCCGCGCGCGGGCGGCAGCGGCCTCTTCTCGCCCGCGCTGCCGCCCGCACTGCCACCAGCCTTAGCTATATATATCCTATATATGAGTGTATATATATGCAAATTAAAAAAAACAACCCCACCGACGCACAGGATCGAAAAAAGAAGAAGATGCATATGCAGAATGAGAGAGGATACGATGGGGATGCATGGAAAATTAAATAAAGCTGGGACGTGATATTGGCACGGCTCAATCAAAGAGTGGAGCCCCTCGGGCCTGGAGCGCAAGCTTTCTGATTGAACCGCGCCAATATCCCGTGGCTAGGTAGTAGGTTTACTAGATAGACGACAGTGAATCGTTGCTCGAACTCGCTAGAGAGCTGCTGAGGAAGGAAGGAACAGCGTACGTACGTACGTACAATGTGAAGAGAAGCAGCAGGCGGCGCGGCAGCACTCACCATTTTGTTTGTTTCATCTTTCATGCGGAGGTAGCTAGGTAGGTGAACGACGAAGAAGAGCGAGAGCGCAGTACTTCGCAGTGCAAAAGAAGACGACGACGACGAGCTGGAGGGGGAAGGCACGGCACGGCACGGGCTTCTTTAAATAGACCTTAATTGTGTGGGAATGGGACGCCCAGAGCGAGTGATGGCCGGCCGGCCGGAGATGGGGAGAGGGCCGGCGGCCGGGGAGCATGCAAGCTGAAATAAAGCACTGGTGTACGCGTGTGACGACGAGTGACGAACCGGATGCCCGAGGGAGGGACAGGGACCGCGGACGTACACTGCAACGCCGATCGAATTGAAGCGCCCACAGTGCCTTACATAGAGGAGGCCTGCGGGCAGAGGTAGCTTGCTAGCTAGCGTCGATCGACGAGTGAGTGAATGCGCCAACAACCCAACAAAGAGGAGGTTGGAGAATTCAAGTGCCACATTGAATTATTGAACAGACAGACGACGGGATGGATAGATGGCCGAGCTGCAGAGCTCTAGCTAGGGCGATTCTCTCTCTCTCTCTCGCTCTCGTCAGTCGCCACACGGTCACACCCCACCCCACCCACACGTACGTACCGCCGATCTTAACGAGATTCCTGCCTCGAGAGAGAGATAGATGGAGAACTGGAGGTGGAGTGGCTGGCGCATGGAGCTGCCGGGGAGGCATTCAAGATGGATTCCGCTGGTAGGCCGTAGGCGGTGCCTGGGGAGGCCCTACTGGCTACTAGTACTACTACAGAGACACAGACACTGCTGGCAGGCAGGCATGGCATGAGTCATGTGGCCTCATTCATGGGATGTTTGTCTCTGCCTTGTCCGTCTCCGTCGCATCGCGTCGTGTCTTCTCTCTCTGGCCCTCTTTCTCTCTCTGTCAGACTCTCTACGTTCGTTCGTAGTACGTACTACTTCGTTTGTTGTGTACCTGCGCTGCGAAGCGTCATATGCAACATGTATACTTACGACTCTTAATTTGTATACCTGTCAAGCGTCATACTATGCAACATGCCAGTCGTCCGTACGTGCGCGCAATGCTTTGCTCCTTGGGAAAGCCAGTCGTATGTACGGCATGCATGCGGCGCCTAGAGAGAGCTAGTACGTGTTTCGTTGCTGACATATTCTGACACACATGGGATTATGGGAAAGCCAGAGCTTGATCTCTGCATGCAATGCATGCGGCTCTAGCTTTATGATGGATCATCCATCACTGCTCACTGCATGCGTACCGCCGATCGATGATGGTTGTTTTTGCTCCTAATTGTACTACTACTACTACCTAATTGCAAATCTTAACTAACTGAACAAAAAGGGTTAGTTTCAAGGCGACACACGGGTACTGAGTACATGGTACCGTTGGCGCTATGTATATATATGCTGTGTGACATATCAATTGTGAACTGCGTGTAGCTGCAATTTCAGCAAGGTTCAAACTTCCCATCAGCAGCTGTCGTAGGGACACGGCTGTCCAGCCCAGACCGATGAGAAGTGGGTTTCAAATGTGTAGGGACTAGGGACACGGCCTTCATTCCCTATATATACCATCGGCAATCCCTATGCGATCAGCCAACAAAACATACGGCCAAAGATTCCAGAAGAGCAGACATGCTAGCACAGGGCAATGGCGATTCCCATCCCAGCATTCATATCCTCTGACACTGACACCCCCGCGCGACAGAGCCTAAACGCAGTGATGGCACCGGCGACATATAAGGATTCCATCAGCTGCTGCTGTCTGTAGCAGCCAAGCAATCAAACGGCAACAGCAATCGGATTTAATGGCCTCTACAAGAGCCAGTAACCGTAAACGACATAGGAGATGTCACATTACTGACCCAAGATTCAGGTCCAGTCAATTAAACTTGATTAGGTGTCCATTACATTGACGACAACTGATAAGGTAGGTTTTAGCAGTAGAGCGCAACCACTTGCAACGACGAAACCAGAATATACACAGTTGCTTGGCAGGTCTTATTTACAGGAGGCATGGGCAAGGCGACCCGATTGCGGTGAGCCATCTAGAGCAGTCCGAAGGTGTTCTCACCACTGT
This sequence comes from Zea luxurians, assembly GCA_029449295.1. Lineage (NCBI taxonomy): Eukaryota > Viridiplantae > Streptophyta > Magnoliopsida > Poales > Poaceae > Zea > Zea luxurians. The sequence continues at coordinate 127,280,986 of JAOPSE010000010.1, forward strand.
AAGTCATGTAGAGGAACCCATCCTCGTCCTTGTTCTCTTCATAGATTGAAGACATCAGAGCAGCTGCACAGGTACAAGCAAGCAAGCAAAATCAAGTGAGAATGAGGGTCATGTCCCCGAATACCATCAGTTCTTATAGGGAAAAAAAAAATCAGAGTCAGAAGCATGTTGTTTCTGCATTAGCTTTCTAGACCTGTTGGTGGAAGGGTGTTTTTCACAAATATGAAGATAGCCTTCTCAGCACTGAGCTTGATTCTCTTCCTAACAACATACACGAACTGCCCGACTGTAAGATCTGCAGGGACGAGGTACCTGCAAAGTGATGGCCATCAGAAAATCAGAACAGCTTACGGCTGCAACTCGCTTTGATGTGTGCAATAATGCTTTAATGCAGTAGCATTTCTTTTCGTACAGAACGGTAACATGGCTCCTTCAGTCCTATATGAAACTAAAACCGCCAACTTTTTCTAGACCACAAAACATGGAAACCATAATAGATATTTAACTCAGCAAGCCTGTTTATTATCTTAAACAGTGTCAATTTGTTGCAATCAATTTCCATTACACCATAGATCATGATATAGACTAGTAACTAGCGAAAGAGCCCCTATCCGAGTTGGTTAGTGGTTTGAGTAGCACTCCTTAGGTCCTGAGTTTGAATCCCAGTGGGAGCGAATTTTAAAAAAAGTCACTCACTGGTTCCCCATGTGCACACGAGATGGACTGATCTATAGAGGGTGAATCCTCGTGTAGCGGATGGGAGGGCTCAAAGCACGAGTAAAGATCTAGCCTATAGGGGGCGGACCCTCATGTTGCACGGGGGACCAGCTTTCGTGACCTTTCTCGGTCCGGGCTTCGATTGAGCTTCTTCTTAATATAATACCATGGGGACGGTCTTTCCCCTACCGACCAAGTTTTTTTATATAGACTAGTAACTGGAACCGCGATGCAATACTGTTGCAAGTTTGTATTAGGGCAGCCCAACATAATGCAAAATATATGGCAGTTATTACCATCATTTATATCAGCAAAACGGTAGCGAAGCCACCAGCATTAACCCATAAACAATTAAAGGTGAGCATAGTTGTATAGCAGTTATAGTTAACTTAGAAAAGACGAGAACTGACTTTTTCTTGTCGATGTCAGGAATATCACTCCTCTCAGCCTTCTCAACAATCACCTGCATTATTCACATCGTCATAAATTGGATCAAAGCAATCATGAAGAAACGAACAGTGCATGCAGGAGGGTAGAAGCTTACTGGAATTCTGTCAGGGTACTTCTCTCTGATACGGTTAGCCTCAGATTGCCTCTTCTCTGTAAGAAAAGGTGTGACATATTAAGGGTTCAGTTATGTAACCTGAATAAAAAAACTAATGTATGGCAGGGAAACCATGGAAAAAGGTTGTAGCAACTGAGAACACATCTGGGAAACAGAATGGTCTTTGTGCAAAGAGATCTCTAACTAATAGGGTCATCTAATGTAATGTCAAGCACAAATTTTATCTTATATTCTTATCTGCTCCTTAAGAAAAAAGAAGAAAAACTACTATTGTCCAGGTCAATTAGAGCATACATGTCAATCAATTGACGGTAACCTGATCAACCAACTCATGCCAATTCAACCATAAAAGACAGTAAAAATGTAAAAGTTCAACTATAAAATAGTAACGATCTACGACAATCGACAAAAGCACCCCCTGTAACTTATCAAGGGTATGAGCACATTGTTAACCATCAGCAACCTTTCAATACCAAATACAGTTATATAAGAACAACTGCAACTTCCTGTTGAAGAGCATTTTACAGCTGTCCAAAGTCTTGTGAAGGTACTAGATTCTTCTGAGTCAAATGTATTATGTGATTTCACAGACATTAGTAAGCAAATCGCAACTCCAGTTAAGGAACCACTTCAGACAAAATTTCACAAGGTGCATACTTTGATCAGTTTATATTTTCAAATTGACTGTCTACTTCTACCATGTTCAACAGTTGAAAAACACTGTCGAACATCAACTTGAATGGGGGAACACTAAGCCAGAGCACATAATTGCAGTACCGAGTCACTTCTACCCTATCAACACCAGCAACATAGTACCACAATAATTACAACCTGCTCAAAATCTTTGGCACAAGATATGTATAGTTTCACCTGCAGCTGCTAGCTTTCGAAAAGATGCGAGCTTGTTCACGAGTCAAAGCAAATCACATAAGGAAACTCCACCAATCACGAGTGCTCACAAATCTACTCAAGTAGATGGACAGCTGCTCCATTCCACACCGTACTACCAACCACCAAATCCTTCCTAAATTTGTACTACAGTCAATCGTCGTAAATATGTACTATAGTCAATCGTCCAAGCCCATCAAGCAAGCAGCAGATATCCATCACACAAAACCTAAAGTGAGGGCATGGGGGCCAGGCCATTATACGAACCGAGGGGGTGCTCCAGCTTGAACGAGCTCGTCTTGGCCATCACGCTCCTTCCTGCCTACATGCACCAGCCAATCCCAAAATTAAATCGCCGAGAAACCGCGGAACAATCTAGCCGATCGAGCAGCAAAAACTAAGAGCCAACCGAGTAAAACCTTACAAATCGAACCGCGTTGGGGATGCGAACGGATCGAACGAAGACGGCTAGCTGCTCCTGGCCCTGGAGTGCACCCAGACCAAGACCACAGAACCGACACCAGATCGATTAGAGGAAGCCCCTGGTCGGCGTAAAGCTAGGTCGATTGATGGGAGAACAGGGAAGAAACGCACGGGCCTCAACGGATGTAGCTGGATCGGGTTGGTGGTGGAGGAGGGTTTCTTCGTCTTCCAAGGAAGCGGCGGAGAGACGGGAACGGTGGGTAGATAGAGGGTAGGGAAAAGGGAAAAGACGGGGGCGGATAGGGGTTGGTTGGGGGCACGAAACGTAACCGCCAGGAAACTTGATTGGAGAAAACACAACACAGTCACGGCTGCTTTTCGCGTAAGAAAACCTAACTCGTGATGATCCAATAATGCAAGGCAGCGTATAATACTACTAGATTTGACAAGGAAAAAAGACAATGGTATCCTCAATGATAAATTTCTTCATCACATAGTATAGGGATACAAATTCACAACTGCTACATGCCGAGCGAATTTCACTATTTGGACCAGTGTGAAAACTTAAATCCCTTAATTTTCTTATATGTCATATAGGTAGGCTTTGTTTTAATAAAACATTAAAATATGTGCTCTGTTGGTTAGGTGGGTGTAGATGTAGAGCCAACAACCAAGGTTTTAAACTTTCACTTATACATAATTTTACTTTATTTTTTAATAAAGTGGGAAGGGTGACCCACAACTACAATTGGACTGTGGAAACCAGAAAAACTAATTTATGTTTTTTATTTTGATTCAAACTCACCTAATTATTCAACAGATAATGTAAAAGGAACAGTAAGCTCGTAAATTGATAGACGAACATTCTCTACTGGAGATGGTAACGGGAATCCGATCATCGATTCCTCGCGGTGAATTCTCCATTAGGGGGATGGGGATAGAGAAGTTTATTCCCTCACGGAGATGTAAACGGAGAAAAAATCTTCCCCAATAGGTAAATGTGGACTTCTCTATCCTCATTTCCCGCGGTGATCTGTTAAACTTATACGTTGTCGGTACCCTGAAACAGGGGTACCCCTTGGCACAATATGAAGACACTATGCCGGCGAAGAGGTCTCTAGTTGCGCGGGGAACAATTCTCAGCCACGCCACATCGACCGCCCCGGGGCCGCCGCGTGGCCAGGGAGAGGGACGTACTCCAGGCTGCACGCAGTGGGTCCAGACCTACTGCGGGGAAAGCATCGGACCCCGTACGTGATGAACGGACCTCCGAGACGGGTCCCGGACCCTTCTGAGTGGGGTCCGGACTACTCACCGCCGGGTCCCGGGATTCTGGAGTAGAGAATACCCAGGCCCTGCTCAGGCAGGGGTCCGGGGGCGACATGTGTCCAGACCCAGCTTGGTGCGGACCTGTCCACACAACGTTCCTATTCCCTGCCCAGACGAAGACCTAGGCTGCCAAATGGCCTACCGTGCATGACGTAAGCTTGCGGGGTGGGCCTGACGTAAGGCCTCTGGGCCGTGCTACCCCTGCATTTATTGCGGAGAAGACGCACCGCCTGACTACCCCGCTGACAGGCGATGTACCCCTTTGGCATTTAATGCGCCCTATCCACTCAACTAGCAGGCGGCGCCCAAGCCATCCTGCAGGCGGCGTGCCTGTCTATTCCCATTGGCCAACAGTACGCCTGTGCCGTTGCATGCGCTGCACTCATCATGACTCGCGCGTTACTGAGGGCGCTACCGCAAGATATCAATACTGTATGCACTACGGATATTATGGCACGAAGATCACTCGGGCATGGCAAGCAGTAGTTCCATCCTTCCATTTGTCCTTGGGCCCATGTATCGGGGCTCAGGACCCTTGTGCATGCCCCCCTTGAACTATAAAAGGGAGGCGTGTGAAAGGGAAATAGGGTCAAACCTTTTCCTATTTGATTTTGGTGGTTGAATTGCCCAACACAAATAATTGGACTAACTAGTTTGTTCAAGATTATATTCTACAGGTACAAAAGGTTCAACACAAACCAATCAAAAGAACAAGTTAGGTCTCAAGAGAAAGGAGCAAGAAGGAAACCGACGGCTGCCCTGGTCTGGCGCACCGGACTGTCCGGTGTGCCACCGGACAGTGTCCGGTGCACCAGGGTGCTTCAGCTCGAACTCTTCACCTTCGGGTTTCCCAGGCGCCGCTCCGCTATAATTCACCGGACATGTCCGGTGCACACCGGAGTGTCCGGTGTACCAGCGGAGCAACGACTATCTGCGCGCAACGGTCGACTCTGCAAAGTGTACAGTGCAAATCAGATGTCAGAGCAGACGGTCAGAGGGGCACCGGACTGTCCGGTGTCGCACCGGACTGTCCGGTGCCACATGAGGACAAAGCCTCCAACGATCGACCAGCTCCAAGACCTAACGGGAGGATGACGTGGCGGCGCACCGGACACTGTCCGGTGGCGCACCGGACTGTCCGGTGCGCCCTTCGCCAGCAGACTTCACCAACGACTAGATTTTGGTTGGTGGCTATAAATACCACCCCAACCGGCCACTTCAAGGTGTGGGAGCCCAAGCAACATTCCAAGTCATCTAGTTGACATACTCAAGCCCTCCCAACCACATATATTCATTGATCCATCCTATACACAAGATTTAGTCCACTACAACCAACACAAGTGCCACAAAAGAGAGAGCAAGCAATTGAGAGCTGCTCAATTGAGTTTAGCCCTAGCGCCTTGTGAGATTCATTGAGAGATAGTGTGTGCTACATCCTTGTGTTCATTTGTGCGTGGAGTATTGACTCCCATCGAACTTCCTCCAAAGTTTTGGAGGCTTGTAAAAGCTAGCAAGAGACACCAAAGAGTGTGGTGGTCCTTGTGGGATCGAGAGTGATCCTTGAGAAGAAGAAGAGCTCACCGATCCTTGTGTGATCGGGGGAGAGAGGGAAAGGGTTGAAAAAGACCCGTCCTTAAGTGGACTCCTCAACGGGGACTAGGCCTTCGAGGGCCGAACCTCGGTAAAACAAATCACCCGTGTCCATTGTGTTTATTGCTTGTGATTTGTTTGTTTTCCCTTGCTCTAAGTTTTCTTGCACCATTATTTGCTAATATCATTTGGTGTTGCTTCAAGTTAAATTCCCATTTAGTGAAGCAACACGTTGCAAGAAAGAACTTGACCTAGTGCTCTTCTCATCTAAGGCTTCTTGCTTTGTTATTCTATAACTTATTAGTTGTATTGTTCTATCACTCCCGCATTATTTAGCAATACTCTTTTCAAGCAAGAACTTAGTTTGTTTACTCCTATATTTGTATATCTTGTTCTAACCACTAATCAAGGGATCTAGTTGGGGGATAAAGTTTTAATTTTCAGGTTTCGCCTATCCACCCCCCTCTAGGCGACTTTCAATTGGTATCGGAGCTAGGCACTTCATCTTGAGTCTAACAACTCGAAGTGATGGCTCGTAGAAGATCCCAAAAGAACAAGAAGACCCAGGAGAACAAGGAGGTAACTCTTGAGACATTCCTTTCCGATTGTTCTAATTATGATTCATGGTCTACTAGAGTGATAAATGCTTTTAGAACCATAGATCCACAATTAGAACAAATTTTAGACAAGAGTATCTTCCCTCCTAGTTATAACAGAAAAATTGTCTCCGAGGAGGATCAAAGATGTTTTCGCTTAAACTACCTAGCTTTTGACATCTTAAGCAATTCTCTTAGCAAAGAAGATTATCGTGCCTTCATATCAAATTATGACGAATCAATCCATGATGCGCATGATATTTGGACTAGAATTAAAAGCAAATTTAATGAGTCCAAATATAATAGTTCATTTTGTGCTTCTACTTCCTTTGGTCCTTGTGATACTAACCCTTGCAAGGAAGAAGAAGAAAATGAACGATGGAGACCAAACGATGAATCCACCTCTCCAAAAGGTTTGTCTTCCCATTTCGATTCCCACATATGTTGTGTGGCTAATGAAAATAATAGCGGAAGGACAAATGAGGATGAGGAGGAAGAAAGAAGCTTCTTGCATCTCTACGCTCGCCTAAGCCAAGAAGATAAGGCGGTCATGCTCAAACTTCTAGAAAGAGCGAGAGAGCAAAGCGAAGCTCGTCAAAGGCTAGAAGATATTCTCTCCATGAAAATGCTACACTTTGACGAGTTGACTAAAGAACATGAGGAGCTAAAGTGCTCTCATGTTGATTTGGTCCAAAGGTATGAAACTATTTCAATTGAGCAAGATAACACTTTACATTGTATCGCTCAATTAGTAAATAGAAATGCCTTGCTTAAGGACCAAGTAGAAAAGCTAAAAGATGAAAATCTAGTTTTTCAAGAAAAGTATGATATGCTTCTATGTTCTCATGAAAATCTTATGGGTGATCATATCATATTAAATATTGCTCATGAGGTTGTAATAGAAAACTTAAAATCCCAACAACCTCACTCATGCACATGTATTCAAATTGATACTATATTACCATGTGCTAATGCTTGTTGTCCGTCGACAAGCAAATCTTCTTTTGAGCTAGAACTTGCAGGAACAAATGATGATACATATCAAAAGCTCAAGGAAGAAAATGAGAGGCTAAAAATGAGCTTGACACAACTAAAAGGGAAGTGCATTGCTCAACCTTCTCAAGATAACCGTGATCACATGGTGAAGAAGCTTGAGACGGGAACAACCGTGGCATGCACTACATCCCTTGAAGAAAATGTCAAGGATTTGAGGATTGCCAAGAGGAAGAAACAAAAGATGAAATTCAACACCTCCTCCAAAAGCCTCAACCACGCCTCCACAAAAGGTAACATCCAAGGTAATGATCAAGCCACACTTCACATTAAGAGGTGTAGTGAATGCTTTGAAGAGGGGCACTTGATTAGGTCATGTCACTACATTAAAAATGGCTTGATTATTAACAAGGATGATAGACTTTGTTTTAAATGCTCTAAGAAGGGACACTTGCTTAGATCTTGTCCCCATTTAGAACAAAAAGGCATAGGGTTAGAAAAGAAAGTTTTTACTAACCATGTAGCAAGCAACAAACAAGGAAAGAAGAAAGCTTCAAAACTTGAAAAACGCCTATGCTACACATGCCGAAAGAAGGGACATCAATGCAAGGATTGTCCCATTGGTAACAATCCCACTCCTAACTTGTCAATTAATTCTCATATAACTAGGCAACCCAAAATTGCAACTTGTGCTAGAAAGGTAATGAGTTTACCTAGTACTAACACAAAGGACATTTGGGTTCCTAGATCTTTGTTGACCAACCTTGATGGACCCATCAAGCGATGGGTACCAAAATATGCTTGACAAGCTTTGCAGGAGAAGGAGATGATATGAAGCTTTGGGGTGCTTGAGAGAGTCCATTTAATACTCAATAACTCAAGCTATCAATCTTCAATGATCTATATTCATGATTGACCCAAGGTTATTTTTCAAATTGTTATGTCTAAAATTCATATCATCTCGAGGAAGATATTATATGTTGTAGGAAATGAAGAAATATCATGTACGAAAAATCAAGGCCTACAACATGGAGGAAAGCCAAAGGATGGTAACACTTATCTTTTAAGTGCAAGTATTTTAGAATATCATTTCTTATGTGTCGTGTGTAGTCACATAGAAAAATTGAAGCACTTCAAATGTCTTTAAATTTATATTACCATTCTTTGAAGAATTTCCTCTCATATGATAGATTGCACTCTTATCATTTCCATACTATGGCAATCTACATGCTTTAATTTGTTGCAAGTATCTCATGGCATGTTTTTCACTAATTATCTTGGTATTGCCATGATTCTAGATATAGAGAGATTTTTCATGTTCTTAAAAGAATAAGGTGTTATGAAAGGAATTCAAATCCTTAGGACACTTATAAAAGGAAAACTCTCTCCATAACTAGAATAGTGAGACTAATGATTTTCCCTAAGTAACCCAAATAGTCTCACTTGTAGAGAATAAGTTTCTCTTTGGAAATGTGTAATCTAACATGAAAAGAAAAATCAATCCAATAATTTATGATGTGTTTTTACTTGCTTAAATTGGATTTGATTCTTTCACATTTATTGCTTTCCATATCATGAATTAGATTTATTCCTATAATCTTAAGAGATTATTTATGCTTGTTTTAAGAATTAAAATTGAGCATAACATCATCTAGGATAATCTAGTTCATGCTATGAAGTTTCCATGTTTTAGTAATCTAGCTTTTCATTCCTTATCAAAATGATTACAAAAATGGAAACTAGTGCTTGTGTTACTAACAAAGCATCTCTTGAGCTTACTTTTGAATATCTACAAAAGAAAGTGCACAAGCCTCATGGGTTGCTCTTCACCCAAAGGAAGAAAGGTAAAAAGCAAAGGTATGAGAACTCATCTTCTTAATCAAATATAGTTCACATCAATGGTTATCTTATTCTACCTATGTGACAAATAGATTCTTTTTGGGACTTAATTTTTGCTAGGTGTGCATTCAATCTCATTCTCATAAATGCACTAGTCCATTAGAATCTATTTCATGCCTTTGCTATACATATTCTCATATTGATTTACTTCCAAGTAATGATTAATAAACTCAATATGAAGAAATAAAATTCCTATGATTGATCAAATTGTTAAATAGTGCATGTTCCACTTTTCAAGTAGAAGTGCACTAATGTTAAGGATTTTACTTCATGTCTGTGTGACTTATGGATGATGAATTGTGCTTATTTCCTATCTAAAAGAAATCATCCTTCATTATATACTCCCTTGTGTTACTAACATCCTTCTTGAGTATTTTCAATAAGTTTGAAAGGAAAAAGAAGCCACTGCAAAGGGAGGACTCTCAAATGAAAGAGGAGAACATCAAGAACAACACCACCTACTTCTACGAAACAATCAATGGTGTGGTTGTGAGTATTCTAAATCCTTTCATAATGAGAATACTAGGCTCAAGTTGTTTATTGCAAATTTAATGAGCCTTGATCAAGATGTATAATGCTTCTCTCTATTTGTCTTTAAAGTAAATGCATCCATCTAATTCATTCAAATACTTGATGCATATCTTTAGGGAGAGCCTCTTTCTATATCTTGATTATGTTGAGACTGTCACTTTATCTTAGCAATTTCATATAGTCTCTTGCATGAGAATGAGTTTCTCATGAAGTATGCTACTATTTTTAAAATTCTTGTCTTTCACTCTAAAGTAGCATAGTTGCTGGATTCTCCTACTCTAAGCTTAATTGATAATTTATTGTGTATGTTGTTCTCTTGATCACATATGTTATTTGTTTGATCATTGAATGACTTCTATTAACAATCATGCTTCTTAGTGCCGCATATTCTCTCAATCAATATCTCTTTTGATATGCACTAAGTTAAAAGGAGAATTCATGGTACATTTATGCAACTTGTGATCCATTTGATATATGCTAACAATAACTTGAAAAAGATCACTAGTTGTAGAACTCTCTCTTGTGCAAAGTATTTCCATATATTGTCATTGAGTATAGGTCATAAGCATCTAAGACTAAGGACAAAGCACAATGAAGAGAGCGTCTCTATGCAAAGGTACAAAAAGGGTAAACCTACTTCCTATCATTTACACTTGTACCTAAATCTTCCTTTTCTATACTTTCTTTACATATCTTGTATAAAAGGAAGAGAAAGCATGTCCATGCATTTCCCTGCTTCATTTCTAGTTTAACCTCTCAAATATTTCATTCCTGCATTTATGCATCGTGGTTAAAACTAGATGAAGTGGTTTTATTGTCAAAGAGCTTAAAGCTTAACCTTGTAACGAGGATAAGCTACCTTTGTTCCAAAGGTGGATGGTCCTTAAGTCTCTTTGAAATCTTTAAGGGTAAATGCTTAAAATGTTTGCAACATGCTTTCATAAGTGCATAAACTATCATGAGCATCACACTTATTCTACGACACAATGCACTTCACATTCTGTATGATATAGATATGTTCTCATTAACCTAATTATGTGCAATTGGCATTTTAGGCCAAAATATGTGTTCTTCCTCTCCATGCACATATTTAGGGGGAGCAATCTATGTTGTATAGAACTATGATCATGCTTAATTTGATATATCCTTTTGATCATATCTCCTTTATGTCTATGACTAATGGGTTTTCAAGTGTATTCTCATGCTTAGTCATAGAATTGAAAGGGAAATGGAATATTTGGCAAAGACGACGCTTCCACTCAACTCCATCGGTATTATCTACTCTTTGTCGGTATTCCGCATAGTCCTCCACTTTGGTATAATCTTCACTCATATCTCTATTTCAATTGATTATTTCAATTGTTTGCCAAAAGGGGAGAGAAAGAAAAGGGCTTATATTTCACTCAAAGTATCCGTTTTTGGCGATTCATGCCAAAGGGGGAGAAAGTATTAGCCCAAAGCAAAAGGACCGCACCACCACCCTAATTTTAAAAACTAATGATTTTCAATTGGAAAATTTCAAATTGGTATCTTATTGTGTTCAAAAGGGGGAGAAAATAGCATTTTCAAAAATTGATATCTTAAAACCCTCTTGAACACTAAGAGGAGAATTTATTGAGGGGGAGTTTGTTTAGTCAAAGGAAAAGCATTTGAAACAAGGGGAGAAAATCTCAAATATTAAAAATGCTTCGCAAAATCTTATTCATTTACCTTTGACTATTTTGCAAAAGGACTTTGAAAAGGATTTACAAAAAGAATTTGCAAAAACAAGACATGTGGTGCAAGCGTGGTCCAAAATGTTAAAAATAAAAAAACAATCCATGCATATCTTATGAAATATAGATTGGTTTAATTCCAAGCAACCTTTGCATATATATTATGTAAACTAGTTCAATTATGCACTTACATATTTGCTTTGGTTTGTGTTGGCATCAATCACCAAAAAGGGGGAGATTGAAAGGGAAATAGGGTCAAACCTTTTCCTATTTGATTTTGGTGGTTGAATTGCCCAACACAAATAATTGGACTAACTAGTTTGTTCAAGATTATATTCTACAGGTGCAAAAGGTTCAACACAAACCAATCAAAAGAACAAGTTAGGTCTCAAGAGAAAGGAGCAAGAAGGAAATCGACGGCTGCCCTGGTCTGGCGCACCGGACTGTCCGGTGTGCCACCGGACAGTGTCCGGTGCACCAGGGTGCTTCAGCTCGAACTCTTCACCTTCGGGTTTCCCAGGCGCCGCTCCGCTATAATTCACCGGACATGTCCGGTGCACACCAGAGTGTCCGGTGTACCAGCGGAGCAACGGCTATCTGCGCGCAACGGTCGACTCTGCAAAGTGTACAGTGCAAATCAGATGTCAGAGCAGACGGTCAGAGGGGCACCGGACTGTCCGGTGCCACATGAGGACAAAGCCTCCAACGGTCGACCAGCTCTAAGACCTAACGGGAGGATGACGTGGTGGCGCACCGGACACTGTCCGGTGGCGCACCGGACTGTCCGGTGCGCCCTTCGCCAGCAAACTTCACCAACGGCTAGATTTTGGTTGGTGGCTATAAATACCACCCCAACCGGCCACTTCAAGGTGTGGGAGCCCAAGCAACATTCCAAGTCATCTAGTTGACATACTCAAGCCCTCCCAACCACATATATTCATTGATCCATCCTATACACAAGATTTAGTCCACTACAACCAACACAAGTGCCACAAAAGAGAGAGCAAGCAATTGAGAGCTGCTCAATTGAGTTTAGCCCTAGCGCCTTGTGAGATTCATTGATAGTGTGTGCTACATCCTTGTGTTCATTTGTGCGTGGAGTATTGACTCCCATCGAACTTCCTCCAAAGTTTTGGAGGCTTGTAAAAGCTAGCAAGAGACACCAAAGAGTGTGGTGGTCCTTGTGGGATCGAGAGTGATCCTTGAGAAGAAGAAGAGCTCACCGATCCTTGTGTGATCGGGGGAAAGAGGGAAAGGGTTGAAAAAGACCCGTCCTTAAGTGGACTCCTCAACGGGGACTAGGCCTTCGAGGGCCGAACCTCGGTAAAACAAATCACTCGTGTCCATTGTGTTTATTGCTTGTGATTTGTTTGTTTTCCCTTGCTCTAAGTTTTCTTGCACCATTATTTGCTAATATCATTTGGTGTTGCTTCAAGTTAAATTCCCATTTAGTGAAGCAACACGTTGCAAGAAAGAACTTGACCTAGTGCTCTTCTCATCTAAGGCTTCTTGCTTTGTTATTCTATAACTTATTAGTTGTATTGTTATATCACTCCCGCATTATTTAGCAATACTCTTTTCAAGCAAGAACTTAGTTTGTTTACTCCTATATTTGTATATCTTGTTCTAACCACTAATCAAGGGATCTAGTTGGGGGATAAAGTTTTAATTTTCAGGTTTCGCCTATCCACCCCCCTCTAGGTGACTTTCAGCGTGCAACGTTGAGAGGGGGACACACTTAGACTCTCTCAATCAATACAACACATAGTGGAGTAGGGTATTACGCTCCGGTGGCCCGAACCACTCTAAACTCTTGCATTCTTGTGTTCATTCCTACATCTCGCAACAGGCAAAACGCTTAAGCCCCCTACACATCTTAGGACTTAGGGCGGGTGCACTCCGCCACCCGGCCGGAGAATTTCCTCTCCGACATTTGGCGCGCCAGGTAGGGGGGCCTAGGCTTGAAGTTTTTGCTCGTTTTCCTGTTCGACACTATGGTCCATATCGCCAAGCACCGTGACGAGACCTCTGAAGACTTCCTCATGGAGTTGGAGGCCGCATCTTCTACGCCGCAGAGTTCTGGCCACCCGACGCCTGGTGCCACAGCTGTGCGCCCCGCACGGCAACACGCGCCAGCACAGGCGTCCCGGACTCCATCGAGGGTTGCTCCCGCCGGGGCGCTCTCTGTGGCTAGTGAGTTGTTGCGCCACCCACCAAGCTCCATGGCCTCGCTAGGGGCTATGAGGCAGTGGCACGACGACGTGGATCGCCTCCTTGGCATGGCGCACTCTGGCTCGGTCAGGCCCAGACCTCGATCATCCCGGTGCCAGTACGAGGCGTCAGCCTCGATGCGCTCGCCCTCGATGAGGGCTGCGCCGACCAAAGATCTACGAGCGGAGCTCAACCGCAGACATGCGGTAGGAGACACGCAAGTCCCTTTGGAGAGACCAGAAGACCTGCGGGACGAACTCAAGCGCAGGCGTGCGGGCAAGGATGCATGTATCTCTTTAGAAAGGGCGCGTGAGCGCCGTGGGAACCTCGAGGGTCACAACCTCGAGGAAGATTTTGCTACGGCCGCACCACAGGCCCCAGAGGATGCCCGATTCTAGACGAGCATCCAGTTGGCTGGAGTGGGCTGCGCCGCCCTAGCGGACCACCTCCGTGTGGCGACATGGCCATCCAAGTTTCGGCCACACCTGCCAGAAAAGTACGACGGTACGACAAACCCGTCAGAATTCCTGCAGGTTTATGTCACCGCCATTACGGCAGCAGGTGGAGACACTGCCGTAATGGCAACCTACTTCCATGTAGCCTTGTCTGGGCCAGCCCGGACTTGGCTCATGAACCAAGCCCCAGGATCCATCTACTCCTGGGAAGAGCTCTGCGCGCGGTTCGTGGTGAACTTCGCCAGCACTTACTAGCAGCATGGTGTGGAGGCACACCTCCATGCAGTAAGGCAGGAACCCGGAGAGACCCTCCGGGCGTTCATTTCTCGCTTCACCAAGGTACGTGGGACAATCCCCCGTATCTCGGATGCTTCCATCATCACTGCTTTCCGCCAAGGGGTACGTGATGAAAAGATGCTGGAGAAGTTGGCCATGCATGATGTGGACAACGTCACCACGCTCTTCACTCTAGCTGACAAATGTGCTAGAGCCGCCGAGGGCCGTGCTTGGCACTCGGTGCCACAGACCGGGGTTACCCAGACAAGCGGCTCGGATGTCGTCGCCTAGGGCGGCGGCAAAAAGAAAAAGAGAAACAAGAACCGTGGCCACAGGAATCCGTAGTTTGCTGCTCCAGTCACCACTGCCGCGACCGAGGGCCAGGGTGAGCGCAACAAGCGCCCACGGCCCCAAGGAGGCAGTAGTGGCACATGCCCGGTGCACCCCAACAGCCGCCACAGTGCCGCCGACTACCATGAGATTATCAAACTCGCGAGGCGCGTCAGCGAGCGGCGCGAGCAGTCCTCCAAGGATGGCTCGCCGCCTCACCGCCGACCTGGCAAAAAGGGGGCCAACGAAGAAGTCGCGGCTATGGAGGGACGAGGCCTCGGCTACCAGTCGCCTGAGGGGGACCTTAAGGACGTTTTCACTGGAGACTCCGACTCCGGCGATGACAACGACCGCCGCAAGAAGCTGTATGTAATGTACGACAGAAGCTGGGAGCTCATCTCCCGCAGGAGTGTCAAGTCCCTACGACGGGAGGTTCTTTCGGCGGTCCTAGGGGTCCCCAAAGCTGCTCCACACCAACGATGGAGGAGCACCACCATCTCCTTCGGGGCATCCGACTGCCCCAACAACATGGCGGGGGCCAGCATACTGTCGCTCATCACCGCCCCTGTTGTCGCCAACATGCGGTTGCATCACGTGTTGATCGACGGAGGGGCCGGCCTCAATGTCATCAGCCATGCAGCATTCAGGCAGCTGCAGATCCCGGGGTCCCGGCTAGGGCCCTCTCGCCCATTCTCTGGGGTGGGCCCACAGCCCGTGTATCCCCTCTGGAGCATTACGCTTCTGGTTACATTTGGGATGGAGGAAAACTTCTGCACGGAGAATGTCCAGTTCGATGTCGTGGAGGTCAACCTCCCTTTAACGCCATCATTGGGAGGTCGGCCCTGTACCGGTTCATGGCCATTACCCATTACGGGTATTTGGTCCTCAAGATGTCGTCCCCCGCTGGGGTCCTCACCGTGCGGGGTGACCGCACCGCCGCGCTAGCGGCCGTCGAGAAGCTACACACTCTGGCGACTGAGATCGCTCGGCTGGACGACGAAGGGAGAGGCCCATTGGCCTCCAGTGCTAGAGCGCCCTCCAAGGTGCCGAAGGTACAGCCGCCCGGAGCAGACGGCGGGCCCGTGAAGACCATCCAGGTCGGCGCAGACCCCTCCCAGACCACCCGCATCGCGGGAAATCTGGGAGAAAAATAGGAACTCACGCTCGTCGCCTTCCTCCAGGCAAACATCGACGTATTCGCTTGGGAGCCATCGCAGATGCCTAAGATCCCTAGGGAGGTGATTGAGCACCATCTGAAGATCTACCTAGACGCCAAGCCGGTAAGCCAGAAGCCACGGAGACAGTCCGTGGAGCGGCAGGACTTCATCCGTGAGGAGGTCCGGAAGCTGTTGCACGCCGGCTTCATCGAAGAGGTTCATCACCCCGTGTGGCTGGCCAACCCAGTCATCGTACCAAAGGCAAACGGGAAGCTTCGGATGTGCATCGACTACACCAGCCTGAATAAGGCATGTCCCAAGGACATGTATCCACTACCACGTATAGATCAGATCGTGGACTCTACCTCGTGGTGTGACCTTTTGTCCTTCTTGGATGCCTACTCCGGTTTCCATCAAATCCGGATGTCTAGGGAGGATAGGAAGCATACCGCTTTTGTGACGGTGGATGGGTTGTACTGTTATGTTGTAATGCCCTACGGTCTAAAAAACACCTTGCTAACATTTGTTCGGGCGATGAGTAAGACCTTCGGGGACCTAATTCGGGACAAGGTGGAGATCTACGTCGATGACATCATGGTCAAGACTAGAGAATGGTTGGCTATAGTGGAAGACCTGACCCTGGTTTTTGGTAAGCTGCGGGCAACCCGCACCAAGCTAAACCCGGAGAAATGCATCTTTGGTGTCTCCGCAGGGAAGCTACTGGGGTTCCTGGTTTCATACCGGGGCATTGAAGCTAACCTGGAGAAAATCAAGGCTATTGAGGTAATGAGGCCTCCCGCCCGTATCAAGGACATCCAAAAGCTTGCAGGATCACTGGTTGCCCTTAGCCGCTTCATTTCGAGGTTGGCTGAGAGGGCGCTGCCCTTCTTCAAGCTCCTGCGGAAATCCGGCCCATTTGCATAGACCAAAGAGGTGCAACAAGCCTTTCAAGAGTTGAAGCAGCACCTATCTTCCTTGCCAATCCTGGTTGCTCCGGAGCCAAAGGAACCGCTGTACCTGTACATTGCTGCGGTTGTAGAAGCGGTAAGCATGGTGTTAGTCACCGAAAGGGCGACACAAGAATGGCAAAGACCTAAAAACTTAGAACCAGCTACAAAGGCCCGGACTGTTCAGAAGTCGGTCTATTACGTCAGCGAGGTCCTCCATGAAGCAAAGGCCAGGTACCTCGAGATGCACAAGCTTCTCTATGCTGTGCTGGTTGCATCCAGGAAGTTGTGTCACTATTTCCAGGCACACAAAGTTGTGGTGGTGACCTCCTTTCCGTTAAGGGCCATCCTCCACAACTCAAACGCCACTGGCAACATCGCCAAATGGGCAGCAGAGCTCACTGAGTTCCAGCTAGACTTCCAGCCCCGCCACGCCATCAAAAGTCAGGTCCTGGCCGACTTCATCATGGAGTGGACTCCACCCCCGTGCGCCCCTAGGGGCCCGGACCCCGTTACGGGCCCCACACCTGCGGAGCGCAGGGGTCCGGTCTTCACCGAGCCCCACTGGACGCTCTTCTTCGACAGATCCGCCCGCCAACAGAGTGCTGGCGTAGGAGTGGTCCTCGTTGGCCCAGGCGGAGACTAGCTGAAGTATGTGGTACGTCTTGAGTTCAAAGCCACCACCAACATGGCGGAGTATGAGGCGCTGATCTTCGGCTTATCTGTGGCCCTATCCCTGGGGGTCCACCAGCTCCTCGTGAAGGGGGACTCTCAGCTTATCATCAAGTAGGTCCATAGGGAATGTAGCTGTAATGAGCCCAGACTCATAGCTTACCTCCTCCATGTAAAGAAGCTGGAGAAGGACTTCACGGCCCTGGAACTGCAACATGTTCCCCAGGCCAACAACTCAGCGGCAGATGACCTTTCCCAGAGGGCATCAACTCGAGCACCCATGCCCGAGGGCGTCTTCGAAAGATGGCTGCTGAGACCCACCCCCCAGCCTGCCGAACTGGGCGAAGGGGGCGGGACTAGCACCTCGAAGCCGGCGGTCCCGGTGGCGTCCCAGAACCCACCACAGGCTGTGTGTGCTCTGGGGGACTCCGCTGACCCCTTAGCGCCACAGCCGACAACTCAGAGTGGTCCCGATGCATGGATCTCTGAGATCCGGGACTACCTGAAGGAAAATATCCTTCCTGAAGACCATGTCTCCGTCGAGCGCATAATGCGGTTGGCTAAACGATACACGATGGTAGAAGGGGGTCTCTACCGCCGTGGCGCCAACGGCATTCTCATGCGGTGCATCACCCAGGAAGAGGGTCGTGAGTTACTCATGGAGATCCATGGAGGGGAGTGTGGAAGTCATTCTTCATCCCGCACACTGGTCGGTAAGGCCTTCCGGCATGGCTTTTACTGGCCAACCGCCCTCTAGGATGCGGCCAAGCTAGTAAAGTCCTACGAAGCGTGCCAGTACCACACAAAGCATATACACACACTGGCTCATGCTTTGCAAATGATTCCACCCTCTTAGCCATTCGCCGTATGGGGGGTGGATATCCTGGGACCATTTTCCAGTGCCGTTGGCGGGTACCGATACCTCTTTGTCGCCATCGACAAGTTCACCAAGTGGCTAGAAGCCACCCCTGTGGTCAGCATCACCCAGGGTGCTGCTGTCGCCTTCCTCAAGTCGATCGTTTGTAGATTTGGGGTCCCAAGTCGTATCATTACAGACAACAGGACCCAGTTTACAAGTCGGATCTTTCAGGAGTACTGCAAAGGCATTAGCACCTAGCTTTGCTTTGCATCCGTGGCTCACCCTAGGAGCAACGGACAAGTGGAGAGGGCAAATAGAGAGATTCTTAGGGGACTCAAGACGCATACCTATGACTGCTTAAAGAAGCATGGTGCAAATTGGGTCGGTGAGCTGCCATCTGTGCTATGGGGGAACCGGACCACGCCCAGCCGAGCTACCGGGGAGATCCCATTCTTCCTGGTCTACGGGGCCGAAGCCTGCCTCCCCCCAGAAATCATTATGGGCTCCCCACGGGTCCAGTCATTTGATGAGTCTGCACCGGAACAGCTATGGCGCGAGGATGTGGACTTCATCGACGAGCACAGGTGGCGAGCAGCAGTCTGAAATGCACGGTACAACCAGGCGCTCAGGCGCTACCACCAACGGTTTGTGCATAGTAGGAAGCTTGAGGTCGGGGACCTGGTCCTAAGGCGAGTACTGAACCGAGAAGGGCTCCACAAGCTCTCTCCCAGCTGGGAAGGACCCTTTAAGGTGACGGAAATATGCCGTCCCAGGTGCATCCGCCTCACCATAGCTAACGAAGTACCTCTTCCCAATCCTTGGAATATAGAGCATCTCCGTAAGTTTTTCCGTAAAAACAGAGCTGAGGGTTCGGTTTTCTTCCCTGTAACTAGGTAGCGCATATATATGCGCCAGCCCGGTGAGGTCCGCCCTCAATAAACCCGGTCTGTTGGTCCACACTCGTGTATATCCGGTTATAAGGAAGGGGTTCGACCCACAGATTTGTTTTCTGTTGGTTTTATTCTTAAGTTTACAACCATTATTATCTAACCCACCCATGCAGTCTCCCTCCCTGGCTGGTATAGTGACATCCGGATTGAGTAGCCAGGCCTGGCAACCAGACACTGTGGTGGTTTCTGGCCGTGAAGTCGCTTAGTATGGTCGAGTATCGTAAGCCTACACGCCCCACCACTCTGCAGCCGGTCCTGTTGCGTGAATCAAAGGATAAAAAAATACCAGCTAGCGGGCCCTATGGGTGCGCTACTAAAAATTCCTAGCCAAGACTGTGTGCAGGTCGAGTCCCAGTTGAGATTACCCCTTGGGGGCCGTGTCACCAATTCCTTCTTAAGAATGCTGGCATCCAGCCTCGACACGTCGAGGCCATATCCCAGGGGCCAAGTACCAGGGAAGAAGTTGGTAACAACGCACACAACAAAGAAAAAGTAGCGTGCAGATAAGTTGTAATATCGCCTGATAAGTAGTACTTAAAGAGTATCTTACAAAATCAAGATATATTACAGCCCGCTCCCCAGTGGAACCCTCGTTTTCTCCACGCAGACCTGGCTACTCATCGTCAATGGGATCCCGCTGGAAGAGCCCGGCCACCACGTCCACAACATCCTATACACCCTCTCGGGCGGTGTCTTCAGTATCGTCCACCAGACCTGCGATCACTGGCCCCAAGGAGACAGCCGAGTTGTGGCTTCGGAAGCATGTCAAGACATACTCTATTACCGACCGGCAGAGTCTGCTGCCCTCGGCCTCCAGGCGGGCGCCAAGAATCTGGTCCAGGCGTCCGAGACGGTCAGCAGCGGAATCCAGTACCGGGAGCGTGTCGGAGATGGACGCCGGCCGCACCAACGCCCGGATGGAACTCACCCCCAACGGCACCAGTGTCGTGCTTGCCTCGCCAGCCTAGGCAGAAATGCGCTAGGCCCCAGCGTGTTGCTCAGCCTAGAGGTCGTCGAGCGTCTTCCTCATCACCTCCACCGCCTGGGGGCCCTGGGCCGTCTGTGTCGCCTGAGCAGCCTGCGCCGCCTGGAACCGGTAGACCTGCTCCTCTAGTGCCCGCTCTTTCTCCTCCAATTGCTTCTCTTTCTCCTCCGCCTCGAGCTCATACTCGACAGCAACTTGTTCCACCTTGCCCACATCTCCTCCCTGAAGGCGAGGTCCTTCACCTGCCAGGCGAGATCAGTCGCTCATTTGTCCAGGGAGGCATCCTTTGCCTTGAGGTTCTCCTCGGTGCAAGCAATGTTGCTAGCCTTGTCGTCGAGCTCCTGCTGCAGCTTTTGTAGCTTCGCCTCAGCCGTAGTCTGCTCGTCCCGCTATTTCTCCAGCACCACATTATAGGCTTTTAGCTTTTCATGGAACGCCGTGATGACTCCCTCCCTCTAGTACAAGTGCTCCTTCTTCTTGACCAGCCCTTTCTCCTTTCGGGTCACCTCCTGCTCCCGGTCAGACACCTTTCGGAGGTCCTCCTTGAAGTCCTCACGCTCCCACTCAAGCTCGGTCTGCTCTGAGGCGAATTGGCAGGACGCGGCCTTAGTGCGCTCCTCCGGTTGGGTGCACCAGTCGCCAAGGCGCAGGTGCTCGGTCTCGAGTGCCTCCCACTCCCGCAGGATCGCCGCCTTGGTTTCCTGGAGAGCCTGATGAGCGCGGGACAGCACCCGAGGGAGAGGAGTCGGCGTTGCTTCTGGCTCGATGCCGGACCGGAGCGGTCGCCCAAGAATAACCTCTGGTTCCTCCAGAGTTGGCGGTGGGATGGAGCTAGACGCGCCCCCACGCCTACCGTCGATGGTGTATTCGACGATATCACCACCGTTGGATCTGCAGTAGCTGTCGGCAGCGCTGCCGCCTCTGGACCCCCAGCCGGAACTTGGGAGCCCAATGGTGTTGCCTCGATGGTGGCAGGCGAATCCTGGGGGCCTGACGACACCACCTCAGCACCCACGTCACCCCACATGGTGGGGGCAGACACGACAGGAACCTCTTCGGCCACTGCCAATGGTGTGCTTGACGCCGACGCTGGAGAGACCACGATAGCCGCTGATGGATCGCCGGTGACACTCCCAGCAGATGTCTGCTGCTGGGAGCCAGACACGCCGGTGGGCATAGTGTCCGGCGGGGGAGGAGCGTCCTTGGAAGCAGAGGAGGAGGAGGCCCTGACAGGCAAAGGACGGGTCAAGACCTGTCGGCATAAAATCTACACTCACAAGAACATTGACAGGGTCTAAACTTACTTGGGGCCCTGGACCTTCTAGTGACCCTGAAAGCGGGACGCCTGCTGACGTTGCTGCTGCCGCTCCCGCTGTTGTTGCTGCCGCTGCCCCGGCGGTGACGACGGTCGATCTGACGCTGGTGGCGGTGGTGTCAGATCCGAAGGTGGTGGTGGCGGAGGGCTCACGCCCCTCTGCCCGTCCTGGGCCTGAGGTTCGGTCTCCTTGGTCCCACCAGCTGTCTTCTGACGCTTCTAGGGGGAGTCCGAATCAAGGGGCAGATCCGAGACAAAAGACCCGTCGGTGCAGCGCAGTCGGTGTCTCCTTACTCCCTCCGACCTCCCGGCGGCACCCGGAGCGGAGGAGCCGCTCGCAGGCCCCTTGCCCTTGTCCGAGGAACTGGGGGCCATAGGAGGAGCTCTGGAGCCCACATCAGCGGGTTGGGAACCTCCGACCAGTACACCGGGAATATAGATCCCCTGGTGGGGGTCCCGGCCGCCGGTCTGATGGATCGCTACACCACTCTCATCGAGGGTCGGCAGCCGGGCCAGCATCGCCGACCGTAGCCCTGGATTGTCGCAGAGCGGTGAAATGCCCTGGGGAGGCATCAAAGTTTCGAGGACAAAAGCATCACCAGTGATCCCCTTCACCAAAATTTCTAGCTGCTCCTAGGACAGGTCAGTCCTAGGCCCACGCTGGATCCTACCAATGTTGCTAGGACCAGTGAACCAGCAACACAGACGCGGCCTCCCCTGTAGTGGCGCTACCCGGCGCTTCAAGAAATCGCCGACTACGTGCATCGAGGTCAAACCACCGACCGCCAGCTCCTTGATCCTGTCTAGTACGGGCTCAAACTCCGGCGTGAGGCACGGCTTTACCCTCCATTGCTTTCGGTCGAGTCTGGGTCCGTCGCTCAGAAGGGCAAGGCGGTCATTGGCCTCAGCTCTGGCGATCACCCAGTCATTACGCCAGTTCTCCCATCTCGCGCCGCCAAGGGTGGCGATGTAGGTCACGGTTGGATCTGACCTCGTCTAGAAGTAGTAGGCCCCAAGGTGGTCTTTGCCCTTCCCAGACCTCACCAGCACAAAAAACTGGCAAAAGAGGGAAGTGCAGGCTGCCACCCCCACGAACATCTCACAGAAGTGGACAAAGATGTCCACCTGGAGGATGGAGTGGGGCGTGAGGTGCTGGAGTTGAAGTCCAAACTCCTCCAACAGCAGCAGGAAGAACGGTGAAATCGGCAGCGCCAACCCGCAGAAGAGATAGGAGACGAAGAGCACAAACTCCCCGGCGGCGAGATCACCGAGGGGAGTAGTGCTAGCCCGGATCCTCCCAGCGAACGCCGGCGTGCCCCATCCGAGCAGGCGGCGCAACGTGTCAAGCACCTCCTCGGTCTGGAAATGCTCGAGACGAACCAGCGTGGCCATGGTGACCGCGGCGGCGGAGAACTGAGGAGCACGAACGCGAAGGGACGTGGAGGGCTCGGAGGCGAAAGAGCGAAGCAGTTGGGGAAAAGCGAAAGCGAAACCACTGCACGTGGGGGAACCCCTTTTTCAAGGAAGGGCTCCCCTCGCACCCCGGAGAAATCCACTCGACGCACACCTGGTGCCCGAACAACTTAGTCGCTGATGTGGGGGCCTGAGCCCACAAGTCATGTAACTAGGACACTGGTTCCTACGTGCGGAAGGGGCAAACCGCCGCGTGAGGAGCGAACCGCCACACACGTTCCCGTGCTGCCTCAGGGCCGCCGCTGGAAGATATTTTTAACCTAGGCGGTGGCAGCGGGGCGCCCCATGCGCGCGGGACACGGCAAAATCGCTATGCGTGGGGGCCACACACCAGTCAACCGCAAAGACGAGCACGACAGTAGGTGTGACCGATGGCAGACTGACAGCATGTGCGCGCTAAGTTAATACGGCGCGAGCTAAGGAGGTGCCCTGGTCACTAGTCATGCTGTGCTTACACAAGATACAAGTTTTGGCTCCACTTGCAGGCTCACATCCTCTCCTGAGGTGGGCCCGGGGGCCACTGTCGGTACCCCTGAAATAGGGGTACCCCTTGGCACAATATGAAGACACTATGCCGACGGAGAGGTCTCTGGTTGCGCGGGGAATAGTTCTGAGCCGCGCCACATCGACCGCCCTGGGGCCGCCGCGTGGCCAAGGAGAGGGACTGTCGGGGACCATAATTAGGGGTACCCCCAAGACTCCTAATCTCAGCTGGTAACCCCCATCATCACAAAGCTGCAAAGGCCTGATGGGCGCAATTCTGGTCAAGGCACCGTCCACTCAAGGGACACGATCTTGCCTCGCCCGAGCCCAGCATTAGGAAGGAACAATAGACCAAGGCAGATTCATGCCTCGCCCGAAGGTCTCCTCAAGCAACAGGCGCACCTTCGACTCGCCCGAGGCCCAGTTCGGGCAGGCTTCGCGGAGAAGAAACCTTGGCCAGATCGTCTCGCCAGCCGACCGGATCGCACGAGCATTTAATGCAAGGATCGCCTGACACCTTATCCTGACGCACGCTCTCCAATCGACAAGGCCGAAGTGACCGCAGTCACTTCGCCCCTCCACTGACTGACCTGACAGGAAAACAGCGCCGCCTGCGCTGCTCCGACTGCTGTGCCACCTGCCAGGGTGAGGCTGACAGCAGCCAAGTCTAGCCTCGGGTGCCATAGGAATCTCCGCCTCGCCCGACCCCAGGGCTCGGACTCGACCTCGCTCCAGAAGACATTCTCCGCCTCGCCCGACCCCAGGGCTCGGACTCGACCTCGACTTCGGAAGACGGTCTCCGCCTCGCCCGACCCCAGGGCTCGGACTCGACCTCGACCTCGGACAACGGTCTTCGCCTCGCCCGACCCCGGGTTCGGACTCAGCCTCGACCTCGGAGGAGCCACCGCCTTGCCCGACCTCGGGCTCGGACCGACCACGTCGCAGGGGGTACATCATTACCCTACCCCTAGCTAGCTCAGGCTACGGGGGACAAGACCGGCGTCCCATCTGGCTCGCCCCGGTAAAACAAGTAATGATGGCACCCCACGTGCTCCATGACGACGGCGGTTCTCAGCCCCCTACGGAAGCAAGGATACATCAGCAAGGATCCGACAGCCCCGACAGCTATGCTTCTACAGGGCTCAAGCGCTCCTCCGACGGCCACGACGCCACATGAACAGGGCTCCAACACCTCTCCGACTGCCACGACAGCACGTACATAGGGCTC
Source organism: Zea luxurians (assembly GCA_029449295.1). Classification (NCBI taxonomy): domain Eukaryota; kingdom Viridiplantae; phylum Streptophyta; class Magnoliopsida; order Poales; family Poaceae; genus Zea; species Zea luxurians. The sequence continues at coordinate 127,305,573 of JAOPSE010000010.1, forward strand.
TGGCTCCCCTCTGCTAGACACGTTAGCACACTGCTACACCCCCCGTTGTACACCTGGACCCTCTTCTTACGTCTATAAAAGGAAGGTCCAGGGCCCTCGTACAAAAAAGGTGGCCGCGCGGGAGAACGGGCTGACGCGCAGTCTCGCGCCCTCTCTCTCTCTCCCTCGCGAACGCTTGTAACCCCCTACTGCGAGCGCATCCGCCCTGGGCGCAGGACAACACGAGGCCACGATTTCCCCTTACTGTTTCCCCCCTTGTGTTCCGTCTCGCGCCGACACATCTAGGCTGGGACACGTAGCAAAAATTTACTCGTCGGTCCAGGGACCCCCTGGGGTCGAAACACCGACAGTTGGCGCGCCAGGTAGGGGCCTGCTGCGTGTTGACGAACAGCTTCCCGTCAAGCCCCAGATGGGGAGTCTCCAGTGACCTTTCCAACCCGGGACGAAGCTCCGTTTCGGGAGTCTCGAGTTCATGTCCCTCGATGGCAGCTACGACATGATACTCCTTCCTCCGCCGCGCGACAATGATGATGGCGGCCGTCAGCCATCCGCCGGCGGTGGAATCGACGATGTCTTCCCCGCATGGCAGAAAAACAGCATCTGAGTCTGTCCCGTCACCTTCCCCATCGACAGGAAAGGAGGCGGGGCAATCATGGCCAAGCAGGAGGCGGCGCCTCGTCGGCTGTCGAGCGAGTCAACGGTGCCGGCGCTCCAGCGGGGGACACATCGGGCATTGACCTCACGTCTGAGACGAAGACGAGCGCTGTTTCCCCGCAACACGCCAACCCCAAGTAGACGGACGACGCCAGCACGCTCGCGAAGGACTTGCTGGGCGTTAGCCTCGTACCTGAGATAACGGTGTAGTCCGTCCTCGACGCGACTTCGTCACCATCCGTCGATCAAGAGGTACCATCCGTTTCCCATCCTGTGCCTTTTAGATTCAGCTTCGACCCACCAAGCGACCCCGCTTCGGTGGACGCTTTCATAAAGGCATATCCAAACCTTCGGGAGTACCATATGTGGTCAACCTGGGATCAATTGACGACCGTCTCGACCTACGGGCCCCCGGGTTCCGAGGAAGACGACGAGCCCGACTCTGGTTGGGATTTCTCCGGGCTCGATAACCCAAGTGCCATGCAGGACTTCATGACCGCATGTGACTACTGCCTCTCCGATTGCTCCGATGGTAGCCACAGCCTCGGCGACGAGGACTGTGGCCCAAGTCACGAATGTTTCCACGTCGATCTAGGGGGTCTCGACGAAGGCAACCACCTTGGTATGCTAGAGGACGGTGATCCCCCTAGGCCTGCGCCTCGCGTTGACATCCTTCGGGAGCTAGCTGTGGTCCCAGTCCCTGTGGGGGTCAGGACACACAGCTCGAGCAAATCCGCGAGATGCTGGCCAGGCTCAACAAGGAAGCAGGACAACTTGTGTAGCTCCGGCAAAACATCGGGTAGGAGGGGGCAGGCCGAGCACCAGCCGGAGAAGCGCGTCATCTGGCCCAGGACGTCCAGCACAGCATCGCCGATAACGCCAGGGCAAGGCTGCCCCCGGCTTCCAGCGGGGTCGACCAGAACCTGGCTGCAGCAGCAATACTACTCCGAGCGATGCCGGAACCATCCACCACCGAGGGGCAGCGTATCCAGGGAGAACTCAAGAATCTCCTGGAGGATGCCGCGGTCCGACGGGCCGAAAGCTCTGCCTCCCGAAGGCAGGGATACCCCCCAGAGCATCGCGCCGCAACTTCCCGATTCATGCGGGAAGCCTCGGTCCACACCGGGCGCACGCGGGACACAGCACCTGCGGCCCCGGGCCGCCTCGGCAACGAGCACCATCACCGCGACCGTCGAGCCCACCTCGACGAGAGGGTGCGCCGAGGCTACCATCCCAGGTGTGGAGGGCGCTACGACAGCGAGGAGGATCGGAGCCCTTCGCCCGAACCACCCGGTCCGCAAGCTTTCAGCCGGGCCATACGACGGGCGCCGTTCCTGACCCGGTTCCGGGCCCCGACTACCATCACCAAGTACTCGGGGAGACGAGGCTGGAACTGTGGCTCGCGGACTACCGGCTGGTCTGCCAGCTGGGTGGAACGGATGATGACAACCTCATCATCCGCAACCTCCCCCTGTTCCTCTCCGACGCTGTCTGAGCCTGGCTGGAGCATCTGCCTCCTACGCAGATCTCCAACTGGGACGACCTGGTCAAAGCCTTCGCTGGCAACTTCCAGGGCACATACGTGCGCCCTGGGAACTCCTGGGATCTCCGAAGCTGCCGCCAACAGCGGGGAGAATCCCTGCGGGATTATATCCGGCGATTCTCGAAGCAGCGCACCGAGCTGCCCAACATCACCGACTCAGATGTCATCGGCGCGTTCCTCGCCGGCACCACTTGCCGCGACCTGGTGAGCAAGCTGGGTCGCAAGACTCCCACTAGGGCGAGCGAGCTGATGGACATCGCCACCCAGTTCGCCTCTGGCCAGGAGGCGATCGAGGCCATCTTCCGGAAGGACAAGCAGCCTCAGGGGCGCCAGCCGGAAGACGTCCCCGAGGCGTCCGCTCAGAGGCGTGAAGAAGAAGGGCAAGAAGAAGTCGCAAGCGAAACGCGATGCCGTCGACGTAGACCTTGTCACCGCCGCCGAGCACAAGGACCCTCGAAAGCCTCCCGGAGGCGCCAACCTTTTCGACAAGATGCTCAAGGAGTCGTGCCCCTATCATCAGGGTCCCATCAAGCACACCCTTGAGGAGTGCGTCATGCTTCGGCGCTACTTCCACAAGGCCGGGCCCCCGACGGAAGGTGGCAGGGCCCCCGACAACGACAAGAAGGAAGCCCGCAAGGCAGAGGAGTTCCCCGAGGTCCATGACTGCTTCATGATCTACGGTGGACGGGTGGCGAATGCCTCGGCTCGGCACCGCAAGCAAGAGCACCGGAAGGTCTGCTCGGTGAAGGTGGCAGCGCCAGTCTACCTAGACTGGTCCGACAAGCCCATCACCTTCGACCAAGGCGACCACCCCGACCACGTGTCGAGCCTGGGGAAGTACCCGCTCGTTGTTGATCCTATCATCGGTAACGTCAGGCTTACCAAGGTCCTCATGGACGGAGGCAGCAGCCTCAACATCATCTATGCTGACACCCTCGGGCTCCTGCATATCGATCTGTCCTCGATCCAGGCCGGTGCGGTGCCCTTTCACGGGATCATTCCCGGGAAGCGTGTCCAGCCCCTTGGGCAACTCGATCTGCCCGTCTGCTTCGAGACTCCCTCCAACTTCCGAAAGGAAACCCTCATGTTCGAGGTGGTCGGGTTCCGAGGAACCTACCACGCAGTGCTAGGGAGACCATGCTACGCCAAGTTCATGGCCGTCCCCAACTACACCTACCTCAAGCTCAAGATGCCGGGCCCCAACGGGGTCATCACCGTCGGCCCCACGTACCAACACGCGTACGAATGCGACGTGGAGTGCGTGGAGTACGCTGAGGCCCTCGCCGAATCCGAGGCCCTCATCGCCGAGCTGGAGAGCCTCCCCAAGGAGGTGCCAGATGCGAAGCGCCACATCGGCAACTTCGAACCAGCAGAGGCGGTTAAGTCTGTCCCTCTCGACCCCAGCAACGACACCTCCAAGCAGATCCAGATCGGCTCCGAGCTCGACCCCAAATAGGAAGCAGTGCTCGTCGACTTTCTCTGCGCAAACGCCGAGGTTTTTGCGTGGAGTCCCTTGGACATGCCAGGCATACCGAGGGATGTCGCCGAGCACTCACTGGATATCCGATCTGGAGCCCGACCTGTGAAGCAGCCTCTGCGCCGATTCGACGAAGAAAAGCGCAGAGCCATAGGCGAGGAGATCCACAAGCTGATGGCTGCCGGGTTCATCAAAGAGGTATTCCATCCCGAATGGCTTGCCAACCCTGTGCTTGTGAAAAAGAAAGGTGGGAAATGGCGGATGTGTGTAGACTACACTGGTCTAAACAAGGCATGTCCAAAGGTTCCCTACCCTCTGCCTCGCATCGATCAAATCGTGGATTCCACTGCTGGGTGCGAAACCCTGTCGTTCCTCGATGCCTACTCAGGGTATCACCAAATCAGGATGAAAGAGTTCGACCAGCTCGCGACTTCTTTCATCACACCCTTTGGCATGTACTGCTACATTACTATGCCATTTGGTTTGAGGAATGCGGGTGCGACATACCAAAGGTGCATGAACCACGTGTTCGGACAGCACATTGACCGAACGGTCGAGGCTTACGTCGATGACATCGTAGTCAAGACGAGGGAAGCCTCTGACCTCCTCTCTGACCTTGAAACGACATTCAAGTGTCTCAAGGCGAAAGGCGTGAAACTCAATCCCGAGAAGTGTGTCTTCGGAGTCCCCCGAGGCATGCTCCTGGGGTTCATCGTCTCCGAGCGGGGCATCGAGGCCAACCTGGAGAAAATCGCGGCCATCACCAACATGGGGCCTATCAAGGATTTGAAAGGAGTACAGAGGGTCATGGGATGCCTTGCGGCTCTGAGCCGCTTCATCTCACGCCTCGGCGAAAGAGGCCTACCCCTGTACCGCCTCCTGAGGAAGACCGAGCGCTTCACTTGGACCCCCGAGGCCGAGGAAGCCCTCGGGAACTTGAAGGTGCTCCTTACAAGCGTGCCCATCCTGGTGCCCCCGCTGTCGGAGAAGCTCTCTTGATCTACGTCGCCGCTACCACTCAGGTGGTCAGTGCCGCGATTGTGGTCGAGAGACGAGAAGAAGGGCACGCATTGCCCGTCCAGAGGCCGGTCTACTTCATCAGTGAGGTACTGTCCGAGACCAAAATCCGCTACCTGTAAATTTAGAAGCTACTGTACGCGGTAATTCTGACACGGCGAAAGTTGCGACACTACTTCGAGTCTCATCCGGTGACTGTGGTGTCATCCTTCCCCCTGGGGGAGATCATCCAGTGCCGAGAGGCCTCGGGTAGGATTGCAAAGTGGGCGGTGGATGAAAGGGAATTAGGCTTACACCTATTTCCTAAACTAATTTTGGTGGTTGAATTGCCCAACACAAATAATTGGACTAACTAGTTTGCTCTAGTTTATAAGTTCTACAGGTGCCAAAGGTTCACAACAAGCCAATAAAAAGACCAAGAATGGGTTCAATAAAAGAGAGCAAAGGGACAACTGAAGGCACCCTGGTCTGGCGCACCGGACTGTCCGGTGTGCCACAGGACAGTGTCCGGTGCACCAGGGGACTCCAAGCTAAACTTCGCACCTTCGGGAAAACTCAGAGCCGCCGCGCTATAATTCACCAGACTGTCCGGTGTACACGGGACAGTGTCCGGTGCTCCAAGGAGAAGCGACTCTGAACTCGCCAGCTTCGGGAATCCGCTCCGCTATAATTCACATGACATGTCCGGTGCACACCGAACTGTCCAGTGTGACAGCGGAGCAACGGCTACTTCGCGCCAACGGTCACCTGCAGAAGCAATTAATGCGCGCCAGAGCGCGCAGAAGTCAGGCACGCGCGAGGTGGCGCACCGGACACTCTACAGTACATGTCCGGTGCGCCACCGGACAGCCAGGCGGGCCCACAAGACTGAGCTCAACGGTTGAACCCTAACGGTCTGCTGACGTAGGCTGGCGCACCGGACAGTGTCCGATGGCGCACCGGACTGTTCGGTGCGCCATGCGACAGCAGCCTTCATCAAACGGCTAGTTTGGTGGTTGGGGCTATAAATACCCCCAACCACCCCACATTCAAGTCATCCAAGTTTTCACACTTCTACACCTTACAAGAGCTCTAGCATTCAATTCTAAACACACCCAAGTGATCAAATCCTCTCCAATTCCACACAAAGCCTTAGTGACTAGTGAGAGAGATTTGTTGTGTTCTTTTGAGCTCTTGCGCTTGGATTGCTTCTTTTCTTTCTCATTTGTTCTTGTGATCAAAACTCATTTGTAACCGAGGCAAGAGACACCAATTGTGTGGTGGTCCTAGCGGGGAAGTTTTGTTCCCGGTTGATTTGAGAAGAGAAGCTCACTCGGTCCGAGGGACCGTTTGAGAGAGGGAAAGGGTTGAGATAGACCCGGCCTTTGTGGCCTCCTCAACGGGGAGTAGGTTTGAGAGAACCGAACCTCGGTAAAACAAATCCACGTGTCTCACTCTTTATTCGCTAGCGATTTGTTTTGCTCCCTCTCTCTCGGACTCATTATTATTTCTAACGCTAACCCGGCTTGTAGGTGTTTAAATTGTTAAATTTCAGTTTCGCCCTATTCACCCCCCCTCTAGGCGACTTTCAATTGGTATCAGAGCCCGGTTCTTCATTAGAGCCTAACCGCTCAAAGTGATGTCGGGAGATCACGCCAAGAAGGAGATGGAGACCGGCGATAAGCCCACTACAAGCCACGGGGAGACTTCATCGAAAGAGTCCCGCAACAAGAGGAAGGAGAAGAAGGACTCCTCCAACAAAGGGAAAGGGAAGGAGAAGAAATCCTCTTCCCACAAGTCGCATCGGAGAGGCGACAAGCACAAGAGGATGAGGAAAGTGGTCTACTACGAGACCGACTCTTCATCACCATCGACCTCCGACTCCGATGCGTCGTCCGTAACTTCTAAGCGCCAAGAGCACAAGAAGTATAGTAAGATCCCCCTACGCTACCCCCACATTTCAAAACATACTCCTTTACTCTCCGTTCCATTAGGCAAACCACCGGTTTTTTACGGTGAAGATTATAATATGTGGAGTGACAAAATGAGGCATCATCTAACCTCACTCCACACAAGCATTTGGAATGTTGTTGAGTTTGGTGTACAGGTGCCATCTGTAGGGGATGAGGACTACGACTCGGACGAAGTAGCCCAAATCCACCACTTTAACTCCCAAGCCACCACTATACTCCTCGCCTCTCTAAGTCGAGAGGAGTATAACAAGGTGCAAGGGTTAAAGAGTGCGAAGGAAATTTGGGACGTACTCAAGACCGCGCACGAAGGAGATGAGGTGACAAAGATCACCAAGCGGGAGACGATCGAGGGGGAGCTCGGTCGATTCATGCTTCACCAAGGGGAGGATCCACAAGCTATGTACAACCGCTTAGAGACCTTGGTCAACCAAGTGCGCAACCTCGAGAGCGAAAAATGGGATGACCATGAAATGGTCAAGGTTATTCTTAGATAACTCGTTTTTCTTAACCCTACACAAGTTCAATTAATTCGAGGTGATCCTAGATACAAGCTAATGTCTCCCGAGGAGGTTATAGGAAAATTTGTGAGCTTTGAGCTAATGATTAAAGGCTCAAAGAAGATCATCGAGCAAGGCACCTCCTCCACGCCCGAAGCTCAACCGGTGGCATTCAAGGCGACGGAGGAAAAGAAGGAGGAGTCTACAACAAGTAGACAACCCATTGATGCCTCCAAGCTCGACAATGAGGAGATGGCTTTAATCATCAAAAGCTTTCGCCAAATCCTCAAGCAACAGAAGGGGAAGGATTACAAATCCCGTTCCAAGAAGGTTTGCTACAAGTGTGGTAAGCCCAGTCACTTTATTGCTAAATGTCCATTATCAAGTGATAGTGACAGGGACAACGACAAGAAGGGAAGAAGGAAGGAGAAGAAGAGGTACTACAAGAAGAAGGGCGGCGATGCCCATGTTTGCCGGGAGTGGGACTCCGACGAGAGCTCCACCGACTCCTCATCCGACGAGGACGCCGCCAACATCGCCGTCACCAAGGGACTTCTCTTCCCCAACGTCGGCCACAAGTGCCTCATGGCAAAGGACGGCAAAAGGAAGAAGGTTAAATCCAAATCCTCCACTAAATATGAGTCCTCTAGTGATGATAATGCTAGTGATGAGGAGGATAATTTGCGTACCCTTTTTGCCAACCTAAACATGCAACAAAAAGAAAAATTAAATGAACTAATTAGTGCCATCCATGAGAAGGATGAACTCTTGAACTCCCAAGAGGACTTCCTAATCAAGGAAAACAAAAAGCATGTTAAGGTTAAAAATGCTTACACTCTACAAGTTGAAAAATGTGAAAAATTGTCTAGTGAGCTAAGCACTTGCCATGAGACCATTGACAACCTTAGAAATGAGAATGCTAATTTGTTAGCTAAGGTTGATTCAAATATTTGTGATGTTTCAATTCCCAATCTTAGAAATAATAATGATGATTTGCTTGCTAAGGTTGAAGAATTGAATGATTCTCTTGCTAGCCTTAGGATTGAAAATGAAAAATTGCTTGCTAAGGCTAAAGATTTTGATGTTTGCAATGTTACTATTTCTAACCTTAGAAGTGAAAATGATATATTACATGCTAAGGTTGTAGAACTAAAATCTTGCAAACCCTCTACGTCTACTATTGAGCATGTTTCTATTTGCACTAGATGTAGAGATGTTGATATTGATGCTATTCATGATCATATGGTCTTAATTAAACAACAAAATGATCATATAGCAAAATTAGATGCTAAAATTGCCGAGCATAACTTAGAGAATGAAAAGTTTAAATTTGCTAGAAGTATGCTCTATAATGGGAGACGCCCTGGCATCAAGGATGGCATTGGCTTCCAAAGGGGAGACAATGTCAAACTTAATGCCCCTCCTAAAAGATTGTCTAATTTTGTTAAGGGCAAGGCTCCCATGCCTCAGGTTAACGAGGGTTACATTTTGTACCCTGTCGGTTATCCCGAGAGCAAGATTAGGAGAATTCACTCTAGGAAGTCTCACTCTGGCCCTAATCATGCTTTTATGTATAATGGTGAGACATCTAGTTCTAGGCAACCAACCCGTGCTAAGTTGCCTAAGAAGAAAACTCCTAATGCATCAAATGATCATGACATTTCATTCAAAACTTTTGATGCATCATATGTGCTTACTAACAAATCCGGCAAGGTAGTTGCCAAGTTTGTTGGGGGCAAACACAAGGGGTCAAAGACTTGTGTTTGGGTACCCAAAGTTCTTGTGTCTAATGCCAAAGGACCCAAAACCGTTTGGGTACCTAAAGTCAAGAACTAAAATTGTTTTGTAGGTTTATGCATCCGGGGGCTTAAGTTGGATCATCGATAGCGGGTGCACAAACCACATGACAGGGGAGAAGAAGATGTTCTCCTCCTATGAGAAAAACCAAGATCCCCAACGAGCTATCACATTCGGGGATGGAAACCAAGGTTTGGTCAAAGGTTTGGGTAAAATTGCTATATCTCCTGACCATTCCATTTCCAATGTTTTTCTTGTTGATTCATTAGATTACAATTTGCTTTCCGTATCCCAATTATGTCAAATGGGCTACAACTGTCTATTTACTGATGTAGGTGTCACTGTCTTTAGAAGAAGTGATGATTCAATAGCATTTAAGGGAGTGTTAGAGGGTCAGCTATACTTGGTAGATTTTGATAGAGCTGAACTCGACACTTGCTTAATTGCTAAGACTAACATGGGTTGGCTCTGGCACCGCCGACTAGCCCATGTTGGGATGAAGAATCTTCATAAGCTTCTAAAGGGAGAACACATTTTAGGATTAACAAATGTTCATTTTGAGAAAGACAGGATTTGTAGCGCATGCCAAGCTGGGAAGCAAGTTGGTGTTCATCATCCACATAAGAACATCTTGACGACTGACAGGCCACTGGAGCTCCTACACATGGATCTATTCAGCCCGATTGCTTACATAAGCATCGGCGGGAGTAAGTACTGTCTAGTTATTATGGATGATTATTCTCGCTTCACTTGGGTATTCTTTTTGCAGGAAAAATCTCAAACCCAAGAGACCTTAAAGGGATTCTTGAGATGGGCTCAAAACGAGTTCGGCTTAAGGATCAAGAAAATAAGAAGCGACAACGGGACGGAGTTCAAGAATTCACAAATTGAAGGCTTCCTTGAGGAGGAGGGCATCAAGCATGAGTTCTCTTCTCCCTACACCCCACAACAAAATGGTGTAGTGGAGAGGAAGAATAGAACTCTATTGGACATGGCAAGAACCATGCTTGATGAGTACAAGACACCGGATTGGTTTTGGGCTGAGGCGGTTAACACCGCTTGCTACGCCATCAACCGGTTATATATACACCAAATCCTCAAGAAGACATCATACAAACTCCTAACCAGTAAAAAGCCCAACATTTCATATTTTAGAGTCTTTGGTAGTAAATGCTTTATTCTTATTAAAAGAGGTAGAAAATCTAAATTTGCTCCTAAGACAGTAGAAGGCTTTTTACTAGGATATGATTCAAACACAAGGGCATATAGAGTCTTTAACAAGTCCTCAAGACTAGTTGAAGTTTCTTGTGACGTTGTGTTTGATGAGACTAACGGCTCTCAAGTAGAGCAAGTTGATCTTGATGAGATAGGTGATGAAGAGGCTCCGTGCATCGCGCTAAGGAACATGTCCATTGGGGATGTGTGTCCTAAGGAATCCGAAGAGCCTCCAAATGCACAAGATCAACCATCCTCCTCCACGCAAGCATCTCCACCAACTCAAAATGAGGACGAGGCTCAAGTTGATGAAGGAGAAGATCAAAGAGATGAGCCACCTCAAGATGACGGCAATGATCAAAAGGGAGATGCAAATGATCAAGACAAGGAGGATGAAGAACCAAGGCTGCCACATCCAAGAGTCCACCAAGCAATCCAACGAGATCACCCCGTCGACACCATCCTCGGCGACATTCATAAGGGGATAACCACTAGATCTCGTGTTGCACATTTTTGTGAGCATTACTCCTTTGTTTCCTCTATTGAGCCACACAGGGTAGAGGAAGCACTCCAAGATTCGGATTGGGTGATGGCGATGCAAGAGGAGCTCAACAACTTCACTAGGAACAAGGTATGGCACTTAGTTCCACGTCCTAACCAAAATGTTGTAGGAACCAAGTGGGTCTTCCGCAACAAGCAAGATGAGCATGGTGTGGTGACAAGGAACAAAGCCCGACTTGTGGCCAAGGGATACTCCCAAGTCGAAGGTTTGGATTTCGGTGAAACCTATGCACCCGTAGCTAGGCTTGAGTCAATTCGCATATTATTAGCTATGCTACTTACCATGGCTTCAAGCTTTACCAAATGGACGTGAAGAGTGCCTTCCTCAATGGACCAATCAAGGAAGAGGTCTACATTGAGCAACCTCCCGGCTTTGAAGATGGTGAGTACCCTAACCATGTCTATAGGCTCTCTAAGGCGCTTTATGGGCTCAAGCAAGCCCCAAGAGCATGGTATGAATGCCTAAGAGATTTCCTTATTGCTAATGGCTTCAAAGTTGGCAAGGCCGATCCTACTTTATTCACTAAAACTCTTGACAATGATTTGTTTGTATGCCAAATTTATGTTGATGATATTATATTTGGGTCTACTAACGAGTCTACATGTGAGGAATTTAGTAGGATCATGACACAAAAATTCGAGATGTCGATGATGGGGGAGTTGAAGTATTTCTTGGGATTTCAAGTAAAGCAACTCCAAGAGGGCACCTTCATTTGCCAAACGAAGTATACTCAAGACATTCTAAACAAGTTTGGGATGAAGGATGCCAAGCCCATCAAGACTCCCATGGGAACCAATGGGCATCTCGACCTCGACACGGGAGGTAAATCCGTCGATCAAAAGGTATACCGGTCGATGATTGGTTTATTACTTTATTTATGTGCATCTCGACCGGACATTATGCTTTCCGTATGCATGTGTGCAAGATTCCAAGCCGACCCTAAGGAATCTCACCTTACGGCCGTAAAATGAATCTTGAGATATTTGGCTTATACTCCTAAGTTTGGGCTTTGGTACCCTCGGGGATCCACTTTTGATTTAATTGGTTATTCCGATGCCGATTGGGCGGGGTGTAAGATTAATAGAAAGAGCACATCGGGGACTTGCCAGTTCTTGGGAAGGTCCTTGGTGTCTTGGGCTTCAAAGAAGCAAAATTCGGTCGCTCTTTCTACCGCCGAAGCCGAGTATATTGCCGCAGGCCATTGTTGCGCGCAATTGCTTTGGATGAGGCAAACCCTGCGGGACTATGGTTACAAATTAACCAAAGTTCCTCTTCTATGTGATAATGAGAGTGCAATCCGCATGGCGGATAACCCCGTTGAGCATAGCCGCACTAAACACATAGCCATTCAGTATCATTTTCTTAGGGATCACCAACAAAAGGGGGATATCAAGATTGCTTATATTAACACTAAAGATCAATTAGCCGATATCTTTACCAAGCCACTAGATGAACAAACCTTTACCAAACTTAGGCATGAGCTCAATATTCTTGATTCTAGGAATTTCTTTTGCTAATTTGCACACATAGCTCATAAGTATACCTTTGATCATATCTCTTTTATATACTATGACTAATGTGTTTTCAAGTATATTTCAAACCAAGTCATAGGTGTATTGAAAGGGAATTGGAGTCTTCGGTAAAAACAAAGGCTTCCACTCCACTCTATTACTTATCCTTCGCCGTCGCTCCGAGCAACTCTCCAACTTTGGTATAAACTTCACTCATATTACTATTTACCAAAAGAGGAGAAAGTAGTTTAAAGGGCTTATATTTCACTCAAAGTATCCGTTTTTGGCGATTCATGCCAAAGGGGGAGAAAGTATTAGCCCAAAGCAAAAGGACCGCACCACCACCCTAATTTTAAAACTAATGATTTTCAATTGGAAAATTTCAAATTGGTATCTTATTGTGTTCAAAAGGGGGAGAAAATAGCATTTTCAAAAATTGATATCTTAAAACCCTCTTGAACACTAAGAGGAGAATTTATTGAGGGGGAGTTTTGTTTAGTCAAAGGAAAAGCATTAGAAACAGGGGGAGAAAATTTCATATCTTGAAAATGCTTCTCAAAATCTTACTCATTTACCTTTAACTATTTGCAAAAGAACTTTGAAAAGGATTTACAAAAAGAATTTGCAAAAACAAAACATGTGGTGCAAGCGTGGTCCAAAATGTTAAAAACAAAGAAACAATCCATGCATATCTAGTAAGTAATATTTATTGGCTCAATTCTAAGTAACCTTTGCACTTACATTTTGCAAACTAGTTCAATTATGCACTTCTATACTTGCTTTGGTTTGTGTTGGCATCAATCACCAAAAAGGGGGAGATTGAAAGGGAATTAGGCTTACACCTATTTCCTAAACTAATTTTGGTGGTTGAATTGCCCAACACAAATAATTGGACTAACTAGTTTGCTCTAGTTTATAAGTTCTACAGGTGCCAAAGGTTCACAACAAGCCAATAAAAAGACCAAGAATGGGTTCTGAAAGGGAATTAGGCTTACACCTAGTCCCTAATTAATTTTGGTGGTTGAATTGCCCAACACAAATATTTGGACTAACTAGTTTGCTCTAGTGTATAAGTTATACAGGTGCCCAAGGTTCACATTTAGCCAATAAAAAGACCAAGTATTGGGTTCAACAAAGGAGCAAGGGACAACCGAAGGCACCTCTGGTCTGGCGCACCGGACTGTCCGGTGCACCAGAGGACTCCGACTCCAAACTCGTCACCTTCGGGAAATTCCAGAGGCGACTCCGCTATAATTCACCGGACTGTCCGGTGTACACCGGACATGTCCGATGCTCCAAGGATGAGCGGCCTCGCGAACTCGGCTGCCTCGGGAATTCACTTCGGTTGCTCCGCTATAATTCACCGGACTGTCCGGTGTACACCGGACTGTCCGATGTAACAGCGGGGCAACGGCTATTTCGGCGCCAACGGCTACCTGCGACGCATTAAATGCGCGCGCTGCGCGCGCAGAGGTCAGGCTCGCCCATGATGGCGCACCGGACAATCTACAGTGCATGTCCGGTGCGCCACCGGACATCCAGGCGGGCCCAGAAGACAGAGCTCCAACGGTCGAACCCAACGGCTTTTGGTGACGTGGCTGTCGCACCGGACTGTCCGGTGCACCATCGAACAGACAGCCTCACCAAACGGCTAGTTTGGTGGTTGGGGCTATAAATACCCCCAACCACCCACCATTCATTGCATCCAAGTTTTCCACTTCTCAACTACTTACAAGAGCTCTAGCATTCAATTCTAGACACACCAAAGAGATTGAATCCTCTCCAAACTCCACACAACGCCCTAGTGATTAGAGAGAGAGATTTGCTTGTGTTCTTTCGAGCTCTTGCGCTTGGATTGCTTTCTTCTTTCTTGATTCTTTCATTGCGATCAAACTCACTTGTAATTGAGGCAAGAGACACCAATCTTGTGGTGGTCCTTGTGGGAACTTTGTATTCCAAGTGATTGAGAAGAGAAAGCTCACTCGGTCCGAGGGACCGTTTGAGAGAGGGTAAGGGTTGAAAGAGACCCGGCCTTTGTGGCCTCCTCAACGGGGAGTAGGTTTGAGAGAACCGAACCTCGGTAAAACAAATCCGCGTGTCTCACTTCATTATTCGCTTGCGATTTGTTTTGCACCCTCTCTCGTGGACTCTATTATATTTCTAACGCTAACCCGGCTTGTAGTTGTGATTATTTTTGAGAATTTCAGTTTCGCCATATTCACCCCCCCTCTAGGCGACTTTCAATTGGTATCAGAGCCCGGTGCTTCATTAGAGCCTAACCGCTCGAAGTGATGTCGGGAGATCACACCAAGAGGGAGATGGAGACCGGCGACAAGCCCACTACGAGCCAAGGGAGCACTTCATCGGAAGAGTCCCGCACCAAGAGGAAGGAGAAGAAGAAGGACTCCTCCAAACGGAAGGAGAAAAGATCTTCTTCTTCTCACCACAAAGAGAAGAAGGAAAAATCTTCTTCCCACAAGTCGCATCAGAAAGGCGACAAGCACAAGAGGATGAGGAAGGTGGTCTACTACGAGACCGACACTTCATCAACATCGACCTCCGACTCCGATGCGCCGTCTGTAACTTCTAAGCGCCAAGAGCACAAGAAGTTTAGTAAGATCCCCTTACACTATCCTCATACATCTAGACATACTCCATTACTTTCCGTTCCATTAGGCAAACCGCCAACTTTTGATGGCGAAGATTATGCTAGGTGGAGTGATTTAATGAAATTTCATCTAACCTCACTCCACAAAAGTATATGGAATGTTGTTGAGTTTGGAGCACAGGTACCATCCATAGGGGATGAGGATTATGATACGGACGAAGTGGCCCAAATCGAGCACTTCAACTCCCAAGCTACAACCATACTCCTCGCCTCTCTAAGCAAGGAGGAATACAACAAGGTGCAAGGGTTGAAGAATGCAAAGGAAATTTGGGACCTTCTCAAGACCGCGCACGAGGGTGATGAACTCACCAAGATCACCAAGCGGGAAACGATCGAGGGGGAGCTCGGTCGCTTTCGTCTTCGCCAAGGGGAGGAGCCACAAGATATGTACAACCGGCTCAAGACCTTGGTGAACCAAGTGCGCAACCTCGGGAGTAAGAAGTGGGACGACCACAAAGTGGTTAAGGTTATTCTAAGATCTCTTATTTTCCTTAACCCCACTCAAGTTCAATTAATTCGTGGTAATCCTAGATACACACTAATGACTCCCGAGGAAGTAATCAGGAATTTTGTGAGCTTTGAATGTATGATCAAGGGCTCAAAAAAGATCAATGAGCTTGATGAACCCTCCACGTCTGAAGCACAACCGGTGGCATTCAAGGCAACGGAAGAGAAGAAGGAGGAGTCTACATCAAGTAGACAACCAATTGACGCCTCCAAGCTCGACAATGAGGAGATGGCTTTAATCATCAAAAGCTTTCGCCAAATCCTCAAGCAACGGAGGGGGAAGGACTACAAACCTCGCTCCAAGAAAGTGTGCTACAAATGTGGTAAGCCCGGTCATTTTATTGCAAAATGTCCTATATCTAGTGATAGTGACAGGGGCGACGACAAGAAGGGAAAGAGGAGAGAAAAGAAGAAGTACTACAAGAAGAAGGGCGGTGATGCACATGTTTGCCGGGAGTGGGACTCTGACGAGAGCTCCACCGAGTCCTCCTCCGACGAGGACGCCGCCAACGTCGCCGTCACCAAGGGACTCCTCTTCCCCAACGTCGGCCACAAGTGCCTCATGGCAAAGGACGGCAAAAGGAAGAAGGTTAAATCTAAATCCTCCACTAAATATGAATCCTCTAGTGATGATAATGATAGTGATGAGGAAAATAATTTGCGTACCCTTTTTGCCGACCTAAACATGCAACAAAAAGAAAAATTAAATGAATTAATTAGTGCCATCCATGAGAAGGATGATCTCTTGGACTCCCAAGAGGACTTCCTAATCAAGGAAAATAAAAAGCATGTTAAGGTTAAAAATGCTTATGCTCTACAAGTTGAAAAATGTAAAAAATTGTCTAGTGAGCTAAGTACTTGCCATGAGACTATTGACAACCTTAGAAATGAAAATGCTAGATTAATTGCTAAGGTTGATTCTCATGTTTGTATTGATTCAACTTCCAATCTTAGAAATGACAATGTTGATTTACTTGCTAAGATTGATGAGTTGAATATTTCTCTTGCTAGCCTTAGAGATGAGAATGAGAAATTATTTGCTAAGGCTAAAGATTTTGATGTTTGCAATACTACTATTTCCGACCTTAGAACTAAGAATGATATGTTGCATGCTAAGGTTGTAGAATTAAAATCTTGCAAACCCTCTACATCTACCGTTGAGCACACTTCTATTTGTACTAGATGTAGAGATGTTGATATCAATGCTATTCATGATCACATGGCTTTAATTAAACATCAAAATGACCATATAGCATTATTAGATGCTAAAATTGTCGAGCATAACTTAGAGAATGAAAAGTTTAAATTTGCTAGAAGTATGCTCTACAATGGGAGACGCCCTGGCATCAAGGATGGCATTGGCTTCCAAAGGGGAGACAATGTCAAACTTGATGCCCCTCCAAAGAATTTATCTAACTTTGTTAAGGGCAAGGCTCCTATGCCTCACGATAACGAGGGTTACATTTTATACCCTGCCGGTTATCCTGAGAGCAAAATTAGGAAAATTCATTCTAGGAAGTCTCACTCTGGCCCTAATCATGCTTTTATGTATAAGGGTGAGACATCTAGCTCTAGGCAACCAACCCGTGCCAAGTTGCCTAGAAAGAAAACTCCTAATGCATCAAATGATCATGCTATTTCATTTAAAACTTTTGATGCATCTTATGTTTTAACTAACAAATCCGGCAAGATAGTTGCCAAGTTTGTTGGGGGCAAACACAAGGGCTCCAAAACTTGTGTTTGGGTACCCAAAGTTCTTGTTTCTAATGCCAAAGGACCCAAAACCGTTTGGGCACCTAAAATCAAGAACTAAAATTGTTTTGTAGGTTTATGCATCCAGGGGCTCAAGTTGGATACTCGACAGCGGGTGCACAAACCACATGACAGGGGAGAAGAAGATGTTCTCCTCATATGAGAAAAACCAAGATCCCCAACGAGCTATCACATTCGGGGATGGAAATCAAGGTTTGGTCAAAGGATTGGGTAAAATTGCTATATCACCTGACCATACTATTTCCAATGTTTTTCTTGTAGATTCTTTAGATTACAATTTGCTTTCGGTTTCGCAACTTTGTCAAATGGGCTACAACTGTCTATTTACTGATGTAGGTGTCACTGTCTTTAGAAGAAGTGATGATTCAATAGCATTTAAGGGAGTGTTAGAGGGTCAGCTATACTTGGTAGATTTTGATAGAGCTGAACTCGACACTTGCTTAATTGCTAAGACTAACTTGGGTTGGCTCTGGCACCGCCGACTAGCCCATGTTGGAATGAAGAATCTTCATAAGCTTCTAAAGGGAGAACACATTTTAGGACTAACAAATGTTCATTTTGAGAAAGACAGGATTTGTAGCGCATGCCAAGCCGGGAAGCAAGTTGGCACTCATCATCCACACAAGAACATCATGACTAGTGACAGGCCACTGGAGCTCCTACACATGGACCTATTCGGCCCGATAGCTTACATAAGCATCGGCAGGAGTAAGTACTGTCTAGTTATTGTGGATGATTATTCTCGCTTCACTTGGGTGTTCTTTTTGCAGGAAAAATCCCATACCCAAGAAACCTTAAAGGGATTCTTGAGACGGGCTCAAAATGAGTTCGGCTTAAGGATCAAGAAAATTAGAAGCGACAATGGGACGGAGTTCAAGAACTCACAGATAGAAAGCTTCCTTGAGGAGGAGGGCATCAAGCATGAGTTTTCTTCTCCCTACACTCCACAACAAAATGGTGTAGTGGAGAGGAAGAATCGAACTCTATTGGACATGGCAAGAACCATGCTTGATGAATACAAGACACCGGATCGGTTTTGGGCCGAGGCGGTCAACACCGCTTGCTACGCCATCAACCGGTTATATCTACACCGAATCCTCAAGAAGACATCCTGTTGGGGACTTGTTCTCAAATGCTAAGAGTTAAGAGCAAGGCAACATAAAAAGTGTTAAACATTAAGGTCCTTCGTCCTTCGAAACATCATGTCCCTTCGGGAAATAATGATTTAGGACGAAGGTCATAAGAGACATACCTTCGTAAATATAATAAGTAATGCCGAAGGATTCATATAAAGCGTGAAATATAAATATCAACATAAAATCATTTCTATTTTATTAACATGGAGAAATAGAAATGATTTCAAATTACAAATGTACCTTCGGTCCTGAGAGAAGGTAAAAAGTACAAGCGTGACGCAAAAGCCAATGTCAAGTCAGCGTGAACAGTACGGGAGTACTGTTCATCTATTTATAGGCGCGGGACGCAGCCCACGTAAAATTACATCCATGTCCATTACATTTGTTAATGGCTTATGGAAATTTGTCAAGGCCCACGTAGTCTTTTCATCTTTAAGTCGGTTCCCTTTTCTGCTATCGTGACGAAGCTTCCCCGCACACAGCTTCGGCTGCGCTCGTGCTTCGTCTGGTTCAGGCTTCGTCCTGGCCGTGCTTCGTATTCATAATTCTGAATCCGAGAATACCTGTTCACATAATCCACTTGGAAAACATTGTCAAATCATGTTTTTGAGGACCTTCGGAGGACGAAGGCCCCCAACAGTAGCCCCTCGCAATATTAATTTGTTAATAATAAATTCAGATTGCGATATGGACGAAGGCCTTGAGCCGAAGGTCCGAAAAAAACACCTTCCCTTTGCTAGAATAGCAACATTCACTGACAGGCGGGGCCTTTAAATTTTTAACGCCCTGGGCGTATAAATAAGATCGCACCGCAAACTCATTTGGTACGCACACTTGCCTTTTGCTTCGGCCCACTAAAATTTTTAGCTCTTGTGCACTAAGATTTGCTGGTCTTTTTGATTTTGGAGCTTCGGCCTCGGGAACAATTTTTTAGCGTTTCCGAAGATGTCTGAAGGCAAGAAGATCCCTGCTGAGACGAAGCTGAGTCTCGAGGAGGAGAAGAATCTGGGGTTCCTAATAGCGATGGCAGAGACCAATACAGAGAAAATCACCAAAGAGATTCTCGAAGGTCTGTCCGAAGATACTGGTGACAGCGACAGCTATGATGTAGAAAGTGGTGAAGAAGAGGCCGAAGATCGTCCATGGCGGCCAAGTCACACGGTTTTCGGGAAAACCACTATCAAGCAGAGCCATATTGATAATATGAGGGGGCGGTATTTTCGAGATATATCTATTGTGAGGGTTGACGCTGGAGAAAAGACTTCTCCCACCCCCGAAGAAGATGAAGTTGTGATTTTCCGAAGCTTTCTCAAGGCTGGGCTTCGATTCCCCCTGAGCAACTTTGTTGTCGAGGTACTGAAAACATTTCAAGTCTACCTTCATCAACTTATTCCCGAAGCTATCATAAGAATGGGGATATTTGTCTGGGCTGCAAAAAGTCAAGGTGTAGAACCAAATGCTAAGAGTTTTTGCAACATTCATGAATTATTATACGAGACAAAGCCCTGGGGAAAAGAACAATATCACAACAATTTTGGGTGTTACAGCTTCGGAGCCCGCTCCGGGTCAAGCTGCCCTGTGCCGACCTTTCGGAAGAGGTGGCCCGGAGCCTGGATGACAGAGTGGTTTTATGTGAAGAATGACTTAACAGCGCAAGAAAATGTTAAAAGTATTATTATGTGCCCCATCTGGCAACGCTTCGGACTACGAAGGCCGAAGGTTGAAATGGACGAAGCAGCCGAGGAGTGCCAAAGAGCCTTCGGTGTGGTCTGCTCTTTCATTGGGACAAGGGACTTGGTCCAAGAGCACATTGCCTTCAGGGTATGGCCACTTACAGAAAAATGGGAAATGCCGAAGGAAACTATTAAAGAGTCCGACGAAGGCGGACTAGTTAGACTGAAATTCACGTTCAAATATGCAGATAAATTTGTTGAACCTGATGATGACTGGCTGAAGAGCATTGAAACTTTAAGTGATGAACTACTTGGGGCATATTCGAAGGCCGAAAATACTGCGCTATCAGCAGCCTTCGGAGGCCGAAAAAAGAAGAGACTCAACCGGGTGTTTGACGCAATCGGGTTCTTCTACCCCGATTATTGTTATCCCATTCGAGGGCAGAAGAGGAAAAACACAACCTCTGCAAAAGAAGAAGCTGCAACTGCTCCTAGCGAGCCAGAACCGAAAGGAAAAAGGTTGAAGGTCCTCACACACCGGCCACGCCACATTGAACCAGCTTCGGTGCCTGAGTTCACCGGAGAAACTTCTTCGGGCGCCGAAGCTGAACAGCCAACCTTGCTGCCAGACATTGCAGAGATGGCCGCAGCGCCATCCACAGAAAAAATGGAAGAAGCAAAAAATCCGACTAAGGAAAAAGCATCAGAAGTTTTGAGTCCTGTAGCAAATGTCGAAACAGCAAAAATCCAAAAGGGTCCAACGGTGACCCCAAAAAGAAAAAGAATGGTAAACGTACTAGATGTCTTGGAGACAATTAAGTCTTCAAGCACAACTCCAAAAAAGAGTGTTGAAGTTGCTGAAGCTTCTACTGAAGCTTCGACGCAACAGGCTGAAGCTGAAGCTGGGCCTTCGGAGCCCTTGAAGGAGCAAACTTTGGAAGCCGAAGCAATAAAAATACCAGAACCAATTTTAGTTGAAGAAACTAACACTGCCATCCCCGAAGCGCCTGCCAGCATATGTGATTACATCATTCGACATGCTTCGGGGAAAAAATTATCTGAAGAAGAAACTCATGAAGCTAACCATTATGCGAGGGAGCTAAAATATCCGAAGGGGGCAGTGATATTCAATGGGACAAACGAAGATGATTTCCTGTACTGCCTCCCAGACAATAAAGAATTATCCGTCTGCCGAGAGATGGCCAGGAGTATTGGTTTCCCGAAGCTTGAATCTGGATTAAGCGCCATGACGAAAGAAGATCTCGCAGACAGTCTTGCGTACAACAGCCTGAAGGTATGGGAATTAAACGCTTGGAAAACCCCCCCTTTTTTTTACGCAACTCATTCCTTTTTTCTTATATGAATTCTTTTTCGTATAGGGCCTGATCCTAAGCAACGCACTAAGAGCCCAAAAGAGCGCCGAAGATGAAAGCTATGAAATTGCATTTAATAATTTACGCTCCGAAGTTATCAAACTGAGAAACGAAGCTTTGGAAAAGGATAAAATTCTGCTCACACTGGTAGATAAAGTGAAGAAAGACGAAGCTGCTTCAAAGGCCCAGGCCGAAGCTCAAAAACGTGAGATTAAAGACCTTCAGAAACAGCTGGCTAGGGCTAAGGAGGAGCGCGTACTTGAGGAAACGAAACGGGAACTTAGTGATCATATGGTCAATAAATTGGAATTAAGAGTTAAAGAGCTTCGCGCATCTCAGGGGAAATGCTATGTCAAATCTGTAGAATGCGTGAATAAAATTAAAACCAGCTTCGCCAGCGTGGGCGCCTTCTCCAGCGAAGAGAATTTCTCTCGAGGCAATCCCGAAGGTCCACTGGAATGGATTAGTCACGAAGCAGAGGCCTTCGAGGAGATCCTGAGCAGTCGCGGCGACATCTGCGCTTTCTCGGGCGCCAGAGGAATTGCTTCTGTCTTAGAGAAGAAAGGTTGCGGGCATGTAAAATTTCTAGCTCAGTCCGAAGCTACCTTATCTTGCGAAGACATCAAGGACCCCTCGGCCGAAGCAAGCGTGGTTGGTGGCAAATTTTTTACTGATATCTAGAACGATGGCGGCCGAGGAATGGCACAAGAAATTATCCAAAGGAGCGAAAGAGGCATCCACGATGCTAGGAAAGTGGCAGAAGCTGCCGAAAAAAGTACGGAGCCCGAAAAGCAATTAGGTATTAATTAGTCGTTCTTATTGTGTTGTAATTTTTGTTTCAAACTCTGCTCACAGTTTGTAATAATAATGAAGAAATGTTCTCTTCCCTCAGAAGTTGCTGGGTCGACTGCCGACCCCCACACAAAAGTGGACGATGAAATTAAAGAAATGGCCGAAGCTATTATGGACAAAGTTGTTGATCAACTTCTAAATGAAGCCGCCGAAGCAGTACTAAAAGAAGACTAGATGCTATTTAGAAAAAACATTTAAATTGTGATCTATGTAATATTTTGTACATTTGGATGTAATATACAAGTTTCTTTTCATTATTCAATTCTTTACGATGCATGAAACTCTACCTACATACCTTTTTGAGCCTTCGGCGAAAAAACACCTTCCCTTCTTTTCATGCTTCGTGAAGAAGACATTCTTCGTTAAAATTATTCTGATGAATCACATCCATGCTTCGTGAAATCATTATCCGAAGCTATACTCCGAAGCTATACAATCTCAATATTGATCTGATAAAGCTCACCCATGTTTCATAAAAATATTCTCCGAAGCTGTATTCCGAAGCTATACAATTTCGATGTCACTTTCTCAAAGCATCCTTTCGAAGGTTGAGAGTGTCACCTTCTTTTGCCAAATGCAATATGATGTATGATGCTTATGCTATGCAAAATGATGTGATGATGTTATGCTATGCATGTGACATTTGTTCCGAAGATACACATAAAATATATTCGTAAGCTCTGCATTCCCTTAGGAACGTCTTTGGAGCTTCTTCGTCTTTTACTTAGACGATCTCAGCGTTGACTTTTCGCTGTAAGCCTCCCTTAGGAGCTTCTTCGCCCTTTACTTAGGCGGTATCAGCGTTGACTTTTCGCTGTAAGCCTCCCTTAGGAGCTTCTTCGCCTTTTACTTAGGCGGTATCAGCGTTGACTTTTCGCTGTAGGCTCTGCATTCCTTTAGGAACGACTTCTGAGCAGAAAACTTACACTGCGCTCCCTTTGGAACGGCTTTTTGTGACTTCACAAACTTACTCTGCGTTCCTTAGAACGACTTTCTGTTACTCCGAAGGATTTTTAATTCGAAGGTCCTCCTTGGTAACGGAAAAAATTTTAAGCTTCAGCAACTTAAGCTTGTGGAGCAAATAGATCTTCCTCGTGGAAAACAACGAAATTATTACATGAAAACTATCAATGTTTTTTGCTTCACAGAAAATAAAACTGAATAGGAAAGATTGCTATCAAAGGTAGGATATGTGTCAATAAATGTGCTTCGACTCTGGCACAGTGCTGTTGACTGTGCGAGCTTCGGACTGCTCTCTGAAGTCCCTCTGATGTGGAGCGTATTGACTCCCTTCTGGCTGTTGACCTTGCTGCAATGGAGGTGGGGGCGGAAGCTGTTGCCAGGAAGCTTGAGGTTGACTTGCCGAAGCTACAGAAGCTGCAGGGTGGTTGTCTATGTATTGTGGGATATAAGGCGGATGATACGAAGCAGTATGCATGACCTGCTTCGGCTGAGCTTGTTGAGATGCAGCTTCGGCAATTTCCTTTTGCTTCTGGATTGTAATATGGCACGACCTAGTGGTATGGCCCTTGCCTTCTCCACAGAACAAGCAAAACAGTCTCCTTGGCTGATCTCCGAATCTTCCGCCGAAGCCCCTGGCGCCTCTGCCTCTTGGAGCTGGTGGCCGGAAGGAAGTTTGTTGTTGCCCCGAAGCCTGTGAGGAGCACTGCGGTCTGTTCTGCTGACTCCCCTTATCATCATTCTGAGTGTTGTGGATGGACCGGACATGCCTCGGGTAGTATCTCCCTCCGAAGCCCCTGGTCATTTCAGAAAATCTGAAGGCCTCCTCCCTTCTTTGGCGAAAGTCATTGTCAGCCCGAATGTACTCATCCATCTTTTGGAGCAGTTTCTCCAAGGTCTGAGGAGGCTTCCGAGCAAAGTATTGAGCTGCAGGTCCAGGATGAAGCCCCTTAATCATGGCTTCGATAACAATTTCATTGGGCACCGTTGGTGCCTGCGCCCTCAATCGTAAGAACCTTCGGACATACGCCTGAAGGTATTCTTCGTGATCCTGAACACACTGGAACAATGCTTGAGCTGTGACCGGCTTCGTCTGAAATCCTTGAAAGCTGGTCAGTAACATGTCCTTCAGCTTCTGCCATGAAGTGATTGTTCCTGGCCGAAGGGAGGAATACCAGGTCTGAGCAACATTCCTGACGGCCATAACGAAAGACTTCGCCATGACTGCAGCATTGCCCCCGTACGAAGACACTGTTGCTTCGTAGCTCATCAAGAATTGCTTCGGGTCGGAGTGGCCGTCAAACATGGGAAGCTGAGGTGGCTTATAGGATGGAGGCCAAGGTGTAGCCTGCAGCTCAGCGGACAGAGGAGAAGCATCATCAAAAACAAAATTTCCCTGATGGAAATTGTCATACCAGTCATCTTCGTTGACGAAGCCCTCCTGATGAAGGTCTTTCTGATGAGGCCTTCTGTTCTGCTCATCGTGAGTAAGATGGCGAACTTCCTCAGAGGCTTCGTCTATTTGCCTCTGCAACTCAGCTAGGCGGGCCATCTTCTCCTTCTTCCTCTGCACTTGTTGATGTAGCATCTCCATATCCCTGATTTCTTGGTCTAGCTCTTCTTCCTCGAGCGTCGGGCTGACGGCCTTTCTCTTCTGGCTTCGGGCCTCCCGAAGAGAGACGGTCTCCTGGTTGTGGTCCAGCGGTTGCAGTGCTGAAGCCCCAATCGCTGAAGCTTTCTTCGGCGCCATAGCGAAGGTCTATAGCTTCCGAAGGTGTTCAAAAAAGCTCGAAGTGGAAGTGAGTTCACCGGAGGTGGGCGCCAATGTTGGGGACTTGTTCTCAAATGCTAAGAGTTAAGAGCAAGGCAACATAAAAAGTGTTAAACATTAAGGTCCTTCGTCCTTCGAAACATCATGTCCCTTCGGGAAATAATGATTTAGGACGAAGGTCATAAGAGACATACCTTCGTAAATATAATAAGTAATGCCGAAGGATTCATATAAAGCGTGAAATATAAATATCAACATAAAATCATTTCTATTTTATTAACATGGAGAAATAGAAATGATTTCAAATTACAAATGTACCTTCGGTCCTGAGAGAAGGTAAAAAGTACAAGCGTGACGCAAAAGCCAATGTCAAGTCAGCGTGAACAGTACGGGAGTACTGTTCATCTATTTATAGGCGCGGGACGCAGCCCACGTAAAATTACATCCATGTCCATTACATTTGTTAATGGCTTATGGAAATTTGTCAAGGCCCACGTAGTCTTTTCATCTTTAAGTCGGTTCCCTTTTCTGCTATCGTGACGAAGCTTCCCCGCACACAGCTTCGGCTGCGCTCGTGCTTCGTCTGGTTCAGGCTTCGTCCTGGCCGTGCTTCGTATTCATAATTCTGAATCCGAGAATACCTGTTCACATAATCCACTTGGAAAACATTGTCAAATCATGTTTTTGAGGACCTTCGGAGGACGAAGGCCCCCAACACATCCTATGAACTCCTAACCGGTAAAAAGCCAAATATTTCATATTTTAGAGTTTTTGGTAGCAAATGTTTTATTCTTGTCAAAAGAAGTAGAAAATCTAAATTTGCTCCTAAAACTGTAGAAGGCTTTTTACTAGGATATGATTCAAACACAAGGGCATATAGAGTCTTTAACAAGTCCTCGGGACTAGTTGAAGTTTCTTGTGACGTTGTGTTTGATGAGACTAACGGCTCTCAAGTAGAGCAAGTTGATCTTGATGAGATAGGTGAAGAACAGGCTCCATGTATCACGCTAAAGAACATGTCCATTGGGGATGTGTGTTCTAAGGAATCCGAAGAGCCTCCACATACACAAGATCAACCATACTCCTCCACGCAAGCATCTCCGCCAACCCAAAATGAGGACGAGGCTCAAGTTGATGAAGGAGAAGATCAAAGAGATGAGCCCCCTCAAGATGACGACAACGATCAAGGGGGAGATACAAATGATCAAGACAAGGAGGATGAACAACCAAGGCCGCCACACCCAAGAGTCCACCAAGCAATCCAACGAGATCACCCGTCGACACCATCCTCGGCGACATTCATAAGGGGGTAACTACTCGATCTCGTGTTGCACATTTTTGTGAGCATTACTCTTTTATTTCCTCTATTGAGCCACACAGGGTAGAGGAAGCACTACAAGATTCGGATTGGGTGATGGCGATGCAAGAGGAGCTCAACAATTTCACGAGGAACGAGGTATGACATTTAGTTCCACGTCCTAACCAAAATGTTGTAGGAACCAAATGGGTCTTCCGCAACAAGCAAGATGAGCATGGTGTGGTGACAAGGAACAAAGCTCGACTCGTGGCCAAGGGGTATTCACAAGTCGAAGGTTTGGATTTTGGTGAAACCTATGCACCCGTAGCTAGGCTTGAGTCAATTCGTATATTATTGGCCTATGCTACTTACCATGGCTTCAAGCTTTACCAAATGGACGTGAAGAGTGCCTTCCTCAACGGACCGATCAAGGAGGAGGTCTATGTTGAGCAACCTCCCAGCTTTGAAGACAGTGAGTATCCTAATCATGTCTATAGGCTCTCTAAGGCGCTTTATGGGCTCAAGCAAGCCCCAAGAGCATGGTATGAATGCCTTAGAGATTTCCTTATTGCAAATGGCTTCAAAGTCGGCAAGGCCGATCCTACTTTATTCACTAAAACTCTTGACAATGATTTGTTTGTATGTCAAATTTATGTTGATGATATCATATTTGGGTCTACTAACGAATCTACTTGTGAAGAATTTAGTAGGATCATGACACAAAAATTCGAGATGTCTATGATGGGGGAGTTGAAGTATTTTCTAGGATTCCAAGTCAAGCAACTCCAAGAGGGCACCTTCATTAGCCAAACGAAGTATACTCAAGACATTCTAAGCAAGTTTGGAATGAAGGATGCCAAGCCCATCAAGACTCCCATGGGAACAAATGGGCATCTCAACCTCGACACGGGAGGTAAGTCCGTGGATCAAAAGGTATACCGGTCGATGATTGGTTCATTGCTTTATTTGTGTGCATCTCGACTGGACATTATGCTTTCTGTTTGCATGTGTGCAAGATTCCAAGCCGACCCTAAGGAATCACACCTTACGGTCGTAAAACGAATCTTGAGATATTTGGCTTACTCACCTAAGTTTGGGCTTTAGTACCCTCGGGGATCCACATTTGATTTGATTGGTTATTCGGATGCCGATTGGGCAGGGTGTAAGATTAATAGGAAGAGCACATCGGGGACTTGCCAGTTCTTGGGAAGATCCTTGGTGTCTTGGGCTTCAAAGAAGCAAAATTCGGTCGCTCTTTCTACCGCCGAAGCCGAGTATATTGCCGCAGGCCACTGTTGCGCGCAATTGCTTTGGATGAGGCAAACCCTGCGGGACTATGGTTACAAATTGACCAAAGTTCCTCTTCTATGTGATAATGAGAGTGCAATCCGCATGGCGGATAATCCCGTTGAGCATAGCGCACTAAACACATAGCCATTCGGTATCATTTTCTTCGGGATCACCAACAAAAGGGGGATATCGAGATTTCATACATTAACACTAAAGATCAATTAGCCGATATCTTTACCAAGCCTCTTGATGAACAAACTTTTACCAAACTTAGGCATGAGCTCAATATTCTTGATTCTAGGAATTTCTTTTGCTAAAACTTGCACACATAGCTTATAAATATACCTTTGATCATGTCTCTTTTATATGCTATGACTAATGTGTTTTCAAGTGTATTTTAAACCAAGTCATAGGTATATTGAAAGGAACTTGGAGTCTTCGGCGAAGACAAAGGCTTCCACTCCACTCTACTACTCATCCTTCGTCGTCGCTCCGCATCACTCTCTGTCTTTGGTATAATCTTCACTCATATGTTTTATTTGCCAAAGGGGAGAACGTAGTTAGGAAAGGGCTTATATCTCACTCAAAGTATCCGTTTTTGGCGATTCATGCCAAAGGGGGAGAAAGTCTGAGCCCAAAGCAAAAGGACCGCACCACCACCCTAATTTTAAAATTAATGTTTTTTAATTGAAAAATTTCAAATTGGTATCTCTTTGTGTTCTAAAGGGGGAGCAAGTAGTATTTTCAAAACTTGATATCTTAAAACCCTCTTGAACACTAAGAGGAGAATTTATTTGAGGGGGAGTTTTGTTAAGTCAAAGGAAAAGCATTTGGAACAAAAGGAGAAAATTTCAAATCTTGAAAATGCTTCGCAAAATCTTATTCATTTATCTTTGACTGTTTGCAAAAGAACTTTGAAAAGGAGTTACAAAAATAATTTGCAAAAACAAAACATGTGGTGCAAGCGTGGTCCAAAATATTAATTATAAAGAAACAATCCATGCATATCTTGTAAGTATTTATATTGGCTCAATTCCAAGCAACCTTTGCACTTACATTATGTAAACTAGTTCAATTATGCACCTCTATATTTGCTTTGGTTTGTGTTGGCATCAATCACCAAAAAGGGGGAGATTGAAAGGGAATTAGGCTTACACCTAGTCCCTAATTAATTTTGGTGGTTGAATTGCCCAACACAAATATTTGGACTAACTAGTTTGCTCTAGTGTATAAGTTATACAGGTGCCCAAGGTTCACATTTAGCCAATAAAAAGACCAAGTATTGGGTTCAACAAAGGAGCAAGGGACAACCGAAGGCACCTCTGGTCTGGCGCACCGGACTGTCCGGTGTGCCACCGGACATGTCCGGTGCACTAGAGGACTCCGACTCCAAACTCGTCACCTTCGGGAAATTCCAGAGGCGACTCCGCTATAATTCAACAGACTGTCCGGTGTACACCGGACATGTCCGGTGCTCCAAGGATGAGCGGCCTCGCGAACTCGGCTGCCTCGGGAATTCACTTCGGTTGCTCCGCTATAATTCACCGGACTGTCCGATGTACACCGGACTGTCCGGTGTAACAGCGGGGCAACGGCTATTTCGGCGCCAACGGCTACCTGCGACACATTAAATGCGCGCGCTGCGCGCGCAGAGGTCAGGCTCGCCCATGCTGGCGCACCGGACAATCTATAGTGCATGTCCGGTGCGCCACCGGAATCCAGGCGGGCCCAGAAGACAGAGCTCCAATGGTCGAACCCAACGGCTTTTGGTGACGTGGCTGTCGCACCGGACATGTCCGGTGTGCACCGGACTGTCCGGTGCACCATCGAACAGACAGCCTCACCAAACGGCTAGTTTGGTGGTTGGGGCAATAAATACCCCCAACCACCCACCATTCATTGCATCCAAGTTTTCCACTTCTCAACTACTTACAAGAGCTCTAGCATTCAATTCTAGACACACCAAAGAGATTGAATCCTCTCCAAACTCCACACAACGCCCTAGTGATTAGAGAGAGAGATTTGCTTGTGTTCTTTCGAGCTCTTGCGCTTGGATAGCTTTCTTCTTTCTTGATTCTTTCATTGCGATCAAACTCACTTGTAATTGAGGCAAGAGACACCAATCTTGTGGTGGTCCTTGTGAGAACTTTGTGTTCCAAGTGATTGAGAAGAGAAAGCTCACTCGGTCCGAGGGACCGTTTGAGAGAGGGTAAGGGTTGAAAGAGACCCGGCCTTTGTGGCCTCCTCAACGGGGAGTAGGTTTGAGAGAACCGAACCTCGGTAAAACAAATCCGCGTGTCTCACTTCATTATTCGCTTGCGATTTGTTTTGCACCCTCTCTCGTGGACTCTATTATATTTCTAACGCTAACCCGGCTTGTAGTTGTGATTATTTTTGAGAATTTCAGTTTCGCCATATTCACCCCCCCCTCTAGGCGACTTTTAGGTTCAATAAAAGAGAGCAAAGGGACAACCGAAGGCACCCTGGTCTGGCACACCGGACTGTCCGGTGTGCCACCGGACAGTGTCCGGTGCACCACCGGACAGTGTCCGGTGCACCACCGGACAGTGTCCGGTGCACCACCGGACAGTGTCCGGTGCACCAGGGGACTCCAAGCTAAACTTCGCACCTTCGGGAAAACTCAGAGCCGCCGCGCTATAATTCACCGGACTGTCCGGTGTACACCGGACAGTGTCCGGTGCTCCAAGGAGAAGCGACTCTGAACTCGCCAGCTTCGGGAATCCGCTCCGATATAATTCACCGGACATGTCCGGTGCACACCGGACTGTCCGGTGTGACAGCGGAGCAATGGCTACTTCATGCCAACAGTCACCTGTAGAAGCAATTAATGCGCGCCAGAGCGCGCAGAAGTCAGGCACGCGCGAGGTGGCGCACCGGACACTCTACAGTACATGTCCGGTGCGCCACCGGACAGCCAGGCGGTCCCACAAGACTGAGCTCAACGGTCGAACCCTAACGGTCTGCTGACGTAGGCTGGCGTACCGGACAGTGTCCGGTGGCGCACCGGACTGTCCGGTGCGCCATGCGACAGCAGCCTTCATCAAACGGCTAGTTTGGTGGTTGGGGCTATAAATACCCCCAACCACCCCACATTCAAGTCATCCAAGTTTTCACACTTCTACACCTTACAAGAGCTCTAACATTCAACTCTAAACACACCCAAGTGATCAAATCCTCTCCAATTCCACATAAAGCCTTAGTGACTAATGAGAGAGATTTGTTGTGTTCTTTTGAGCTCTTGCGCTTGGATTGCTTCTTTTCTTTCTCATTTGTTCTTGTGATCAAAACTCATTTGTAACCGAGGCAAGAGACACCAATTGTGTGGTGGTCCTTGCGGGGAAGTTTTGTTCCCGGTTGATTTGAGAAGAGAAGCTCACTCAGTCCGAGGGACCGTTTGAGAGAGGGAAAGGGTTGAGATAGACCCGGCCTTTGTGGCCTCCTCAACGGGAAGTAGGTTTGAGAGAACCGAACCTCGGTAAAACAAATCCACGTGTCTCACTTTTTATTCGCTAGCGATTTGTTTTGCTCCCTCTCTCGGACTCATTATTATTTCTAACGCTAACCCGGCTTGTAGGTGTTTAAATTGTTAAATTTTAGTTTCGCCCTATTCACCCCCCTCTAGGCGACTTTCAGTGGAGATCATGGGCGAGACAATCTCGTTCGCCCCTCGGAAGGCCATCAAGTCCCAAGTCTTGGCAGACTTTGTGGCTGAATGGGTCGACACCCAGCTTCCAGCAGCTCCGATCCAACCGGAACTCTGGACCATGTTTTTCGACGGGTCGCTGATGAAAACAGGAGCGGGCGCGGGCCTGCTCTTCATCTCACCCCTCGAGAAGCACCTCCGCTACGTGCTGCACCTCCATTTCCCGGCGTCCAACAATGTGGCCGAGTATGAGGCTCTGGTTAACGGGTTGCACATCGCCATCGAGCTAGGGGTCCAGCGCCTCGACGCTCGTGGTGACTCGCTGCTTGTCATCGACCAAGTCATGAAGAACTCCCACTGCCGTGACCCGAAGATGGAAGCCTACTGCGATGAGGTTCGACGCCTGGAGGATAAGTTCTACGGGGTCGAGCTCAACCACGTCGCTCGACGATACAACGAGACTGCAGACGAGCTGGCTAAGATAGCCTCGGGGCGGACAACGGTTCCTCCGGACGTCTTCTCCCAAGACCTACATCAACCCTCCGTCAAGACTGACGACACGCCCGAGCCCGAGAAGGCCTCGGCTCTGCCCGAGACGCCCTCGGCTCAGCCCGAGGCAGCCTCGGCCCCCGAGGGTGAGGCACTGCGCGTCAAGGAAGAACAGAATGGGGTCACGCCTAATCGAAACTGGCAGACCCCATACCTGCAATATTTCCACCGAGGAGAGCTACCCCTCGACAGAGCCGAAGCTCGGCGACTGGCGCGGCGTGCCAAGTCGTTCGTCTTGCTGGGTGACGGAAAGGAGCTCTACCACCGCAGCCCCTCAGGCATCCTCCAGCGATGCATATCCATCACCGAAGGTTAGGAGTTATTGCAAGAAATACACTCGGGGGCTTGCGGTCACCACGCAGCACCTCGGGCCCTCGTGGGAAACGCCTTCCGACAGGGTTTCTACTGGCCAACCGCGGTGGCCGACGCCACTAGGATTGTACACACCTGCCAAGGGTGTTAATTCTACGCAAGGCAGACGCACCTGCCCGCTCAGGCCTTACAAACAATACCCATCACCTGGTCGTTTGCTGTGTGGGGTCTGGACCTCGTCAGTCCCTTGCAGAAGGCACCCAGGGGCTTCACGCACCTGCTGGTCGCCATCGACAAATTCTCTAAGTGGATCGAGGTCCGACCCCTAAACAGCATCAGGTCCGAACAGGCAGTGGCGTTCTTCACCAACATCATCCATCGCTTCGGGGTCCCGAACTCCATCATCACCGACAACGGCACCCAGTTCACTGGCAGGAAGTTCCTGGACTAGAGATGGCAACGGATACCCGCGACCCGATACCCGATGGGTATTTACTCTATTAGGGTATGTACGTGGGCTAAATATTTTATTCGTGGGTCTGTTATTGGGCAAAAATCTTCACCCAATGGGTAAACGGGTATTAGAACGTTCCGCCTTCACCCATACCCGTTAACCCGTGGGTATAAAATACCCAGTATAAACTTAGCCCAAGCATGAACTTTGACTTTAGTCATCCATATTTTTTACTATTTAACAACCTTTTAGTCCATAATGTCATAGAAGGTTTAACGACAATTTAATGACCATGTAATGTGCTATGTAGTACTATCCTAGTGTTACTAATTTATCCAATTATCTTTGATGTGTTGAATGGATGGTTAAATGATGCTAAAAATTTTGTAATGGTATTTAGATGGATATACTTGACATTTGTATCATATAATATTTTGATAGATGTTTAGCTTTTGTGGGTACGGGTGACCCGATGGGTGACCCATACCCACATGGGTATGGGTATGGGGGTAAATCCATACCCGCCAGTGCATATGGGTGACCCGATGGGGTTATTTTTGTGTTGTGGGTATGGGTATGGGGTAGTAATACCCGGTGGGTATTTACCCATTGCCATCTCTATCCTGGACTTCTGCAAGGACCACCACATCCGGGTGGACTGGGCCGCCGTAGCTCACCCCATGACGAATGGGCAGGTAGAGCGTGCCAACGTCATGATTCTACAGGGACTCAAGCCAAGGATCTACAACGACCTCAACAAGTTCGGCAGGCGATGGATGAAGGAACTCCCCTCGGTGGTCTGGAGTCTGAGGACGACGCCAAGCTGAGCCACGGGCTTCACGCCGTTTTTTCTAGTCTATGCGGCCAAGGCTATCTTGCCCACAGACTTAGAATACGGCTCCCCGAGGACAAGGGCATACGACGCCCGAAGCAACCAGACAAGCCGAGAAGACTCTCTGGACCA
Source organism: Zea luxurians (assembly GCA_029449295.1). Classification (NCBI taxonomy): domain Eukaryota; kingdom Viridiplantae; phylum Streptophyta; class Magnoliopsida; order Poales; family Poaceae; genus Zea; species Zea luxurians. Next base: position 127,339,041 of record JAOPSE010000010.1, read on the forward strand.
GCTGGAAGAGGCTCGAGACATGACCATACTACACTCGGCGCGGTATCAGCAGTCCCTGCGACGCTACCACGCCCGAGGGGTTCGGTCCCGAGACCCCCAAGTGGGCGACTTGGTGCTTCGGCTACGACAAGACGCCCGAGGGCGCCACAAGCTCATGCCTCCCTGGGAAGGGTCATTCATCATCGCTAAGATTCTAAAGCCCGGAACCTACAAGCTAGCCAACAATCAAGGCGAGGTCTACAGCAACGCTTGGAACATCCGACAGCTACGTTGCTTCTACCCTTAAGATGTTTTCAAGTTGTTCATGTACCTCGTTTACATACACAAGCAAAGTCTAACCATCAAGGAAGGGTCAGCCTTGCCTCGGCAAAGCCCAACCCTCCCTCGGGGCTAGAAGGGGGGAACCCCCTCTGCGTCAAAATTTTCCTCGGAAAAAGTCTTTCTGCCAGAACATCTTTCGTGCTTTTCGACTACTTCGATAGTGGAATCCTGAAAACGACGGAGTGCACGTAAGCAGGCAAGGCCGATCGAGCCAAGGGACTCCTACGCCTCCGGGATACGGATACCTCACTCATCACCTTCTGCGATAAGTAACTCATGCTTGGATAAGCGAATCCGCTGTTCGAACAAGTCTTAGTGCTCGAAATTTTTTCGGCCGAAACGATTTTTCGTGCCATCTCGACTATATCGATAACAGAATCCTACGGACGAGTAAGAGTACACGTAAGCGGCAAGGCCGACCGAGCCGAGGGACTCCTACGCCTCCGGGATACGGATACCTCACTCATCACCTTCTACGATAAGTAACTCTCGCTCGGATAAACGATTCTGTTACCGACGAACAAGTCCTGATACTCGAAACAAGGGGAAAAGAAACGCAGCTTTACAGCATAACGACGGTATGTTCGGGCCTCGGCAGCCGCAAAAAACATACGCACACTACAGACAAACTGTTCCTACAGGTTCAGACGTCGGTAGGAGGAGCAGCATCACCCTCGGCATCGACTCCACCTTCGGCGGAATCCGACCCGGCCTCGGACAGCAACACGATCGAAGGATCTCCACCTCGAAGGAAGATGTCAGCACCGCGCCTAGGCATCGCCGCCAGGGCCTCCTCCAGGAACCCGACCCAAGCAGACGGCCGGATCGGCCGCTCCGTAGCCTCAGCCAGCTGTTCCCCGAGGGCACCAGCCCGGCTCATGGCCTCGGCAGCCCGACTCTAGGGTTGGTCCCGCCAGTGGACAACCTGGCCAGGTCCCAGCCGCCACTGCAACGCCTCCTCGGCCTGGGAAGTCCCCTACTCCTGGGCCGACGAAGTTTCTTCTCCAGCCAACTCTGCCTCTGTCCATGCTGACATCGCTGCCTCCGGCTTCAGCTCATCGCAGAGCAGCCAAGGGTTCCTTCACTAAGCAAGAGAAGCCTCGAGCGGTAAGGCCGACCGAGCCGAGGGACTCCTACGCCTCTGGGATACGGATACCTCACTCGTCACCTTCCGCACAGGGCAACTCACACTTGGTTAAGCGGTCCAGCTAGTCGACAGTCAAGTCCTGGTGCTCAAAATGGGGAAGAAACATGGCTCTACACCGAAATGTTCAGGCCCCGACAGCCACAATGAACATACGCTGGCACTCAAGATGCCATTACAAATGGGACTCCGGTTCCGTTCCCGCGGGTATGAACAACCTCCATACCAGGAGGCCCACGGGACGACGAACTCCAAGCGGCACACCGCCGCCCACTCCTACGGCAGCAACAACGACCTCCGCTTCGGGCGGCCAAACAGCAGCAGCGATGACCTCAGGGCAGACGCTGCTGCGACAAGGCCCTCGCCCACGTCTCCACTCGAGGGGTGAGGACAAGCCATTCAAGCCAGGGAGACGAAGGTCTAGGGGTGCAGGCAGAGTTGGCGACCTCGTCGGCAGAGAAACCTTCTCCGGCTGCTACCACCTCAGCACCGACGGCGGCGTCCACCTATCCGCCAACACCGCACCAGCGGGCGCCGGCCGCCCCGAAGCGCACCGGCAGGTCCTCACTCCCGTCCTTGTCACGAGAACGAGAATGGGATCGTCCCAGAACACGAGTACCGCGCTCGCGGCGTACGGCGTGTTGTGAGACCCCCCGGTGCGGCTGGCCACCGTCGCCCGGACAGAGGACGGAATGCTGCACCCTAGCTGGGCAGCAGCAGTCCCCCTTCCCCGGCATGGCTAGAGGACGCCTCCTCCGCAGAGCTGGAGGATGGTTTCCGCCCCAAGAAGCTGGAGGAGGGAGCGGGACGCCAGCCCACGCGAAGGCAAGCTCCGGCTCAGCTCGCCCTCCTCCCCAGCTGAGGGCGGGGCGGAGGCCGCAGCCCGGCTCGCTTCTCTCCACCAAACTGCCCATTGGTGGGGGAACGCAGCCGGGCCGCAGGACGAAAATCCTTGAAGCCGAGCGATGGCTGAAAGGTACCAACCTCCACAAGGTTGCGCTCCTTCCACAACAAGACGAAGACAACGCGGGCGCTCCCCATCCGGGGGCTCGGAAGGCGGAAGGACGCGACGCATGAGGAAAGTGCAAAGGCGTGGCTACCACCCAGGAGGTCGATCCCTTTTTAAAGATGACTCTCTCCACTTGCGTCCTCAACCGTCGCGGACTAAGTCTTCACCAACACGCTCCAAGGTCCTCTTCCTACAACACAGGGGCTGGGCCCCACGCGTCATGCAAGCTGGCCCAGGACAGAAGAAGCCAAACCGCCACGCGCGGAGCGTGTAACCGCCCAGCGGTTACAAGCATTCCTCCGTCTTCGCCCAAACCAGCGGGTGAAAGGGCGGACCGCCATGCAGGCGGCATGCAACTGCACCAAGGAGGCGCACCCTTTCGACTTCGACGCATCCAGCATGGAGGCCCAGACCCACACGTCATGTAACCGGCGCGCCGGTTACTACGTGCAAAAAAACTGCAGCGCCACTTACGCCAACGCCGCGCCTTCTCGACTACGAAACCAGTGCAGCGACTCAAGGCAACCGTGCGCATGGCCCAGCAGTGCCAACCAGGCACGCCGGTCACGGGTCAGTCAGCCGCGAGAGAAGGCACGATAGTCAGTATGGCCAGAAGTGGGCCGGCAGTAATGGCGGCGGCAGGCGGGCGGAAGCAGCAGTCAAATCATCTGCAGTCTCACGTCCCCTCCTAGAACAGCGAGAGAGCCCTCTCCCACGGCGTGAAGACGACGCGCCCGTGTCCCGTTCCTCGAACGGCTCGCGCATGCACAATGGCTGCCCCGCGAACCACTCGTCCCATCGCATTAACTCTGCGGCAGGGCAGGCGACACCTTTGGCAGGCGAAGCGGGCGACGCTTCACCTCCGCCATAATGACCGCGTCAAAAAAGGTGTGCCACGTCATTCAATTTCGTATCCTTTTCTTCTTCCCCTTTCTCTCTCTTGCTACAGGGATCGGGAAAGGGGGATACTCCGAAAGGGATCCTTCTCCGCGAAGGAAGCGGGCCCCAAGCCCCCCTACTGATCAGAGGTTCGAAGGCTGGCCCCTCGAAAGGGTTCGACAGCCGCCTCAGAGCACTCAGGCTCCGCGCCCACTACTAGTCAGAGGTTCGAAGGCTGGCCCCTCGGAAGGGTTCGACAGCCGCCTCAGGCCACTCAGGCTCCGCGCCCAATACTGATCAGGGGTTCGCAGGCTGGCCCCCCGACGGGTTCGACAGCCGCCCCAGAGCACGCGGAGTGAGGGATGACTCTGGGTACGTTCGATACATAACCAAGGCTTGGGCTACGCTCCCGAGGTACCCTAGGACATTTCCGAGACCAGCAGGAGCGATTCTGTAACGGAATCCCATCAGAGGGAGGCATCAAGCCCTCGGACCCTATCGAACGGGACCGGGTCCGGCAAATCACCTGCAGGTACTTTTGGAGCGCGCCTCTGGGCCACTAGCCAACCCTTATCGAACGGGGCACGGGCGTCCACTCGGATCACCCGTTAGCAACTCACTAGAGACACCATGTTCGGCGCCCTCAGAGGGCAACATGGCGCTTTCCCCCCTCCTCCTTGCGGAAAGGCGATGCAGGGGCGTATGAAAAAAGCCGAGTCTGCCCTTGACTGTTCTCTCACCCTGTGCAGAGGCTCGGGGGCTGCTCTCACAAACCCGGCTCCGACCAACCCGTTGACAGCGTCAACATACCAGCCCGAGAACTCAGAACCTGACTATGCACCTGGACAACGACCAGTTCGCATGAGGGAACAACCAGACCGGCCGAGCCATCATGAAAGGCACTAAGACCTCGAAGGAGTCAAACCACTCCTCCAAGGCCTCGGGGGCTACACCCGGCGGGTGCGCTCGCGCGCACCCACCGGAACAAAATGCAACCGAGAAAGGCCGGTCCCCTTGCAAAAAAGTGCGACAAAGCCTCCAAGCGAGTACCCACACTCCCTTTGAGGCTCAGGGGCTACTGTCGGGGACCATAATTAGGGGTACCCCAAAGACTCCTAATCTCAGCTGGTAACCCCCATCAGCACAAAGCTGCAAAGGCCTGATGGGCGCAATTCCGGTCAAGGCACCGTCCACTCAAGGGACACGATCTCGCCTCGCCCGTGTGGGGGATAGATATCCCCCGGGTCCACTAAAAGAGTAAAGGACCTCACGAAAGGCCCAAGAGCCCAATAAATCGTAAGGTTATTCTTTCGTGGGCCCGGGGAAAAGCAACCAGCAACGCAGGACGACATGAGGCCGGATTGGTGCGAACCCGGACGGCCCATAGCGTCGAGCGAATGGCTACAACGGAGATCCGACTTTCCCGCGTCGGGGCCTCCATGCAACGGAGCCGCGTGAAGATAAGTCGGCGAGGGTTACGTAAAGGATAATCTCGAGAGGTTCACTATCTTTTAGCCACTTGTTGTTATCCTATCCATATGTACTGCCCCACGGTCGAGTATATAAGGCCTAGGGGGCACCCCTTCAGAACATTCGACCCATTACTTAGCCACCCACCTCAACTCTCTGTATTCTTAATCTGGAGAGCTCTCCTGTAATCATTCCCACCAAGCATACTCATCAGGACGTAGGGTGTTACGCATCACTAAGCGGCCCGAACCTGTAAACCTTGTCTACCGTCTCTCGTGCGATCAGCACGAACCATTTTGCTACAGTTGTCGACACCTTCCTACTCCTAAAACACCTCGAGGGGTAACCCCAGGTGTGCGGTCGGACCCTAAACACCGACAGCTGGCGCGCCAGGTAGGGGGTGTGTCGACAATCCAAGCTAGCTCAATGGCCATCTCCTTCTACAGCAAGATCGCCCTACGCCCTGGATCTATGTTCTGCTTTGGAACAATCTCATTCATAGCGGACGAAGAAGGAATTCTGCACCGTATCGCAGACCCGGCGGAAAAGGGATCTTCCCCAACAAACTCCGAAAATACCGGAGAAGTGCAATCTCCGACTCTCCGAAAGAAGATCACTACGACGACGGCACCATTCTACCCCGACGTCCTCTTCATCGGAAGGGCGGAATCGCCCGCCATCTCCGATGACGAGCCGACTGTACCCGGGGAGGAACCGCCTCAGCGAGAGTCCCGTCGACGGAGGAACCGGCGCAGGAACGTTCGACGACATCACGCAGCCGGAGAGCAGAATCCAGAGCAACCTGTCTCGCGAGACGAGGTCTCGGAGGTAGGAGAAACCCCAGAAGAACGCGTCTTCAGAGAGCGAAGGAACTCCCGACGACGTGATCGCCGACGAGCTCAGGAACATGCTGAGCAGGATGCAAGGCAACGTCGAGAGAATCCACTCTTCGGGCGCAATCTGAACCCCGACTTCGCCCGAGCCATGAACACGCCGAGCGAAGTCGGAGGGGTGCTGGCTCGGATAGCGGAAGGACTTCCTCGGACTCCTGACGCCGACGGCTACCGACGACTGTTCACCCAGGCGGCCAACCATCTTCTACCGCTTGCTCACCCGCCGAACGATCTACGGCACGCCATCAACAGTCGCCGAGACGCGCGGAGCTCCATCAATGCTTCGCGGGAACGGCGGCATGAGAACGAAATCCGTCGTCGAGAGGAGTACGACAGGGATCATGGCGCCCCGACTCAGAGCCAAGCTACCAGGACTGAGTCGGCAACGGCTTCAACTGGCGGAACCTCCCGGGGACGGTCGAGGAATCACAACCACAACTCCCCTCCCCGGGACAGACATCGACCCCGACGACAGGAGGACACGTGCGGAGTGTCCGCCCTTACTCCGCGCCTTAGGGCCATCCAATGGCCTCCCAACTTCAAGGTATCCAATGTTGACAAATATGAACCTAAGCAGGATCCGTGGGGTTGGCTAGCCGTCTACACCACCGCTGCTCGAGCTGCCGAAGCGTCCGAAGACGTGATGACCGCGTACTTACCCATTGTCCTTGGGCAAGACGCGCTGCAATGGCTGCGACATCTACCACGACACTGCATCGACGTCTGGGGAGATTTCAGTCGGCGCTTCACCGCCAACTTCCAGTCCCTCTCCGACAAGCCGGCGCAGCCATGGGACCTTAAATCTATCAAGCGCCGGGGGGACGAAACTCTCCGGTCGTACCTCAAGAGATTTCAAACCATGAGGAATCGAATCCCCGATGTCACGGAGGCGGCCGTGATCGAGGACTTCTACCGAGGATCTAATGATTCGGTTTTCGTCCGAGCCATACTACAAAAGGCGCCGACCACCTCGGAGGAGCTGTTCCGGGAAGCCGACCTCTACATCACCGCCGACGAGCGAGCCCAGGACCTCATCGGAGGAGCGAAGCCCGCACCGGCTGCACCACGACGCGACACGAACCAGCAACCTGACAAGCGGTGGGAGAAGAGGCCATGCGAAGAAGTGCACGCTGCCGGACCACCTGCCTCTCGCGCTCGAGGAGGACCTCGTGGAGGCGAACGCACGCTGGACGACATCCTCGACGCCCAGTGCCCGTACCACAAGGACATGCGCCACACTCTTCGAAACTGCCGAGACTTCAAACACTCCGTCGGACACGGCCGACCCTTCCAACCTCTGCCTCCTCCTCCGCCGAGGGGAGGACCAGATGAACCACGACAACCCCATCGGCAGGAGGAGGGAGGAGGAGGAGGAGCTTTTCCACGCGTTGACAGGGAGGTCAACGTCATCTTCGGCGGACATGGGTCGCAGGAGAGCAGAAGACAGCAAAAGCTCAATGATCGCCAGGTACTGGTGGCGACCATCGGTCCTCCCGCTCCATACCGGTGGTCGGAGCACCCGATCACCTTCACTCGGGCGGATCAATGGCTCAACTTCGACCACCCGGGCAAGTACCCGCTTCTCGTCGATCCGGTGATCCGAGAAAGCCGGGTGAAAAAGGTGTTAGTGGACGGGGGGAGCAGCATCAACATCACCTTCCCCCGGACACTCCAAAGCTTGGGAGTTCATCTCAAAGAGCTCCATGAGTCGGATACTCCTTTCTTCGGCATCGTGCCGACGGAAGGGGAATACCCGCTGGGCCACATCTACATGCCGGTCACCTTTGGAACTCCGGAAAACTACAGAACCGAGTTCCTAAGGTTTGAAGTAGCAAACTTCGTCTGCGGGTACAATGCCATCATCGGGAGGCCTGGATTGGCCAAGTTCATGGCCATTCCACATTACACCTACATGATACTGAAGATGCCAGGACCGCAAGGGATCATAACTGTGCGCGCCGACTTCCAAGGCGCCGCAGAATGTTTCCGAGTGGCTATTCAAGCAGCCCTCACCGCCAAGCCATCGACAGCTCCCTCCGCAACGGCGAACTCTAAGCCTGAGGAGAACCTCGCAATACCGGCGAATGAAGCTCAGACCGCGACCTCTATGCGGCCGACTGAAGAAACCAAGAGAATCAACCTGGGGTTCGCTGACGAGCGCAAGACGGCCATCATCAGCTCCAGTTTGGATGACAAATAGGAAAGCGCGCTCGTCCAGTTTCTGCAAGATAACCGAGATGTATTCGCATGGCAACCTGCGGATATGCCGGGAGTCCCGAGAGAACTGGCCGAGCACAAACTGAAGGTTTTTCCCCAGGCGAGGCCGATTCGACAGAAATTACGTCGTTTCACGCCTGATAAGAGGGAAGCTATTCGCGCTGAGTTAGCTCGCTTGGTCGCGGCCGGATTCATTAGAGAAGTATTACACCCCGAGTGGTTAGCCAATCCTGTTCTTGTACTCAAAAAGAATAAAGTGGACTGGCGCATGTGTGTTGATTATACTGATCTCAACAAACACTGTCCGAAGGATCCCTTCGGGCTCCCGAGGATAGATCAGGTGGTGGACTCCACCGCTGGATGTTCTATGCTGTCTTTCTTGGATTGCTATTCCGGGTACCATCAAATCAGCCTGGCAAAGGAAGACGAAGAAAAGACGGCATTCATTACCCCGTTTGGTGCTTTCTGTTATACCTCCATGCCGTTTGGCCTCAAAAACGCTGGAGCGACTTACCAGAGAGCTATTCAAACATGCTTAGCCGATCACTGGGGCAGGCGTGTGGAGGCTTATGTGGATGACGTGGTGATCAAAACACAGGACTCAAAAGACTTCATCGAAGATTTGCAACTGGTTTTCAACAGCCTGAGGCGGTATAGATGGAAGCTTAATCCCGAGAAATGTGTTTTTGGGGTACCAGCCGGAAAGTTGCTCGGATTTATTGTCAGCCACCGAGGAATTGAGGCTAATCCGGATAAGATTGAAGCTATCATGAAGATGGAAGCACCTCGATCGCAGAAGAAGGTTCAGCGACTCACTGGATGCATGGCAGCTTTAAGCAGATTTATATCCAGGCTGGGGGAAAAAGGTTTGCCGTTTTACAAGTTACTCAAGAAGGTGGATAAATTTCAGTGGACTTCAGAAGCACAAGAAGCTCTAGATGCTCTGAAGAAATTCTTGACAACACCGCCGGTACTGAAACCACCTCGGCGAGCTACATCAACTCAACCAGCCGAAGATTTGCTATTGTACATCTCTTGCACGACTCACGTGGTGAGCACCGCGTTGGTAGTCGAGCGAGTAGAAGAAGGGCATGCCTATCCAATACAACACCCTGTCTACTTCATTAGTGAAGTCCTCGGCCCCTCAAAGAAAAAGTATCCTCAAGTTCAGAAACTATTGTATGCAGTACTTCTAACTGCCCGCAAGCTGCGTCACTACTTTGACGACCACAAAGTCATAGTAGTCACAAGTTTTCCAATAGGGGATATTCTTCACAACAAGGAAGCCATCGGTCGAATAGCCAAGTGGGCCTGTGAGCTGGGATCTCATGACATCGAGTTTCGGCCTCGTACTGCCATCAAAACCCAAGCACTGGTTGATTTCGTATCAGAGTGGACTGAACAACAAGTACCAGACAACCCGGAGACTGCAGAAGTATGGCGAATGTATTTTGATGGCTCACTCAAGCTGCAGGGAGCAGGAGCGGGGATTCTTTTCGCTGCACCTGGAGGCGAACACCTCAAGTACGCCCTCCAGCTGCTATTCCCGGCCTCCAACAATGCAGCCGAGTATGAAGCTTTGATCCATGGATTGAACATTGCCATATCATTGGGGGTCAAAAGATTAATGGTATATGGGGATTCTCTGGTAGTCATCAGCCAGATAAATAAGGAGTGGGATTGCTCAAACGATTCGATGGGAAGATACTGCACTGCCGTCCGAAAACTGGAGGATAAATTCGAGGGTCTAGAATTTCATCATGTGGAAAGAGACCGGAACACGGCAGCCGATGTACTGTCCAAGCTAGGGTCCAGTCGAGCTCAGGTCCCACCCGGGGTTTTTGTGCAAGAAATTCTGCAGCCAAGTATCTCAATGGATCAAATGGAAGAGTGCAACGTCATAGGTCAACCTGAATCAGATCCCGATGACTGGAGAAAGCCAATCATTAAGTACATAAGGAATGAAGAAGAACCAGACGATAAGAACTTGGCAGAGCGCATTGCAAGACAGTCGGCTCATTATACACTTATTGGGGAGACATTATACAGAAGGGGAGCATTAGGCGTCTTCATGAAGTGCATTCTCCCATCCACTGGAAAGCAACTCTTAGAAGAGGTCCACGCTGGACAATGTGGGATACATGCAGCCTCCAGAACACTAGTTGGGAAGGTCTTCAGGTCAGGATTCTATTGGCCAACAGCAAAGAATGATGCAGCCGAGTTAGTTCAGAGGTGCGAAGCCTGCCAATACTTGTCAAAGCAACAACACCTGCCAGCACAGCAGCTGCAGACCATACCAGTAACTTGGCCTTTTGCATGCTGGGGGCTGGATATGATTGGACCTTTCAAGAAAGCTCAAGGGGGATATACTCATGTGTTGGTAGCGATTGACAAGTTCACTAAATGGATAGAATTCAAGCCCATTGCCTCCTTGACTTCTGCCAAGGCCGTGGAATTCATACAAGACATAATATTCAGATTCGGGATACCCAACAGCATCATAACTGATTTAGGATCCAATTTCACGAGTTCAGAATTCTTTGACTTCTGCGAGCAAAAGAGCATTCAGATCAAGTATGCATCTGTAGCCCATCCAAGAGCCAACGGGCAGGTTGAACGAGCTAATGGGATGATTTTGGATGCACTTAGGAAAAAGATTTTCGATAAGAACGAAAAATTCGCAGGAAAGTGGATAAGGGAATTACCTTATGTTGTTTGGAGCCTAAGAACCCAACCTAGCCGAGCTTTGCATGGAAACACTCCTTTCTTCATGGTCTATGGGTCGGAGGCAGTGCTGCCTGCTGATCTCAAGTTTGGGGCGCCAAGGCTGATCTTTGAAAGTATAGTAGAAGCTGAGACCACCAGGCTGGAGGACATAGACGTACTCGAGGAAGAACGGCTAAGCGCAGTAATCCAATCAGCAAGATACCAGCAGACTCTAAGGCGCTATCACGACAAGGCTGTGCGGCAACGATTCTTCTCAGTAGGGGAGCTCGTCCTTCGCCGAATTCTAACGGGAGAAGGACGACATAAGTTATCACCCTTATGGGAAGGACCCTTCATAGTAGCAGAAGTCACTCGGCCCGGATCATATCGCCTCACTCAGATGGATGGCACGGAAGTTGGGAACTCCTGGAACATAGAGCACCTGAGAAAGTTTTATCCTTAGCCGTACCTCAAAACTGCTGGGATAACAATGATGTACTCTGTAAAGTGGAAATATGTCATCAATAAAGAAAAGGTTTCAAGGATACTCAATTTATTTACGATTGACTTGCGTTCTTACTTAACTCGGGGTGACCACTATGCCCTGCTAACGGAGCAATCGACTTAAGCCGGCAACGACTTAAGGCGGTGCGACATGCTCACGCTTACTTAACTCGGGGTGACCACTATGCCCTGCTAACGGAGCAATCGACTTAAGCCGGCAACGACTTAAGGCGGTGCGACATGCTCACGCTTACTTAACTCGGGGTGACCACTATGCCCTGCTAACGGAGCAATCGACTTAAGTCGGCAACGACTTAAGGCGGTGCGACATGCTCACGCTTACTTAACTCAGGGTGACCACTATGCCCTGCTAACGGAGCAATCGACTTAAGTCGGCAACGACTTAAGGCGGTGCGACATGCTCACGCCTACTTAACTCGGGGTGACCACTATGCCCTGCCAACGGAGTAATCGACTTAAGTTGGTGGCTACTAAAGACCAATGCAGCACGCTCTCGCCTATATAATTCAGGGGATGATTTCCATATCCCACAGACAAAATTCATAGTCATCATGCGTCATAACTTCCAAACTCGTTAACTAAAAAAAAATTACGATACAATGAGAGAGTAACTATGTTTTTCAAATAAACCGGTGTCCTCAAACAAATGTTCAATCATGCAAGCTGCGCGCTTGAAGCACACGAAATGTTTTCTCTATTTTGCAATGTCTTTTCCAGGAGCAATTGACGAAGAAGGACGACTCGAGGAATCAGGGGCAGCGTTCACGTCAGCCCTTATATCTTCAGGAACGACTACGCCAGGTCTCCTCATCAGGATTCGTCCCGCCCGAATGGCCTTATCCATGGCCCTATCGCGTTGGGCTCTCAGAGTACTGGAAGTCTCTTCAGCAACCTTGACAGCCAACTGGGCAGCCTCTAACTCCTGGGTAACAGATTTCTTGGAAGCACGCAAGTTCTTGATGACAACGTCTTTAGCCGATATCAACTCCCGAAGGCGAATCACATCATCCAAAGACTCCTGCAGCTTATAGCGAAGATTATTTAACTCTTCCATGGAAAAGCGATGACTCCTCTCCAGAATAGTCAACGAGTTGCTAGAATCTCGATACAACCTATCAAGATTGTCACGAGAAGCCGCAAGGATACGTTTTTCTTCCTGCAAGCACAAATCAGTCCCTTCAGAAAACCAGGCAAATAATAGGAGTATAGCAAGGCAAAGGCACAGTTTCGTATATCACCTTTTCAGAGTCGAGCTGAGCATGCAGGGAAGAACTCAACGCATTGGCGTCATCCAAGGCGGCAGAGACTTGACTCAGCTCAATCTGACCTTGAGAGTACTTTTCCTCAAGATCAGTGCATCGCTGAGACAGTTCAGCCCGATCTTGAGAACGTTTCTCCTCAAGAAGTGTAATCTGTCGAGTCATTCCTAGCAAAAGGTAACCAAACAAAACGAGGTCAGAAGATAAAACAGTCCACAACAAGCGCGAAGAAAAGAAAAAAGGGCACTAACCAGCGTTAGCCGCCTCCAACTCGGATACACGGCGATGAAGCGACACCGGATTCCAACACGAAAAGGATGAAGCCACTTCTGGGATAGGAGCACCATGCAATTTCAGCTGGCTGGTCATCCCATCCACCAAAACCTGATGAGAAGAACAGATGAGCTTAATGGCAAAAGTTCATGTAAAAGTCGAGCTAAGAAACAGCACAGTACCTGGAGATTGGAGAAGAACGAAGGGATCCCCAAGTCAGGAGAAATCAGATGATAACCAGGCGCAAGGTCATCACCCGAAGCAGCATGCAATGGAACAGTGGGAATCAGTTCATCTCCTTCAACAGAGCCGGATACCCGATCAGCGGGGACGCTGCCCTCCAAAGCGACGCCCCGGTCCGAAGTTTGGGCCACCACCATGCAGCCAGAGTGTGGAGGTGACCCAGCGTGAACGTCCATGAAAGTGCCGGAAGGAGACCCTGTTTGGGCACCCTCGGGGACTGGGCCACAGTTGGCACTGCCCACTTGAGCTGGATTATCTCCGGCAGCACCCTCGGGGGCTGGGCAGTAGCTCGCACTCTTCGCCCGGGCTAAGTCATCCCCGACGACACCCTCGGGGGCTGGACATGTGTCAACACCATCCTTGGGGTCCAAACTTTCAGCAGTAACCATCTCTAAGGTTGATGGGCCCTCGGCTACTTCCATGGAATCAGGACAATCCAAGTTAGCATCCCGACCCTCAAGATCGCGCTCTAAGGTCGATGAGGCACGGGATGACCTCAACCCAGCGTCCGGCACGGCACAACAAGCGTCAGTTACATCATCATCCACTGGCCCTGATAGCAAGTCCTCTGGGACCATATCCTCGAGAGTTTGATCGAAGTCGGCCAGGGATATGTTTTGCAGACCAACAAGGGCAGATAAAGCAGGAGAAGGAACTCCACTACTTTCCCCGCTGGCGAGGAATTGCCGACTGTTCTTCCGGGTCAGAGGGACCTCATCCTCTTCCTCTTCGTCGTCTTCATCAGCGACACTGGCAACACCCCCATTGGGTTCAACTACAGATGGACCACACCCATTGGGATCAGCATTGATAAATTCAGGCGCAGGAACCTCCTCAGCAGCAGGAGCCGAGGGACCCGCATCCTGATCCAAGCTAGATACTCGCCGAAGGCGTCTCCTTTTCTTTTTCTGCTCGTCAGCAGGAAGATCAGCTTGATTAACTCGGCAAGGACGCCTCGAGCGAGCACGGACAGGTCTCTGAACATCCAGGGTTATACCGGCCTCTGGGAGAGGTGCCATTGCCAATGTCTCAGCAGGAGTAGCGTCAGAAGAATCTTCAGCCAACATATCAAGCATGGCATTCATTTCCGCGTCATTAGGATCCAAAGGCACCTCGAAGTGGATTTGTCGTTCATCATCAGGAATTTTCTCAAGTGAGGCGACCAAAGCACTAACCTCCTCATCAGAGGGCCGAGTTCTAAGGCCCAAACTGCCATCAGTCGCAGGTGGGTTTGACACGAAACGAGTGAAAGCCTTGGCAGGAGGCAGATTCCAGGCTGAATACGCCACCGGAGCACCAACATTGGATACTTTGCCTCTGAGAATCATCTCCAGTCGGCTCACCAAATCTGCAGATGGGATTCTTCTATTGGAAACTCGAGTCGGGTCGGCTAGCCCTTGATACAGATAAGCCGGGTGGACCCTATCTTTCAGTGGCTGAATGTTTTTGAAAACGAAGTCAGCAACTATAGCTTCAGCAGTTAAACCCCTTTCTTTCAACAGTCCAACTTCAGCTAGCAGCGCACTGGCTTCGGCTACTTCTTCGTCTGTGGGCGACTCGGTCCAGCTCGGGGTGCGAACATCTGGCTGTCTTCCTGACCGGGGGGGGGAGAGAATTTCCATAGTTATCAACTATAAACCACTCCAGGCGCCATCCCTTAATGCTGTCTTTAAGGGGAATCTCAAGATATTCAGTTTTCCGTCCCTGGCGCATCTCCAAGCTGGCACCTCCAACAAACTGATGTTGTCCCCCGGCCATCCCAGGGCGACAATGATACAGGTGTTTCCACAAGCCAAAATGCGGCAGCACGCCAAGAAAGGCCTCACATAAGTGGACGAAGATAGAAATTTGCAGAATTGAATTAGGGTTCAGATGGGTTAGGTTGATGTGGTAGAAATCAAGAAGACCACGGAAAAAGGGAGAAATAGGAAGACCAAGGCCGCGGAGAAGAAACGGAGCGTAAACCACGGACTCGTGGGTATCCTCCGTCGGGACCGTAGTCCCATGGCAAATCCGCCAAGAACAGAGTTCCCGTGGAGGAAGAACCCCGATGGACACGAGATGGAGAAGTTCGGCTTCAGAGATGATGGACATATGGTTACCTGCGAAAGGCAACTGGCTGTTGGGATCAATTGGAGGGATCACCACAGCGGAAGAGCTCGCGATTTTCCTCTTGGGATCCATCTCGATTTCACCAGTGAGCAGATTGGAGGCGAGCGCAGAGAGGATTTGGAAGCAGGAATGCAAGAACTAGGGCGTGGAAAGCAAAGGCGGCTAAAAGTGCAGCTCTTATGGGATATTCTCGGACCAGATACCGTTTCAAAAAGTGCCCAGTCATCACCCGGCAGTTATTTCCGAAATCCCAGCATGCCACGTGGTCACTCGGCAGTTCTTTCCAAAAAACTGGTGGGCCATCCCTTCACTCGGGTGTTAATCCTCAAAATAACTCGGCGTTGCCTCTAAAATGCCGACGTCACTATTCAGTCACTCGGGGTTACCTCCAAAACATCGGTCTTGAGCTCAATCGCTCGGCATTACTTCTAAAATGCCGACAACGACCCTTAATAACTCGGCGTTGCCTCTAAAACGCCGATCTCGAGTTCAGTAACTTGGCATTTGCCTCTAAAATGCCGACGTCACTACTTAGTCACTCGGCGTTGCTTCTAAAACGCTGACCTCGAGTTCAACCGCTCGGCATTACTTCTAAAATGTCAACGGCGACCTTCAATCACTCGGCGTTGCCTCTAAAACGTCGTTCTCGAGTTCAACCGTTTGGCATTACTTCTAAAATGCCAACGTTGACCTTCAATCACTCGGCGTTGCCTCTAAAACGTCGTTCTCGAGTTCAACCGTTTGGAATTACTTCTAAAATGCCAACGTTGACCTTCAATCACTCGGCGTCGCCTCTAAAACGTCGTTCTCGAGCTCAACCGTTTGGTATTACTTCTAAAATGCCAACGTTGACCTTTAATCACTCGGCGTTGCCTCTAAAACGCTGACCTCGAGTTCAACCGCTCGGCATTACTTCTAAAATGTCAACGGCGACCTTCAATCACTCGGCATTGCCTCTAAAACGCCATTCTTGAGTTCAACCGCTCGGCATTACTTCTAAAATGCCGACGCTGACCTTCGTTCACTCGGCGTTATTTCTAAAAATGCTGACGTCGACTTTCAATCACCCGGCGTTGCCTCTAAAACGCTGATTTGGAGTTCAACTACTCGGCATTACTTCTAAAATGTCGACGGCGACTTTCGATCATTCGGCGTTACCTCTAAAACGCCGACCTCACGATCAATTGCTCGGCGTTACTTCTAATGTCGATACAGACTGCAATATTACTCGGCGGCTACTTCTGGAAGCATCGGTATGATGATCGAGTCGTCTGTCTATGGTCTCAAAAGAATCAGATTTATAGTCAAACAAAATGAGTCATCAAGAGGAAACCAAATTCATTCTTCATTTAAGGGAAGTGGCAATACTTACAAATCAACTCATTATGAGTTGATACTCCCCTACTGCTATTACTACTACTACGCTACACTATACTACTCTACATTACTAATACTACTACATTATCTAACTATACTATTTCTAATCTATACTAATATTTAAAAAGACCAGTGGCATCTAGCCACTGGCCCTGCCCCTGCCGCCGCCGCCGCTCTTGGTGCCGCCCCTGCTGCCGCCGCCCCTGGTGCTGCCCCTGCTGCTGCCGCTCTTGGCGCTGCCCCTGCTGCCGCCGTTGCCGCTGCCCCCGCCACTGCCGCTGCCGTCGTCGTCGTCGTCGTCGTCGTCGTCATCGTCGTCGTCGTCGTCGTCGTCCTCGCCCTCGCCGCCGCCGTCCGAGTCCTCCTCATCCGAGGAGTACTCGGACTCATCCGAGCCCTCGAGCCCGGAGCGCTCGACGGCCCGGATGTACGCCCAGACCTCCGCGGCTATCCCCTGGGAGTCGTCCGAGTCATCGGACGACGCCGGGGGAGAGACGGGGGCCGGAGACCTCTCGGACTCGGAGGAGAACTCCTCCTCCGAGTACTCCGAGTCGCCGAAGTCCTCCGATGGAGGAGTCGGCTCGCGCTTGCGCTTATTGTTTTTTCCCATGGTGGAAGCAAGCAGAAAAGGAGAGAAGGAAGCAGTAAGGAATAGCGAAGAGATGTGAAGAAACCAGAAGGGCAACAGCGTTATTTATAGAAGAGAAAGGCAACCGCTCACCTCCAACCGCGGTCACTGAACAGTCGCAAAGCATTCATTATGCACTTCCACCCGTCCAAAGACACGTCAGGCGGCTGACGCCGTTTCATGCAGCACTACACCCATTGGGACTCCAGTCAACAGTGCAAAGGATATGATTACACTCGCCGTCCCATCACATTACAACTCAGAAGCAGCCGGTTAAAACACTCAGCGTACCAAGCCGTCCCTTGCCCACACCCATTGGGGGGGGACGCCCAGGAATTGTCAGTATATTTTTAAAATTGGTCACATCTGTGCAGAGCATGCAGTGAATGCCTCTAGACAAAAATGAGATATCAACAAGGGTTAGAGAGAAGCCGAGTATAGCCAGCAGAGTGCAAAATATGGTCGACAGACATGACTTGAAGACTAGACAGAGAACGTCCATCGAATGTCCAATCAGTTGCAGAGCAAATAAACTACGCTACCTAGCAGGATATGGAAGGATTGCAAATTCGGCTGCAAAAGACAAAACACATGCTGACCTCTGAAGCATAATGTTGATGACATAGCACGGATGACATCATGCCAACTTTTTTATATGCAGAAAGAGTAATCTTCAGCGAAAGGACACAAAAAGAAGACCTTCAAGCGAATTATCCTCAAAAAATCCACTTGAAGGTCGGGGGCTACACCCATTGGGTGCACCTTCGGTGCACCCCATGGATTGTTATTCTAAGCCAGGATAGCACCAATTTCTAAGGGCATGGGACAAGATTAAGAAGCCAATCCTCAACTGGAATAAAGGAACACGAATGGAAGTAATCTCTGCTGAAGACCTTCGAGTAGATTATTTTCTAAAATCTACTCGAAGCTCGGGGGCTACACCCATTGGGTGCACCTCCGGTGCACCCAATGAAGTTCAGAATCCTACAAACAGGAATGCCGATCTCTAAGGCACAAGCACGAAGCTAGGTTTTGGTCAACAAGTGATCGAAGCAGGAGAGAACAACAAGGAGCCATCTTTCTTCAAATCACCTACAAGCTGGACCTGAGATCTTCGGGTTGATTACCTCTAAATTAACCCAAAGATCGGGGGCTTGTGGGGGATAGATATCCCCCGGGTCCACTAAAAGAGTAAAGGACCTCACGAAAGGCCCAAGAGCCCAATAAATCGTAAGGTTATTCTTTCGTGGGCCCGGGGAAAAGCAACCAGCAACGCAGGACGACATGAGGCCGGATTGGTGCGAACCCGGACGGCCCATAGCGTCGAGCGAATGGCTACAACGGAGATCCGACTTTCCCGCGTCGGGGCCTCCATGCAATGGAGCCGCGTGAAGATAAGTCGGCGAGGGTTACGTAAAGGATAATCTCGAGAGGTTCACTATCTTTTAGCCACTTGTTGTTATCCTATCCATATGTACTGCCCCACGGTCGAGTATATAAGGCCTAGGGGGCACCCCTTCAGAACATTCGACCCATTACTTAGCCACCCACCTCAACTCTCTGTATTCTTAATCCGGAGAGCTCTCCTGTAATCATTCCCACCAAGCATACTCATCAGGACGTAGGGTGTTACGCATCACTAAGCGGCCCGAACCTGTAAACCTTGTCTACCGTCTCTCGTGCGATCAGCACGAACCATTTTGCTACAGTTGTCGACACCTTCCTACTCCTAAACCACCTCGAGGGGTAACCCCAGGTGTGCGGTCGGACCCTAAACACCGACAGCCCGAGCCTAGCCTCGGGAAGGAACAGTAGACCAAGGCAGATTCACGCCTCGCCCGAAGGTCTCCTCAAGCAACGGGCGCACCTTCGACTCGCCCGAGGCCCAGTTCGGGCAGGCTTCGCGGAGAAGCAACCTTGGCCAGATCGCCTCGCCAGCCGACCGGATCGCAGGAGCATTTAATGCAAGGATCGCCTGACACCTTATCCTGACGCACGCTCTCCAGTCGACAAGGCCGAAGTGACCGCAGTCACTTCGCCCCTCCACTGACTGACCTGACAGGAAAACAGCGCCACCTGCGCTGCTCCGACTGCTGTGCCACCTGCCAGGGTGAGGCTGACAGCAGCCAAGTCCAGCCTCGGGCGCCATAGGAATCTCCGCCTCGCCCGACCCCAGGGCTCAGACTCGACCTCGCTCCAGAAGACATTCTCCGCCTCGCCCGACCCGAGGGCTCGGACTCGACCTCGACTCCGGAAGACGGTCTCCGCCTCGCCCGACCCCAGGGCTCGGACTCGACCTCGACCTCAGACAACGGTCTCCGCCTCGCCCGACCCCCGGGTTCGGACTCAGCCTCGACCTTGGAGGAGCCACCGCCTCGCCCGACCTCGGGCTCGGACCAACCACGTCGCAGGGGGGTACATCATTACCCTACCCCTAGCTAGCTCAGGCTACGGGGGACAAGACCGGCGTCCCATCTGGCTCGCCCCGGTAAAACAAGTAATGATGGCACCCCACGTGCTCCATGACGACGGCGGTTCTCAGCCCCCTACGGAAGCAAGGATACGTCAGCAAGGATCTGACAGCCCCGACAGCTGTGCTTCTACAGGGCTCAAGCGCTCCTCCGACGGCCACGACGCCACATGAACAGGACTCCAACACCTCTCCGACTGCCACGACGGCACGTACATAGGGCTCTGGCTCCCCTCTGCTAGACACGTTAGCACACTGCTACACCCCCCGTTGTACACATGGACCCTCTCCTTACGTCTATAAAAGGAAGGTCCAGGGCCCTCGTACAAAAAAGGTGGCCGCGCGGGAGAACGGGCTGACACGCAGTCTCGCGCCCTCTCTCTCTCTCTCTCTCCCTCGCGAACGCTTGTAACCCCCTACTGCGAGCGCATCCGTCCTGGGCGCAGGACAACACGAGGTCGCGGTTTCCCCTTACTGTTTTCCCCCCTTGTGTTCCGTCTCGCGCCGACCCATCTAGGCTGGGACACGCAGCGACAATTTACTCATTGGTCCAGGGACCCCCCGGGGTCGAAACGCCGATAGGGACGTACTCCAGGTTGCACGCAGTGGGTCCAGACCTACTGCGGGGAAAGCACCGGACCCCGTACGTGATGAACGGACCTCCGAGACGGGTCCCGGACCCTTCTGAGCGGGGTACAGACTACTCACCGCCGGGTCCCAGGATTTTGGAGCAGAGAATGCCCAGGCCCTGCTCAGGCAGGGGTCCGGGGGCGACATGTGTCTAGGTCCAGCTTGGTGCGGACCTGTCCACACAACGTTCATATTCCCTGCCCAGGCGAAGACCTGGTGTTGCCAAATGGCCTACCGTACATGACGTAAGCTTGCGGGATGGGCCTGACGTAAGGCCTCTGGGCCGCGCTGCCCCTGCATTTATTGCGGAGAAGACGCGCCGCCTGACTACCCCACTGACAGGTGATGTACCCCTTCGGCATTTAATGCACCATGTCCACTCAACTGGCAGGCGGCGCCCAAGCCATCCTGCAGGCGGCGTGCCTGTCTTTTCCCGTTGGCCAACAGTATGCCTGTGCCGTTGCATGCGCTGCACTCATCATGACTCGCGCGTTACCGAGGGTGCTGCCGCAAGATATCAATACTGTATGCACTACGGATATTATGGCACGAAGATCACTCGGGCATGGCAAGCAGTAGTTCCATCCTTCCATTTGTCCCTGGTCCCATGTATCGGGGCTCAGGACCCTTGTACATGCCCCCCTTGAACTATAAAAGGGAGGCATGCAACATTGAGAGGGGGACACACTTAGACTCTCTCAAGCAATACAACACACAGTGGAGTAGGGTATTACGCTCCGGCGGCCCGAATCACTCTAAACTCTTGCGTGTTCTTGTGTTCATTCCTACATCTCGCAACAGGCAAAACGCTTAAGCCCCCTACACATCTTAGAACTTATGGCAGATGCACTCCGTCACCCGGCCGAAGAATTTCCTCTCCGACATACGTGATTATGTTTTTATGTAATAATTAATGGTAAAACAAATAATTACCTTGTCAAGAGATTACTCATTCTATAAATGTGTTTATTTTGATATACATATAATGATTTCTTATATCTGGCAATGTATATAAGTGATAATGTTTTGTATTAATAATATACGAAGTACGTTCTAATTATAATTTAAACAGAGATGTGGATCCCGATGAAAATTTATTCTCACAAGAAACAGGAACGGGAAAGAAATATTCCCCGCATGTGTTCAAGAAATCTTCACAGGGATTTTTTTTCATATCGGGGACTATAGATGGCCAAACGGGCGGCACGGCCCGACCCGGCACGAGCCCGACTTGGGCACGGCACGACAGGCCCGAGCACGCCAGGCCCGTTTACATAATCGGGCCGTGCCGTGCCGCCCGACGTGCCCAGCCTCAGGCCCAAGCACGGCACGGGAGATTGTTAACCGTGCCGTGCCGGCCCGACAGCCCGAAGCACGTTAGGGCTTGTGCCGGCCCAAGAGCCCGTAAAACTCAGTACAGAACAGCAGCAACATCTAATACATATATTTGCTCATCAGATCAGAGTTAATAACATATTAATACAGCAAAATCTAACACAATCACAACACATAACACATTATTTAGTTTGAGCTGGTGCAATGGCTGCCTCGTTAAAAACCTATCTAGGTAAAACTCACACCTCGTGAAAAACCCTAGATAGGAAAAGAGTACATCCCAGCTCAATAATTTCATTATTTCATCACTTAGTTCATCACCGACTTAAGTTACATGTCCAGAACCCACATTACATGTCCAAAATATCAGAACATACTAATCAATGAATAAATCTCTGAAGGACTCTTCAAGGATCTTATCTTCTGTTGTGTGATGCATTCTTGCATCTGCTGCCTCCCAGTCCTTTAGCAAGGAAAGCATCTCCACCATTCCAGAGCCAAGTCGACGACGCCGCTCCTCAATGAGCCTACCTGCAAGACTAAATGCTGATTCTGAACTCACAGTAGAGACAGGAACTGAAATGATATCTTTAGCTAGGATTGAAAGTACTGGATAAGTAAGTTTGTGATCATGCCACCAATCTAGGAGATTGAATTCATCATCAAACTTCTGAACAGTGTCACTATCTAGATAAGCAGCTAGTTCAGAACCAGAAATACCAGGAGTGCTTGCTGCATGAAGCAAAGCACTAGCAGATGTCCTTCTTGACAGTTCAGGAACCATCCCAGAACTGCTACTGGCACCAAAGGCACCCAGACCAGCACCCAGTGCCATTGAAGAACTGCTACTAATGCCATCTGCACCAAACACCAAATCCCAAGCATATTTGCTCTTACCTTCACCAGGGGTAGCATTTGAAGTCCTCTGCAACCTAACAGAACCAAATTTGTCATCATATCTATACTACCTATT
The DNA here is from genome assembly GCA_029449295.1 of Zea luxurians. NCBI lineage: Eukaryota > Viridiplantae > Streptophyta > Magnoliopsida > Poales > Poaceae > Zea > Zea luxurians. The sequence goes on from JAOPSE010000010.1 coordinate 127,361,505, forward strand.
AAGACTCTAAGGGGTAGGCTGCCTCATTCCTGGTTCTGCCATTCCCATTCCGAAATCTTGTGTGTTTTCATTCCCATTCCCATGCGCCCTGTGTGTTTTCATTCCCATTCCTAACTGTGTCCTGACCCCTTTCCCAATTGTGTCCCTCCCCGCACTGTCTTTCTCATTTCCTCTCCCCGCAAAGCTCATTCCCATTCTCACGTGCATCCCACGCCTAGCTAAAATTAAATTAAAAAAACACAAATGTGGCCCTAATGGGATTCAAACCCGCGACCTCTCAAGTAAATGTGCTCGTAGCTACCACTACACCACATGTGTTTTTATGTTAATATTTGTTACAGTAAAAATATCTACTACATCTCTCCCAAAGCCCACCTACTACCCTTACACAATGTGTATTAGTAGATAATTATCAACGAGATTCCCGAATTATATTTTTGGATGGAGAGAGTAGTATTTAAAGAAGAGCCTTGCATGCAACTTCTTTTGTTTGAATAAGTTTTCAACTTAAATTCCTTTTTTATATGTGTGACATTTATTCTCCGTAATATTTTGTCCATGGATCTGACTTGTGAGTCATTTTTATAAACTAACGCCAAAGATGAATCCATGTTTCTTACTTGGAAACCCCGAACAAACACCACTGGCAGGAGGTGCTCGCGTTGGCGTCGCTCATCGACGATGAGAAGAAGCTTGACAACTGCCAGTTCGACCTCTAGAAGCAGTCCTACTTGGCCGCATGCGTCGCTATGTTCGGCAAGCTCCAGCGCAGCCGTCGCTTGGACGCAGTCCATAGCGGCTACACCGCTGTCCATATTCAAACGAGGGACCTCATAGTCGTTGCCAACGCCGGCGACTCTCGGGTTGTTCTGGGCACCGCATCCGACGACGGCGCCGTCACGCCATCTAGCTCATCATCCGATGAAGCTCAACCGGCCACGTAAGTCGCTACTGACCGGCCATAAATTCTTGTGCGCTGGGACGACGGTTGTTGTTGATGTTGTGTGAGTGTCCTCGAACAAGATGTATGTAGAGGAGTAGCACATCTGGAGGTGCAACGGCTAGGTGTACTACCTCGCTGATGAGCCCGGGGTGCACTTCATTTAGCAGCCCAGCCAAAAGTCATCGGTACTCGCCATGTCACGCGCGTTCGGCGACTACTATATCAAAGACTGTGGCGTCATCTTAGCGACAGAGGTGACGCAGAGGAGGACCGACAACAATGACCACTTGCCATCGCCGAGGTAGCTTTTGTGCTGGCCTGCCTTTAATTCTCTTCGCAAACGCACACACTTGCCTTTTTATTTAAGCAAACATGTATGGTTGTGCGTGCCTGATGACTGACGATGTACGAGGGAACTTCTACCGATAGGTGTGGCACGTGCTCTCCAATGATGAGACCATGCAAATCATGGTATATATCGAAGTCTGTATGATACTGATGGTTGTAATGTAGTAGTGAAACAGTTAAATTAAAATAACAAAATTTATATATGGCTAGGATCACAAATGAATTATGAAACATTTTCTTATAACAATATAAGACACATTATATATATAAGTTATCATGATATTGTGTGTTTCCGTTGCAACGCACGGGGCACTCATCTAGTTTATTAAATAAATCAGATAAATCAGCCCTCACAGAAGTTAGATATCCAGAGTAATCAGAATGAGTCAGCTGAGACATGAGTGCAAGCACATTGTTGAAACCTCTCATTTTAGCTCTAGGGTCCAGTATAAATGCAAATGCATATAGCAAAGGAATTGTACCCCCAATATTTTAAGAATTTGTCTTTCATTGGGACAACTATATGTCTAAGCAAATTATCATTCTCATACATGTTCATGTGCTTATTAATATGAAGAATGTGGTGCAACATTAAAGGTGATGTAGGATAGTACACACCAGACATCACAACAGTAGAATCATAAAACCTTTCAAGGAACTCTAATATTTTTTCAGCAACATACCAATGTGCTTCACTTAAAAGTGTAGTACCCTCTTCTCTAGGGTGATAGTGGGTCTGTATAAACACAGAGAATGTGCTCTTGTAAGGTATAAGATGTTTGAGCATAAGGTAGGTAGAGTTCCATCTCACTTCCATATCTAAACCAAACTTACGAGGTCTTACTCCCATAGCAACACAAAAACTTTTGTATGCAGCAATCCTTTGGTTTGATGAGTTCAAAAAAGAGATGGCAGTTCTAAAATCTTCAAGATAAGGTTTCAGTTCCACAAATGTGGCATGCACAGCAAGGTTAATGATATGGCATGCACATCGTTGATGCAATAATAAAGGACCAACATAAGTAGATAGCAAAGGTGTAAGATGGTCCATTGCCCTAGTGTTAGCAGATGCATTATCCAAGGTAATGGAAAAAACCTTTTCAGCCAATTCATATTCATTAACAACAGCATGAATCCTCTCTGCAATGTTCTTGCCAGAGTGGGAACAATCAATGAGACGCATAGCAAGAATCCTTTTTTCTAACTGCCAATCAGAGTTAACATAATGTGCAACAACAGACAAATAATCTTCTTTAGCATTGCCACTCCAAATATCAGAAGTTAAAGCAACAGAAGTAACAGACTTCAATTTTTCAGCAACTATAGCATGTCGTTCTTTAAAGTACTTTTCCATATCTCTAGTTGTAGTTTGTCTAGAAACATTGCAATGCCTAGGATTATGGGTAGTTTTAATGTATTCATCAAATGCATCACAATCAGCAAAGCATAATGGAAGGTCCAACCTAGCAATCAAACGACATAACTGGACACGTGCAACTTCAGCACTATATTCCCAACGAAAAACAGTACCATCAGCATTATATCTTAGCATAGATTGGTTCCTAGTTCGGCCATGGAGTCGTTTACATTTGTCCCTATGCCGAGACAAATGACCAGTGCCAATGGTAGAACGGGCAGCAAGTTCTTTCTTGCAAAAATGACACCTTGCTCCTACTCTAACCTCAACACCATTTTCAGTGGCGAAAATCTTATCCATGTCCTCCCAGACATCGGATGTGCATTTCCTCTTTCTACCAGTGCTTGCCGTAGTGGAGGCAGTAGCATCTGGGAGAGCCTCGCCCTCGGCAGCGACATTGTCGTCGCCAAGGTTTATGGTAGGGTTAGGGGTAGGGTTAGGGGTAGGGGCAGTGGAACCAAAGAGATCCTCCAAACCATCGTGCACGTCGTCCACATCGTCTGGGGTTTGACCCATCAACACCAAATCATGATTAATGGAGGTAGGATCATACCTATGCTCCATCGCCGGCACCTGGTCCCTCACGGCCACGACCTCGACCTGCAAAGAAGCAAAGACATATGGGGATTAGGGGGTTAGGGTTAAAGAAGCAAAAACAGAGGGGGATTAGGGTTTAGCGAGTTCATACCTTAGCCGATTAGGCCGGAGCACCAGTTCCGTCGGTGATAGAGAAGATCCAGCGACAGCAGATCCAGAGACACAGAGATAGAGCCAGATAGAAGAACAGAGAGACTATGAGCACAAGCGCACGATATAGATGGCCAAACAGGGAGAGGAGGTGTGTGTGAAGCTTTACCTTACCAGATCCGCAGACCATCGGTGATGGATAAGACAGAGGAGAGGCAGATCCATAGATCTAGTACACCGGAGTCCATAGCAGAGGGGGGAAGCGCTAGGGAATGGGGATACAAGATTCTGTTACCGAAGACGTGCCGAGGACGGGGCATCCAGGATTCCAGGAAGCACGGCGCGCGACGGCCGACGCCTCGACGTCGACGGAACTGGGTGCGAGGCGGCGGTCGACGGGGAACCGAGGGAACCGGGTGCGAGCACCGCGAGGGAACCGAGGCGAGCACCGCGAGGGAACCGACGGCCGGCGAGCCGAGCACCACGAGGGAACCGACGACCGGCGAGCCGAGCACCCACGAGGGAACCGACGGACGGCGAGGCGAGCACCCACGAGGGAACCGACGGGGCGAGGCGGCGACTGGGCGAGGGCGGAGCGGACAGCGGAGACGGAGAGAACGAGACGAGTGCACGACTGTGGTTAGGGTTAGGGTTACGGACTTCGGGTCTTAGGAAGTAGGAATAGATAGTCGGGCCTGTCGTGCTTTCCGTTTTAAACAGGCCGTGCCGGGCCAGCACGGCGTGCCTTGGTCGCGGCCCAAGCCCGACACAGACGTAGTGCCGGGCCGGCACTAGCCCGAATCCCATCGTGCCGTGCCGGGCTCAGGCACGCCAAATCATGCCGGGCCTCGGGCCGGTCCGACTAACCCGGCCCATCTGGCCATCTCTATCGGGGACAGAGAGCTAAAACCGGACGGGACCTATTCTCTTCGTTCTCGGCGCTTCCTTCGGCGTCTGTCCACGTGAACCCATCCTTAACCACCCACCTTAGCTAACAAGAATTAAACGGCTGATTAAACTACAAAATTACCGAAGCCATATCAACTGCGTAAGAGTTTCTTACTCGTTGACGAAGAGCCCATCCTATATTATACACACATATCAACATCTACCGCCTTGTCTACCAAGCATCCCTATTTTCTAGCTGTTTGAATCTCCTGACCTGCAGGTGGAATGGAATTTCCAAGCACGCACAGCCCAGCACGATGTAGACCCTGGTCTACACGCACGCACAAAAAGAAGCGTTTAGCAAAGCTACTCCACCGTCTCGCTAAATAAATACTAGCTTTTAAAATTTATTTTGGGGTAAGTTTTTTAAAACAACTTTGACGAAATTTTATAAATTAAATGAATATTATTAGATATATTACAGAATACATTTTTATTTTATAGCTATTTTCTTACTATTATTTTCTATAAAGTGAACCAAATTTAAGATAAATTAGTTTGTTTAGGCAACGAAGGAGCAACCAGTAAAAGCATCTCCAAGAGACTAGCTAAATGATTTGTTAAGTTAAAATTTAGATATTTAATAGCAAAATAATTTTACAATAGACTAGCTATCTAACTAGCCACGCCATCCGACTCTCTAAATTGCCCCCATCACTAGCCAAACTTGGCTAGCCACTCCAGCTAGCCAAATTAAGTTGCATGTTAAAGAGCCTTGAAATGAGATGCTACATATAGAGTTTAACATTTATAGAGGGATAAATAGAGAGTAAAATAGAAAACCAAAAATACAGTCTCTTAGATATGCTGTAACGTGGGAACGGTTGGCTGTTGCTCGGATCTGGTACACTTGAACGTGCATGCCATCAACCATGAGTATCAGGATCCAAAGTACGGTGTTGGAACACCTCGCATCGCATTCGAACATGATACGCAAGATAGTTTGCCCCAGAAGGAGTCTTCCTCGGAGTATAGGCCGGATACCGTACAGACAGGCGTGATATATGTTATATATAGATATTTTAAATAGCTAGGTCATGTTTGATGGATACCCTCCTTCAGTACGTGCTGATATTATATGATACTATCACTGTCCGTGTGATTGGTTTGCTTCTCGGAACGTGCAATTGGACCCGCGGAGAATTAAAGCACGTCTTGTTTGGTTTCCATCTCTGAACATACAAACTGAATAGATGCAAAAAAGTGATCGCCAGCCAGGCCCGCTTACGATGCTCCTCAGCCGCGTATGCCCACGTCCACGCCAAGTGCATGCAATGGCACACAAACCGAGAACACTTTTTACGTTGTTTTTTTAACTGTATCTTTCAAATAAAAAATGTAATCACCGAACCAATTTAATATTCGTATTCCTAATATTTTTTTGAAATAAAACTAGACCACACATGCTATATAATATTTGACGATTTATTTATGTACTCTTTTCTAGCGCATGTTCTGACGCAGACAACCAAACACAGGTTACATTTATCCTGAATATATTAATACAAACAACTAAACATAAATCTATGCACGAAATTAGTCTGTATACAATTAGCCTGACTCGTCACGTACGGTCCAGGCTATCACCGTACCACAACTAACATATGGTGTATGTTTATGCTAGCTAGGCTTCAATATCGAGATGCATGCTACTCTAGACATTGAGATATATACACTGCACCATGCATGTATGCTGCTAGAGTATAAAAAATCGAAACTGGCTTTGAATCTCCTTATCAATCGTCAGAGGCTCGGAAGATTTCCAGCGATCCACCCCCCACCCCCTGCTTTCTCAAAATTCATCGTAAAAATCTGAAATTTTATGAAAGGAACACAAGAGGTAAATGTACACATTACTCTAGTTTAATTAAGAAACTTATGTCGTTGTACATTTTCTTCGCGTACTACCATTCAGCACTGCTCATAGCCTGACATCCATGTTGCATGTCTCCATCTGTGGTTGCCCCTTTAGCATCTTCCTAACTAGCCTTCAATTCAATGTTCGGTTACGATGAGGTTTCATTCATCCTGATAGAAGATGAAGAAGCAACATATAATGTTTTAGCTGCCACCACGCGCTGCCATGCTCGCTTCTGATGTAGGGCGTCATGCACGCGCTGGAGTGAGAGTGACTGCAGGCATATATGACACTTGGCCTAGTGCTGCGGATGATACGGGTATCGTCTCTTCGCCGCTGATGGTACACTGTTAATCATTAAAGAGACCAAGACGCCAGTCCTACCAGGTTATCATACTGTCATGCTCTTGCAGAATTTACAGTTAACTTTTATTTCAATGAAACTGTTTTTAGTTTTTCCATGGTCATGAGCTCAAAAAAAAAACTCACAACTCATAACCAGAATCAGAACTTTAGAACTAGACGTCCAAAACTCTAACAAAACGTTAAACAACTCAAAAATTTGGCTTAACGAGTTATTTAGCTAGTCTCTTAGAGATGCTCTTTTAGTTTTTCCATGGTTATGAGCTCAAAAAAAAAAATCTCACAACTCATAACTAGAATCAGAACTTTAGAATTAGACTTTCAAAAATCTAACAAAACGTTAAACAAGAGCGTCTCCAACGTTGCCTTAAAAAAATCGGTTTTGAAGCATCTATTTGAGAATGCTCTGGTAGAAAAAAAAAATCGGTGGAAACGGTTTGCACGGAGTAATGTGTAGAATAAATTCAAATCACGTGTCCATGCACATGTGACACCGTGGATTCCCAAAAGAAGTGGTACTGTATGGTATACTGCTGGTAGTTGCTTAACCCAAAATGCTGGTCGGTCCGTTCAATTATCACTCGGCTTCAATGCACCGTGCACGTGCTGGTAGTTGCTGACCCACACATGTTATTCCTCGTTTCATCACTTCAGTGCAGCTCGAGCATGGACTATGGAGCGTAGAGACGAACAGCCCAACCAATCGGCATCGTTACTGACTGTACGTAGTGGTAGTGTACATGTCCATTCATGCCCTCCCTCTCTCTCTCTCTCTGTATATATACCACCATACGTCCATACCAGCTCCGTGCACGCCACAGTTTCGTCAAGATCGAGAAGCATACATGGACAGCACCAACGTGGCAAGTGCAGCACCACGGCCTCGAGCGCCATGCAGCCTCCAAGCCGCACTCGTACGCAGAGCTGCCGTTGTCCGCACCACCACCAAGAACGCGATGACGAGACCACGGTCGCTGCGCCTCTCCTGCAAGGCGGGCGACGACGACGACGGCGTCGACCGCCGCGACGTGCTCCTCGGCCTGATGGGCGCCGGAGCGGCGGCTGCCGGGATCGCGAGTAATACGCACGGCAGCAGCGCGCTCGCGGCGCCCGTCCAGGCCCCGGACCTCCAGGCGTGCCGGACGCCTGACGTCCTCGCGACGGCAGCGGACCCCAGCTGCTGCATGACGTACCGCGCCGGCCTGGCGCCGGCCATCGACTTCCAGCCGCCGCGCGCGTCGTCGTCGTCGTCGTCCTCGCCGCTCCGCGTGCGCCCCGCGGCGCACCTGGTGGACAGCGCGTACGTGGCCAAGTACGAGAGGGCCGTGGCGCTCATGAGGGAGCTTCCGGACGATGACCCGCGCAGCTTCGCGCAGCAGGCGCACGTGCACTGCGCCTACTGCAACGGCGCGTACGGCCAGGCCGGGTTCCCGGACCTCGACTTGCAGATCCACAACTGCTGGCTCTTCTTCCCGTGGCACAGGTACCGGTACCTGTGCTGTGCATATACATGATGTGTGTGTCTCTGGCAAGCAGGTTGGTCGTATCGTATGGATCAATATAATGGAGAGCTAAAACTGAATGTTCGGCGCATGCAGGCTTTACGTGTACTTCCATGAGAGGATCCTCGGCAAGCTCATCGGCGACGACTCCTTCGCGCTGCCGTTCTGGAACTGGGACGCACCAGGCGGCATGACACTGCCGGCGATCTATAGCAGCGCGTCTTCACCGTTGTACGACGAGAGACGCAACACCGCGCACCAGCCACCGGCGTTTCTCGGCCTCGACTTCAGTGACACCGACCTCGACGACATGCCAAGGGATCTGCAGGTCGACCAGAATCTCAAGGTCATGTACCGCCAGGTCAGTCGTAGTTCAGTGTATGTATATATATGTATTAATACAAACTCAAACGCACCAGTACGTACGCTGTACGCAACGCATCGTCATCAGATGATCTCTGGCGCGAAGAGGAGGGAGCTGTTCATGGGGCAGCCGTACCGCGCGGGCGACGCGGCGGACCCGGGCGCCGGCACCATCGAGAACGTGCCGCACGGGCCGCTCCACGTGTGGGTGGGCGACCCGACGCAGCCCAACGGCGAGGACATGGGCAACTTCTACTCCGCGGCGCGCGACCCGGTGTTCTTCGCGCACCACGGCAACATCGACCGGCTGTGGCACGTGTGGCGCGGCCTGAGCCCCCGCAACACCGACTTCGCCGACGCCGACTGGCTGGACGCCAGCTTCCACTTCTACGACGAGGAGGCCCGGCTCGTGCGCGCCCGCGTCCGCGACTGCCTGGACCCGGCCGCGCTGCGCTACGCGTACCAGGACGTCGGGCTGCCGTGGCTGGACGCCAGGCCGGCCAGGACGGCGGCGGGGGCGCCGGCGCCCGCCACGGACGGCGTGGTGTTCCCGGCGAGGCTGGACAGGACCGTGAGGGTGGCCGTGGCGCGGCCCAGGGTCTCCCGGAGCCAGGAGGAGAAGGACGACGAGGAGGAGGTGCTGGTCGTCGACGGCATCCAGGTCGCGGATCACCTGAGGTACGTGAAGTTCGACGTGTTCGTGAACCAGTGCGCGGGCGGGGACGGCAGCACGGCGGCGGCCGAGTGCGCGGGGAGCTTCGTGCTCACGCCGCACGTGATCCAGCAGAACCAGGAGGATGAGGAAGGAGGAGGAGGAGGCTCGCCGGTCAAGACGGCGGCGAGGTTTGGCATTACCGACTTGCTGGATGATATCGGAGCTGACGGGGACATTACGATCGTGGTGTCGCTCGTTCCGAGGTGCGCCGGCGACGTGGTCACCGTGGACGGCGTCAGTGTCACGTACGTTAAGTGAAAGGCGAAAGTAGTGCCGCGCGCGAGATGGTCACTACACCCTGATCCGTCTATATACACGTACGGATGCCCGTATAACAAGTGCTTTGAATAATGGGTGTCTGCTTATGCTTTTGTATCTGCTCCTAGCGAGTGGCTGAATAATACTGGCACAGACTATATGAACTATAAATAGAGGACACGTGTCTTGGTAGTTTTTTTTGAAAGGAAGCGGCAAAAGACTTGCCTCTTCATTGTATTAGATGAAGGAAAAATAAGATAACCCACAGGACCGAATACAAAACACAAAAAAAAGCCACCATCCACTGATCTATCTAAGCTACACTAAAAAAGGTTCTCAACTTGATCTTTCACCAGTTGTGCAACTTCGACCATAGATCTCTGTTGTCCCTGAAAAATTCTGTTGTTTCTTTCCAACCATATATTCCACCAGAAGCAGATGAGAAGCCCATCGAAAATCTTCTTTGACTCTTTGCAGCAACGACTCCTTAATCTCTTCCACCAGTCGTACAACGATCCGGGGCTAGAAATGCCACGTAGGAAGGACAGATTGGCCCAAGAAAGGATCATGTCCCACACCGAGCAGAAAACGGGCAGTCTTTACATAAATGGGCCACAGTTTCCTGTGCAAAGTTGCATAGGCAACAAATTGGATTGCAAGGCCATCCCCGCTTTTGGAGGTTGTCCGCAGTCAGAATTCTGTTATGCAACAAGGTCCATGCAAAGAAGCGACATTTGGGCTCAGTTCTCGCCTTCCAGATAGGACAGATTTTCATTTTACAAAAGTTCGTGGAGAACTGAATTTTGTAGGCGCTACTTGTGCTGTATTTCCCATCAGCCGTCCACCTCCATAAAATAGTATCATCGAGATCATTGAGTCCATGTGTGTTATTGATACCCTGCCAGAGGGAGATGAATTCTTTTATTTCTCCATCTTGTGTGTAAGGAGAGCAGAAGTGCATCCAGCGATTGTTTCTAAGGGCTTGGTACACCGAGATATTCTTCCTCTTGGCTTTCATGTATAAGGTTGGTGCAATGTTCCTTGGCGTCTGACCCCGAATCCAGCTCGATCTCCAAAAATCAGCTGTTTTGCCGTTTCCAATTGTTACAGTTGTGGATGCATTGAATAGATCAACATCTGTTTTATCACAAGGGAGTTGCAAGCGAGTCCATGCTTTATCTTTATCTGTCCACCGAAGCCACAGCCAACGAAGTCTTAATGCTCTTGCAAAGCGCTCTAGATCAAGGATGCCAAGCCCCCCCTTATTCTTTGGTAAACAAGTTGTAGCCCAATTCATCAGACAATGACCCCTTTGCATGAGTCCAGATTTTCTCCTTTCCAAAGGAAATTTCTTCTGATCTTATCAATCCTTTTAAGTAACCATTTTTGAGCTGGGAAAACAGTTAGTAAATAAATCGGTTGCGCGGTCAGCACAGATTTAACCAAGGTTTCCCTACCTGCCTTTGAAAGAAGTCTACCTTTCCAGCCGGCTAGCCTTTTATTGATTTTCTCTATTATTGGCTGGAATTCAATTCTTTTTATATTCCTGAAGTGGAGTGGTAGACCGAGATACTTTCCGGGGAATTTTGAGTACTTTCCAGGGAAAACTTCCACTAAATTTGGCCATAAAGATTCTAGATACCGTATCGGGAAAATTTCCGTTTTTTCAAAATTGATCTTTAGACCCGAACAACCTTCGAAAGCTTCCAGAATTCTTTTCAGGACTTTGAGGTCTATTTTATCTGCTTTAACAAACACTCCTGCATCATCTGCATATAGGGAGCAGCGGAACTTCGCCCCATTAGGTAATACCCGGCCCAAGAGCCCCTCATGGGCTGCCCTTTCAATCATACGCTGAAGTGGATCCATTGCGAGAATGAAGAGAAAAGGCGATAGTGGGTCTCCCTGACGTACCCCTCGCATGTGCTTGATTGCTTCAGTTTGTTGACCATTAATAATGATTTTGGAAGACGATGAACCATCCTGATGGTGGCTATCCAATCTCTCCACTTTTGGGTGAAGCCAAGAGCTCTTAGGACATCTAGGAGATATGCCCAATTAATATAATCGAAAGCTTTGGATATGTCTAGCTTGACGAAAAGAGCTGCCTGTTTGCTCTTGTGAAGTTTTTTAATTACCTTCTGGACATATAGAAAGTTATCATGAATTGATCTCTTTTGAATGAAGGCGTTTTGGGTAGTGGAAACAATTTCATTCATTCGCGGTGCCAGCCTTGATGCCATTATTTTGGTTATAATCTTCATAAAACTATGGATCAGGCTGATTGGTCTAAACAGGTCTATCTTGTCCGGGTTCTCCCTTTTTGGTAGAAGAACGATGTTTGCCTCATTGACCAGATGCAGACTTTTGCATTTGTGATGATAAAAATCATTGATCGCTTTGGAGAGGTCTTCTCTAATCATCTCAAAACAGCCCTTGTAGAAAAGTCCTATGAAGCCATCTGGTTCAGGCGCTTTCTCTGAATGCATGCCCATAACCACGTTCTTAATCTCATCGTCATTGATCATGGCGTCCATATCAGATAAATCAAAAGGAGAGTAGCCCAGGTTTTCCCAACAAATAACACTGTTCCTCTCACCTCTACTCCCAAGAATCTCAAGGAAATGCCGGTGAGCCTCTTGCAGCTTGTCTGCTTGGCTAGTTAACATGCGGGTTCCACAATTTAACGATCTGATAATTTTTTTCCTTTTCCTGTGATTGGCCATCAAGTGAAAAAATTTTGTGTTCGCATCACCCAACCGCACCCAAGTTTGTCTAGAGTGTTGTCTAGCATTTGATATCTGGATGCCCGCAAGGCCCAGAATTTTGATTTTTAACCTTCTTCTAAAGTCAAGCTCATCGCTAGATAGTCTTCTATTTTCCTGAGCTTTTTCCAGCATGGTAAGTACGATCTGAATGATAGCCAGCTGCACTTTGATGTTACCCACCGTGCGTCGTCTCCAGGCTTTGAGGGCTCTGGCCGTGCGGACCATCTTAACATGTAACCGCAGGATGGCATCAGATGAGTTAACTGCGGGCATCCAAGCTTGTTGAACTACATCTTTGAAACCATCAATGTGTACCTAGAAAGATTCAAAACGAAGCCCTCTATAGAAATTACAAGAAGAGTGACCCTGCATTAATAGAGGACAGTGGTCCGAGGTCATGGTGCAAATTGCCTGCAAATTAGCCGATGGAAAGAGAGCATGCCACTCTGTTGTCGCCATTAATCTATCTATCCGAGACATCGTAGGATCATCCTGTTCATTTGACCAAGTGAATTTTTTTCCAAAAAGGTCCAGCTCTAGGAGCTGTAGAGCGTCAATAGTTTGGTTGAACTTCCTCATTACTCTTTTGTTGATTGCTCCCTTGTTTTTTCCCTCACTCTCCTTATCATGTTGAAGTCTCCTAAAATCAACCATTCAGGTCTCATCAGGTTAGAGATGGTACACAGTTCAGATAGAAAGATAATTTTTTCATTCTCCTGCTGGGGGCCATAAACAGCCGTTAAGTCCCACACCACGTCCTCCAATCTGGAACTGACCCTAACTGATATTGAGTAGATTGAAGTGTAAGTAATTGGAGCAATATCAAAATAGTCTTCGTCACAAGCAATAAGAATTCCACCCGATGCTCCTAGAGAGGGTAAGTGTACAGTCTGCTTTGCAAGCTTGCAACCCACAGTTTCCTTTAATAAATCCTTAGTCCAACTCATAATTTTTGTCTCCTGGAGACAAATAATAGTTGCGCTGGTAGAAAGAATCGTTTGCCTCACACTTTCACGCTTAGCACGGGCATTCAAACCTCTCACATTCCAAGATAAAATACAGCAGTTTGTATTCATTAAAGGATTAACCCCCCTCTACTTGAACAAACATTGCCACATAAAGAATATAACATAACTAACATTTGATGCAACCTGGCAAGCTTGTTCACCAACAGTAAGATACACATGTCCCATGAGACACACAAAAGTTCCAAACTGAAATTAGTAAGATACAGAGGTACAATGATCCAATGATTCGAAAACCACCTCCAGGACCACCAAATACCATGCGACGACCAACAGTGAAGCAAAAGAACCTTCAGGACATCTTGCTCTGCCCCCTGACACGAGCAAGGGAGAACTAACTTGGGATACATAAAATAAAAGACTAGAACCACTAGTAGCTGGACAGGACGCTCAACTCATATTTCGGGAACAGCCTCGATGATGGGGGCTTTGAGTGGCGACACCTTGCTGCCCCTGGGCCTGCTTCCTTTTTCTTCCCCTTGCCTTGATTTGCCAGCTCCATAATTGCCTCCATCTGCTCCTTGTTGAGAGGTTTTGAGAAAAGGCTTTCAATCTGTTCAGTCAAATTTACATGATTATTGGAGGTAGAAGCACTTGAACATTGGTATTGTATGGCTGCAGAATTATTTAACTTTGCAATGAGAATTTCCTGAGCTTTGGAGATGGCATCGCGGCTGCCCCCAATCTTTAATTTTTGTTTTGCTGCCAACCTGCCACTCGATCGTATACCAGTCGAGATAATATTTTTATTTGCATTTACACCTAATTTGTCTGACCCCCACACTACTGGTGGTATGGCACACCTGTTTCTGTTTGGAGGGGATTGGATTAGGGGTGGTTCTGGTATGTTTGTGATTGACTCAATGAAGATCTGTAGGTTATCATTTGAGTTAAGCTGATTTTCTGTTGGCAGGGGAGTGAAATGACCTAGAGTGTTGTGGCTAGCAGTCGGAACCTCATTACTAGATAAAATAAGTTGGCTATCCTTCTCTACTACATCATTCCACTGCCTATTTGATTGAATATTGAAACCATTTGACTCAACTTGTGCATCCTTGTAACATAAATCTACCTGCTCTGCATCATTTGTAGGCTGACTACCAATAACAATAGGGACCGGAGAAGGACTAGCCCCCTTAGCAGCCCATGGAGGAATCAAATCATCAGCAATAACTGAGACATATGGAGCATTTACCTTGGAATTTGCAGCAGCATGAGTCTCCGGTACAACTTGAGTGGTATTTTCCTTGTCGCCCGAAGGAAAAGGACTTTCAGCAGCAAGTTGTCCTTTAGAAACATCTATAGGCCAGATATCTGAGACGATAGGATCTGCAAAAGAGACTACTTTGTTCTTTACCTTGGGCATCCAGCGTGTTGTCTGACCCATTCCTTCCCCCCTCCGACGGAAAGGAGTGGATGGCCTGTTTCTTCAACTCAAGCTGTAACAGTCCTCCACACCACCACGGCATCGCGAGGAGCGCGCCCACCCAGAGAGACTGCGGTGCCGACGAGTGCCCTGCTGCCTATGCTGGTGAAAGTCTTCATCTTCGTCATGGTCCCAGTCCCGACGCATGATTTCCCTACCTCTGTGCTCATCTGAACGGTCCCTTTTTTCTCCAGCCGAGTCAGATGCACCATAGCTCCATACAAATTCTCTGCGAGGCTTTCGATTCAAAGGCCCCCCCTGGTGCTCCTCCCACGGATGAAAGAGAGGTCCTCAACCACTTCGATATGGTTACGAAGCGTGTAAACATGACCTTTTTTATATCTGTTGGAACATCAATGTGAGCACCAGCAAGGGGTAGAGGAGTGCTGACAGGTGGCAATTCCTGGTCAGGCTCAGAGACCGTCAGCCACACCTCCTTGGGGATTTCGCAGGGGTCAGAGCACCAAGCCCAAAGGTCAAAAGAACGAGTACGCTCTCTACGTCTAGAGCGCTCCTGGACATAGTGAATGGCGCAGCACTTGCCCAAGGCCCTAGAAGCCACCTCTTCACCCCAACAGTGGACAGGGATCCGTTCAACCCGAACCTTAACTCTAAACTCCTAGCTTGTCTTTCTAGCATAGCTCTCCTCGGACCAGTCACCGAAATGAAACTCTCGCCCACGATATGAAACTGATCTTCTATCAAGTGCCCATTGTTTTGTTCTTGCATCAGGGAAGACAATAAAAAACTGCTCTGGGTAATGCTTAACTAGTTGATACTGACCATGGCGAAGATCGAACTTCTGTCTCAGCATGTCTCCTGCCGAAAGGATGTCAACCTCATGGCTGTTCCCATCGAATGAGCAAACCACCGCCTTGCTGATGAGGTCATCCCTGCGACGACGGAAAGAGCCAGTTGCAGAAATGGCGCAGGAGGCGCGCGCCGGCCTTGCCCTTGGGTCTCCTGGGTAGCGGGCCTCCATGGTTTGGCCCTCCTGAACTGCACAGAGGTAAGATTTTTTGTGTTGAACTGAAGAGGCGTTGAGTGCAGGTTGAGGGATTTGTTCCTGCTCCTTATGAAGAGAGTTGTGTCGCAACTGGGGCTGTTGCTGGTGTCTGGAGCTGATATTGTTGGTATTCTGCATTGAATGCTTCACTGGTTCAGGCAGGGAGGGAGTTGAATTGTGCCTGCTCCTGTAGTACATCCCTGGGCATGTCCTAGCCCTATGTCCAGATTGTAGACATCGCCAGCAACGAGTAGGCGCCGAGCAACAAAAAGCTAGGTGATCTGGTGAGAGGCAGTTGTAGCATTTACCCTGGAGCTTCATCTTGAATGTGTTGGGTCCTTTCACATCCATCTGCTGCCGTGTCGGGGATCTCCTAAGATTTTCAACACTCTTGCGCCACCAGTGTCTGGGCCTCACCACAGCCCAGCCACCTTCTTCCACCTCCAGGGCGTCAGACCTGAGTTGACTGATGCGATGGCGACCATACCCTCTCGAGTCCTGTCTGCCGCCCACGGTCAGGTGATCTGATGTAGCACTGTTTGCATTGAAAGCACTGAAGCCAGCCTCATTGCAGACAACCGGGGGAACTGGCGAGCTGCCCGCTTGCCACTTCAACTTCTCTGAGACCGGGATCCGGTTTCGCGCTAGCTGATCCAGAGGATCTTCCATTGAAGATTTCACAGAGAATACCTTCTCAATGGCTTCAGGCGCTGGAGCTGACCTAGCAGGTAAAGGCGAGGCGTCGCTTTCTGCAGCTTGCTTCTGTAGATCCAGATTTGAAAACGGGTCCTTGTCTCCACGGAATCTATCCTTAATCTGCTCCATAAGACACAGATCTTCCCTTGTAGAACTTACCTTGAGGGGGGAACTCTGTATATTCTCGTCGCCAGATCTCGAAACAGCCTTTGGTGAAGATGCGGCGACAGCTGCGGCTTGAGTGTGACCATGGGTTGGGGAGGATAGCAGTCTTGCTGGGCGGGTGGGGTAGCGGGGGTGGCTGTTGATGGCCGGCGGCGCAGGACGGGCAGGCGGCGGCGGAGCGCCGCACGGGAGCACGAGCGCATCGCGGAGCACGAGCGCATCGCGGAGCCTTTTGCTTGGCGATGTGTCTTGGTAGTTGTTTACGGTTTTTTAAGGTGGTCATTAAAACTGAAGACAACGACCAAGAAACACTCGGGACAAAGAATTTGTGAGGTAGAGCGTCATTTCCTTGATGTCAGACCAAACGATGAACAATACTCCCTATGTTTCTTTTTAGTTGTCATTGGATAATGCAAAAATTAAACTATCCAATGACAATTAAAAAGAAACGGAGGAAGTAACCTAGAGATTGATTTTTGTTCAATTGGATGTTGATACCCTTATCGCTCGGGATCTCTCATACATATAGGTGTGATCTTGTTCTAGTAGAGAACAACTCCAAGACGTGTTAGACAAGTTTCCAATTCTAAAACAACTGATTTGAGAACAAATTGAACGAAAAAAAACCAACAAAAATCAACCTAGCCAACTACCGAAGTCAATTAGACCCGATTTCACGAGAAAGTCGACCATCGTAGCCAGCCTGGTAGAGGAAGTTGGTCGACAGACCTCCGGTGATGACCTGACCAACTTTGAGAACCTAGCAAACTTTGCCATGGTGACATCTAACCTAGCCGAATTTGGTAGCCGACCTTACTGATTTATATACTAGGACCCTTTTGAGTCTCAACACATACAAATCCAGTACTGGACCCTCATGATCATGGTTATGGTCACAGACGTGAATCTATAGCTGCTTTTATTTTTCCTTTAGAATTGAAAACCCTGTTGATTATCTACTGTTGCTACGATGCAGATCTTGTGGAGGTGTTTCTAGAGAAGAAATACTACTTGTAAAACACATATAATTTTATTCCCTTCTCCCCAAAATAGAGGGCAAAACAGAGTACAATTAATTAATGATACAAGCTTTGCATAAAAATATAGCCTATATATATATGCCTCAGGACCAGGCTAAGATAGCTCAGAAAGGTTTTACCACATCGAACGCTCCGGCGACACCCCGCTCGGGCGGCAAACCCTAGCCGCCACCACCTCCCCTCTGCCCAGCCCACAGCCTCGCTGCTGCCAGAGCAGGGCGGTGGCACTTCCCACGCGTCCCTGCTAGGACGGTGTTTCAATTGTGCGCACCTCTTCAACATCATTGTTGGGGCCTGCTTCGTCGCCGAAGGTCCTTTAAGAAGAAACACCTTCGAAAGATTAACACATAAGCAAATACAACGCGAAGGTACACGCCGAAGCTACCATCCAGGGAGCTTCGGCATAGCGACATGCCTTGAGACGAAGGGCTGCACCGACTTAAAGAGGAAAAGACCAATCGGTCCATGATAATTTGTGCCATGATTGTAACTAGTTGTCGAGGACATAAATGTTATCTTGACCGGGCTGCGTCCCGTGCCTATAAATAGGTGAATAGTACCCCAATACTGTTCACGCTGATTTGTATTCACTCGTGCATTACGCTTGAACTTTTACCTTCTGTCAAGCCGAAAGTACAAATGTAATTCAATAATTGTTTCTGTTTATCCATATATAATAATATAATAAAGATATATTAATAATGTCATATGATCATTCATGTTGTCTCTTATATTTCATATGCTTCTTCTCTCATTAACATAAACTGCAATGAAGGTATGACCTTCATGAACTTCGTCTGAAGATCATTATATCCTAAGGGAGATAATGCTTCGAAGGACGAAGGGTATTAACCTTTAATATTTTGTGTTGTCTTGTTCTTAATTCATAGCATTTGAGAACAAGTCCCCAACATTGGCGTCCACCGCCGGTGAACTCACTTCCACTTTTGAGCTGATGGCTTCGTTCAACAACCAAGTCGTAGCACCTTCGGCTACGAAGCTGGTGCTCCCAATAACAGGCGGTTCAAGTTCAGAGCCGGCTAACAAGAAGCAAAAGAAAGAAGCATAGAGAAGGGTGCAGCATGTTGGAGTGCAGGGGCCCTTCATCAAGTCTAAATAGTCTCACATTCCAATCACCTTCTCCCAGGAGGACCTTCAGCTCAAAGATTACCCTCACAATGATGCTATGGTCATATCTTGTGTCATTAAGGAATTTTTGGTCCATAATGTTCTGGTTGACACAGGTAGTGCAGTGGATATCATATTTGCTAAGGCCTTCAGACAGATGCAAGAGCCAGAAGACAAGATTCATGATGCTACACATCCACTTTGTGGCTTCGGAGAAAGGCAGATTGTTGCACTTAGTAAAATCACAATGTCAGTTACCTTTGGCTACGTCCATAACACAAGGACTGAACAGGTTATCTTTGACATTGTTGACATGGAATACCCCTACAATGCAATCATTGGTCGAGAGACACTAAATGCTTTTGAAGCAATACTTCATCCAGCATATTTATGCATGAATATACCTTCGGAACAATGGCCCATTGTTGTCCATGGAAGTCAAGAAGCTGCCAGAAGAGCCGAAGGGAATTGGACAGATTCAAAGGCAATCCATAATATAGATGGAGCTGAAGCCTGTCAACAGTACAAATACAAAAGAGAGAAGGCTGCTTCAGCAGATCAGCCGAAGCCTATGCTTCTACGTCAAGATATAGCAGAACAAAGGGTACTACTGGGGGTCTCAGTTATCTGATGAGCAAGAGAAGACTTTGCTAAGTTTTTTATTCAACAATAAAGATGTCTTTGCTTGGTCAGCCAATGATCTCTGTGGTGTCAACAGAGATGTTATTGAACATTCACTCAATGTGGATCCATCCTTCAGGCCAAGAAAATAAAGGCTTCGGAAGATGTCTGAAGATAAAGCTGAAGGTGCCCGGAACGAAGTAAAGAGACTTCTTAGTGCTAGTGTCATCAGAGAGGTGAAATACCCAGAATGGCTAGCCAACACTGTTATGGTGAAGAAGGCCAATGGTAAATGGAGAATGTGTATTGATTTCATAGATCTCAACAAGGCATGCCCAAAGGACGAGTTCCCATTGCCAAGAAAAGACTCTCTAGTAGATGCAGCAGCTTCTTCAGAGCTTATGAGTCTATTAGATTGTTACTCAGGCTATCATCAAATTTGGATGAATAAGTAAGACGAGCCAAAGACTAGCTTCATAACTCCCAGTGGCACCTATTGCTACCTTCGGATGCCTGAGGGGCTCAAGAATACTGGAGGAAGCTTCAGCAGAATGATAGCCAAGGTTCTTCATTCTCAAATAGGCAGGAATGTACTGACCTATGTTGATGATATCATAGTGAAAAGCACGAAGCAAGAAAATCACATTGCTGATTTGCAAGAGACATTTGCCAATTTCAGGCAAGCTGGCCTGAAGTTAAATCTAGAAATGTGTGTTTTTGGGGTGAAGATGGGCAAATTCCTTGGCTGTTTGGTATCAACAAAGGGAATTGAAGCCAACTCGAGCAAGATTGAAGCTATCCTTCGGATGGAGCCGCCAAGCACAAAGAAGGGGGCACAACGGCTAGCAGGAAGACTAGCATCATTGAATAGATTTATATCCAGATCGGCAGAAAGAAATCTACCATTCTTTAAAATACTGAAGTCAGCCAAAGTTTTTCAATGGGGTCTGGCTCAGCAAAAAGCTTTCGAAGAGTTGAAGCAATACTTGATCGATCTAGCGACACTAACTCCACCTTCGCTAGGGGCTCCATTACTCTTATATGTGGCAGCTTCGCACTCTGCAGTTAGTGCGGCTCTTATACAGGAGAAGCTATATGGCCAAATCAAAAAGCAGGTTCCAGTGTACTTCATCTCCGAAGTTTTAAGTTTATCAAAGAAAAATTATACAGAATTGGAGAAGTTGTTTTATGCTGTGTTAATGGCCTCCAGGAAGCTTCGGCATTATTTTCAAGCATATCACATAATTGTTCCTTCGTCACAGCCTCTGAAGGACATAATGAGGAACAGAGAAGCTACTGGAAGGATTGGAAAATGAGCTATGGAGCTTAACAAATTCAGTATTGACTATGCGCATAGATCCTCAATTCAGTCTCAGGCATTAGCAGACTTCATTGCTGATTGGACGCCAGGGGCTCAGGAAGAAGAAACAAATAAAGACGTCGAAGCTTGGACAATGTTCTGCGATGGTTCCTAGGGAACCTTCAGTGCAGGAGCTGAAAGTCGCCTAGAGGAGGGGGTGAATAGGCGGAATCTGAAATTTATAAACTTTAAGCACAACTACAAGACGGGGTTAGCGTTAGAGATATAATCGAGTCCGAAAGAGAGGGCGAAAACAAATCAACCAAAGAAATAGAGTGGATGACATAGTGATTTGTTTTACCGAGGTTCGGTTCTTGCAAACCTACTCCCCGTTGAGGTGGTCACAAAGACCGGGTCTCTTTCAACCCTTTCCCTCTCTCAAACGGTCACCTAGACCGAGTGAGCTTGCTTTGATTACAATGATCTTAGGAACAAGAAAGAAGGAAGAAGAAAAGCGATCCAAGCACAAGAGCTCAAATGAACACGGCAAAAACTCTCTCTTCTAGTCACTATTGCTTTGAGTGGAATTGGGACTTGGAGAGATTTTGATTCACTCGAATTGTGTCTTGAATTGAATTCTATAGCTCTTGTATTGAATATGTTGGCTGAAAACTTGGATGCCTTGAATGAGTGGTGGTTGGGGGTATTTATAGCCCCAACCACCAAAGTGGCCGTTGGGGATGGCTGTTGTCGTATGGCACACCGAACAGTCCGGTGCGCCACCGGACACTGTCCGGTGCGCCAGCCACGTCACCCAACCGTTAGGGTTCGACCGTTGGAGCTCTGACATGTGGGGCCACCGGACAGTCAGGTGGTGCACTGGACAGTCATTATTCACTGTCCGGTGCGCCTTCTGGCGCTGCTCTGACTTCTGCGCGCGCATATGCGCACTGTTCACGTTCACTGTAGCCTTTTGCAGACGACCGTTGGTGCAGATAGCCGTTGCTCCGCTGGCACACCGGACAGTCCGGTGTTACACCGGATAGTCCAGTGTTACACCGGATAGTCCAGTGAATTATAGCGGAGCGGCTCCCCGAAAACCCGAAGCTGGCAAGTTTAGAGTGGATTCACCCTGTTGCACCGAACACTGTCCGGTGGCACACCGGACAGTCCGGAGCGCCAGACCAGGGCAGCCCTCGGTTGTCTTTTGCTCTTTTTATTTGAACCCTTCTTGGACTTTTTATTGGTTTGTGTTGAACCTTTGGCACCTGTAGAACTCATAATCTAGATCAAAATAGTTAGTCCAACAATTTGTGTTGGGCAATTCAACCACCAAAATTATTTAGGAAAAGGTTTGACCCTATTTTCCTTTCAGGAGCGGCTGCTGTCCTAGTTGTGCCTTCAAAAGTCAGAACATGTTATGCAGCAAGGCTTGAATTTAGCTGTACAAATAATATTGCTGAATACGAAGCTCTTCTTTTAGAGATTCGAAAGTTAAAGGCAATGGGAATAAGAAGGGTCATCCTTAAAACTGACTCTCAAGTCATTTCTGGTCATATCGACAAAAGTAGCAAGGCCAGAGACCCAAAGCTTGAAAAATATTTGGACACAGTTCGAAGGCTCGAAGCTTCTTTCGAAGGATTTTCTGTTAAGAATATTCCAAGAGGGGAAAATGAGCATGCTGATCTGTTAGCCAAGTCAGCGACATAGGGGCTCCCACTACCTTCGGAAGTATTTTTTGAGACAATAAAAGCACCTTCGGTTGAACTTATGGAAAGAGCAGTGCTTGCAATTTCCCATGTACATAGTGAAGATTGGAGGACTGAAATTATATCTTTCCTCCAAGGTAATTGTCTTTTGAATGATGAAGCTTATAATAAGAGAATGGAAGCAAGGACAAGACCGTATGTGATAATATAAGGGGAATTGTATAAACATGGAGTCTGTTCTCCACTCCTCAAGTGTTTATCCAGAGCCAAAGGTATTGAATTAATGAAGGAGATACATGTAGGCCTATGTGGATCTCATATTGGATCTAGGCCTTTGCTGGGAAAAGTGTTTAGACAAG
Organism: Zea luxurians; assembly: GCA_029449295.1. Classification (NCBI taxonomy): domain Eukaryota; kingdom Viridiplantae; phylum Streptophyta; class Magnoliopsida; order Poales; family Poaceae; genus Zea; species Zea luxurians. Next base: position 127,384,150 of record JAOPSE010000010.1, read on the forward strand.
AATTTTATTGGCCGAAGGCAGCTTCAAATGCAGCAGAGTTAGTTCAAAAGTGCGAGAATCGTCAAAAATGTGCAAGAGATCAGAAGCAACCTTCATATCTCACACAGCTAATACAGCCTACTTGGTCGTTGCAAAGATGGGGCCTGGATCTGTTAGGCCCACTTCCACCAGCGCAAGGTAATTTGAAATATGTTGTGGTGGCTGTAGAATATTTTTCTAAGTGGATTGAAGCAAAGCCTTTGGCTACAATAACTTCGGTTTACAGTCCAAAAATTCTTCTAGCAAAATATTGTTTGTCGCTTCAGCATGCCGAAGGCTATAACTATGGACAATGGAACACAGTTTGATGCTGAAACGTTCAAAGATTTTTGTGACCAAATTAGCACGAAGATTCATTTTGCATCAGTAAGGCACCCAGAATCAAATGGACTGGTAGAAAGAGCAAATGACATTATAATGACAGGAATAATGAAGCTAATCTTCAATCAGCCCAGAGGAAAGTGACCAGATGAGTTTATCAAAGTGGTGTGGAGCCACAACACAACCATGTCAAGATCAACAGGATTTACACCTTTCAAAATATTATTTGGTGACGAACCTATAACTCCAGAAGAAGCTAAAGCAGGATCAATTAGAACAGTAGCTTCGGCAGAAGACGAAGTTGATTATCACGTAGCAAAAGATACTATAGAGGGGACCAGACTTCAGGCTGTAGAGAACATCAATAAATATCAAACCGAAACAATAAAATGGCATGACAGAAAAGTTCGGTTGAAAAATATTAAGCCAGGGCATTTGGTGCTTCGGAGAGTAGCCAATCCGGACACAATAGGCAAATTGCAACTGAAGTGAGAAGGACCTTTTCTGGTGGTATCTTCGCCGAGGCTTGGTTCTTACAGATTAAAGGATATGGACGGCAACGACATACCCAGATCTTGGAATGCAGATGATCTTCGATGATATTATGTGTAATTTGATGTAACCTTTTTTCATTTTTTCTATGGCACCCTTTTCCTTTCCAAAGGGGGATAAAGGTTTTTAATGGGGCCATAGCTTGTAATTTTTCCTTTCTTATTTAGCTCCACGAGAGCTAAATCTCCCAAAAGGATGTAAAATGTAAAATCTGAGCATGCACCATCGAGTGCAGAGAGGAAAAAAAGGAAAGACGGGGAGAAGCTCAAAAGTCACCCCAAGGGGATGCAGAGCATGACGAAGCTACAAAAAGTCGTTCCTAAGGGAGCGCAGCATAAGTTTTTTGCTCAAAAGTCGTTCCTAAGGGAATGCAGAGCCAAATACCACCGAAATATAAGGCGAAGAAGTTCAAAAGTCATTCCTAAGGGGGTGCAGAACTTATACCGCCGAAATAGAAGGCAAAGAAGTTCAAAATACATTCCTAAGGGGATACAAAACTTATACCACCGAAATAGAAGGTGAAGAAGCTCAAAAGACGCTCCTAAGGGGATGCAGAGCTTAAGACTCAAAAGACGTTCCTAAGGGGATGCAGAGTCTGGGTGTGGCTTCGTGTGCGTGTGTTTGGACATTCATTTGCACATTACATCACATCATTCATTGCATTCATACACATTCATGTAGACATTTGTAGGATCATTATCATCATAACATTGAGTACAAACAGATGCTTCGGCTTTGATGACAATGCTTTGACGAGCATAGAGAAGCAAAGATATGCTTCGTTGTGTACGAAAAGAAGGGAAGGTGTTTTTCGCCTTCGACTCAAAAGATACAAATTTCGTCCACATCAAAGCAATTCACACACGGATGAAAAGGTAAAAATATATTACAAGGTATGAACAAATTTACAGAGTAATGTTTGATTTCTAAATTACAATATCTTTTGCAAAGATAATTCGAATGTCTCTAAAGCTTTGTGCAGCAGCTTCATCAGTCTCTGTCAAGCTTCGGATTATTGACCTTCGGCATCATCATCCTGTACACAACAAAGCAGTATAAGGTAAAAAAGTAATCTCAGGAGAAGGTAAGCAAATAGATACAAGGTTAATATCGGCTTAAGATAACTTCGAGCTTCGTCACCAGCTAAGTCCCGCCCATCCTTCGTCCAAATTTGTGTTATAAATCTATTTCCAATACTTCGGGCTAGGCTGGGGATATCGGCTAGGTCCGCTGGTGATAAGTTGAAGTTTGGTCTGTTGACAATCTTTCCATGCATGCAACCAGTCTTCATAAAAGCTACAGCTGTGCCGCGAGAAGCTAGCAGGGCACAGAAGTCGTCGTGCCCAGCTATTACTTCGTCAAGCGCCTCAACTTCGCTCTCAATGTGTTCGAAGGTGCTTGGTAGGTCTTCAACCGAAGGTTCAAATTTTTCAGAGCTGGCTCCCACTAAGTTGAAGACCTGTTTCAGCCGCTGCACGCACCGGTTGCCGAAGTTCAAGCATATGTTCTAAAGCTCTTTTAAGGATTTTTGCAGATTCGAACTTTTCTCGACTTCGGCTTTGAGTTTCGCATCGAAATTCTTCTTTTCTTGCTCGAAGTTTTCTGATCTTCGGAGGAGTTCATTGTTTAATCTGGCAACTTCGGCCTGGGCTTCTGCCAATGAACCCTCCATTGTCTGAAGAAGGAATTTTTTCTTTTCTAGAGAAGCTTCATGATCTTTGATTTTATTTTCCAAGCCCTCGATTATAACCTCATTCTTCTTATCTTTGAGGTCTTGTTGCATTCTCAAGGCTTTGCTTAGTAGCATGCTCTATGCAAAATAACCTTCGTCAGAAATCTTTGCTTCATCACAAAACAATAAAAATTTGAGGAAAAAAGCTTTACCTTAAAGTTGGAGTAGAATAAGCTATCGACGATATGCTGTCATCGATAGCTGCTTATGTCAGCTTCAAGCTTCGGAAAACCAACACTCTTCGACAGGGTGCTGATAATCTTCGCACCAGTGCGGTCTCGAATGCATCCTAAGGCTTCTTCGTTGATTCCACCAAAGAGCATGGCTCCTGGTTGGTAGCCACAGGATATAGCATACTCCTGTAGCTCCTCCTCCTCGGTCTTGGATAATTCTTGACCAACTAGATTTTGAAAGTTGAAGCTTTTTTCTTCCGAAGTATCTTCGGCAATTTCTTTCCCTTTTCCAGGCACTGCGGCCAGGGCTTCTTCTATAACCACAGTAGTCTCCTCTGCAGCCAGGACTCCTTCTATAGCCGCGACAGTCTCCTCTATGGCCAAATCCAAGAGCACTTTATCAATAGCAGATAATGTACTCTCCAGATTGGTAGCTTTGGCAGTCGCAGCTTCGGCAGAAGTAGCAGCTTCGGCAGCTGGTGTCATTTTTGATGATGAGGCCGGCAGTGGAGTTTCCTTAATAGCTTGCATAACAGTAACAATTCTTCGCTTTTTTGGCCCAACCGCCTTTTTCGCTGCCGAAGGCTCGTCCTTCTTCTGTAAAAGCTTCGTCAGATGCGGCCCCATAGGATTTAGCAGCTTGATAGGTAAGGATTCGGTCATTACCTTTAAAATTTCTTCTACTTCGGCAGCAGAAGGCGTTGAAGGAGCTTCCTCTTCTATCCTAGCCATCTTCGGCTCTAGAGTTGCAGTTTTTCTCTTCTTCGAGGTCGCCACCTTCAGCTTAGGACTGGATTTTATCTTTTTTAGAGCTTTTTCATCCTCTTTCACCATCCTAGCAGCCTGTCTGCTCAGAACACTGACAACCCTCTTTCTCTTCGTCCCTTTGGCACCCTTGCTTAGTTGTTCATAATCAGGGTATTCAAAGTTTAAAGCGTCCATTACCCGATTCAACCTTCGTTTTGGTCGGGTGCCGAAGGCTGTAGTCATCAATTGGTCTTCTTTTTTGGTATAATTACCCAAAATTTCGTTGCACATAGTCTCAATCTCAATCATCTCTAGCCATTCTTAGCAGGGCTCTTTGAACTGTTTCTCAAATTTAAACCTATAAGGCAATCGAACAAGTTCATTCTTCTTCTTTGTTCCTTTAAGCTTCGACATGCTCCAGTCACTTAGCGTTGGAGATACTCTGTTGGCCAGGTATTCTTGCACTAGATCCCTGGTGCTGATGTGTTCAGCCACCACTCTGAATTCTGCTATGGCCAGCTGGCATGGTAACCCTGGCTTCATGTTGCACAAGGGTCTGGTCATCCCGAAGCTTAAACTCAGTGGGCTCATGACCATCATCTTCAACTTCTCCCTCTTCTTCTCATCGACCTTGATATAAAACCACTCACTCTTCCAGCCAGTTGGCCACTTGGTGCGATAGCTGAGGACTGGAGCCTTTGTATCTTTGTGATACGCGAAGTTATAGCAACCAAAATTTTCATGTAGTCCGTCTTCTCTGGCCTTCATTTGGTAATGTAGCTCATGCACTCGGCAAAAAGCTTCAGCATTTGGGTCCATCCCCTGGCTTCGAAGGGCCTAGATGAAAATTCTAAGCCTAACGATGGCGTTAGGGGTCAACTAATGAAGAAAGATTTCATAATTATCCAAAACTTCTCCAATCATCTCGTTCAGCAGAAACTGTAATCCTGCTCTGAAGAAACTTTTGAAAACTACCACTTCGTCATCTTTTGGCTTTGGAGTGGTTTCTTCTCCAGCAAAACGAATAAGCTTCTTTTCAGCTTCTCCGAAGTAGCCCAGTTTTATCATCATGGGCATATCAGCTTCAGACACAGTAGATTTTTCAAAATCCAAGTGGCTGGGTTTTGATGGGATCAGAATGCTATAATCTTCTTCTTCATCAACATTTTCTTCCTCAATATCAGCTTGTTCAGCTTCAGCAGTAGGTGCACCTTCTTCAATGGCTCCCTCCGTCACAACTAATCCCGATTGTCTCATGACTTTAGAGATCAAAGCTGTCTTGGTGGCTTCAGTCTCCTCTCCTTCATGGGTCACCCTCACAGTCGAACGCACTCTGGCCATCTGATGATGAATCTTTTGCAGTTTTTACGAAGCTAATGTTTTTTACAATTTTATGACGAAGCTCCCTCTTATGACGAAGCTAATTCAAAGTGACGGTTCGCTCGAGAATGCAGTGAAAGGGCTTCGACTATAGTTAAATTTTTCAACAGCACAACAGTGCAATGGTAATGAATGTTGTGATAACTTCACACCTACCCGTCTGTTTATACAGTGCTGCAGGTGGGAAGGTGAATCACCAAGTCACCCGCACCCACCGAACAGTTACCTACACCCGCTGAACGGTGGACCATTACACCGTTGTGTGGTGGGCCACCTTGCGCCCGAAATACTTTAATCGTTTCTCGGCAACAAGCTCAGGGAAGGTGTTTTTTAGACCTTCGTCATTCTGAAGCCTTGAAAATTTTTCATGGATCAAGCTCGTTACGAAAAACGATCTAGCACCGCGAAGGGGCTACTGTTGGGGGCCTGCTTCGTCGCCGAATGTCCTTTAAGAAGAAACACCTTCAGAAGATCAGCACATAAGCAAATACAGCGCGAAGGTACACGCCGAAGCTACCATTCAGGGAGCTTCGGCATAGCGACATGCCTTGAGACGAAGGGCTGCACCGACTTAAAGAGGAAAAGAACAATCAGTCCATGATAATTTGTGTCATGATTGTAACTAGTTGTCGAGGACATAAATGTAACCTTGACCGGACCGCGTCTCGTGCCTAAAAATAGGTGAACAGTACCCCCGTACTGTTCACGCTGATTTGTATTCACTCGTGCATCACGCTTGGACTTTTACCTTCTGTCAAGCCGAAGGTACAAATGTATTTCAATAATTATTTCTATTTATCCATAATAATATAATAAAGATATATTAATAATGTCATATGATCATTCATGTTGTCTCTTATATTTCATATGCTTCTTCTCTCATTAACATAAACTACAATGAAGGTATGACCTTCATGACCTTCGTCTGAAGATCATTATATCCTAAGGGAGATAATGCTTCGAAGGACAAAGGGTATTAACCTTTAACATTTTGTGTTGTCTTGTTCTTAACTCATAGCATTTGAGAACAAGTCCCCAACAGTCATCCTGTCGGCCGCCGACTGCTTCAACAAGTGGTCGCGGATCCTGTGCGGCAAGAAGTCGGATGCCTCCGCCCTCACCCCATGGTACCAACCATTGTAGAGCCATTCTCACATGGGTGCGGCGGCTCCGCGCTCCATCAAACCTGTCGGCCCCATCGTGGACCTCTGGCTGGTCACCGTGGGCCACATCATGGCTTGCTACTCCTTCCACGTTAGCGATGCAGTGATGAAGAATCTCCAGCAGCGGATTGGTCGCCAGGGCGTTGCACGAGCGTCGCCGCTGTCGTGGCTGGTGGCTCGAGCTCCAGATTTGGTGTATGTGGCCTGTGAGGAGATGGTGGCGAGTTGGTTGTGTCGGTTGGCATGGTGGCGGGAGGTGATGGGGCCTGGGGACGGCCGCTCGAGTGACCGCCGCCTAGCAGTTGTGGCTAGCACCGTCGTCCTTTGACTGGGAGGGACAGGTCTATGTGCAGGTGAGCTCTTGGCACGGTGACACGGGATGCAACTGCGACGGCGCGTCGGCTAGGACCTACCCTAGTGGCTAGATCTGGTGCCCCTAGGTTAGAGGGCAGCGCCGGTGGTGTTGCCCATGGTCCGGCATTGGCTCCGACGCGTGACAATATGACGCATGCGGCAAGGTGTTGCTTGGTACCATGTGCCTAGTGAAAGTCGCCTAGAGGGGGTGAATAGGCAAATCTGAAATTTATAAACTTTAAGCACAACTACAAGCCGGGTTAGCGTTAGGAATAAAACGAGTCCGTTAGAGAGGGTGAAAACAAATCACAAGCAAATGAAAGCGGATGACACGGTGATTTGTTTTACCGAGGTTCGGTTCTTTCAAACCTACTCCCCGTTGAGGTGGTCACAAAGACCGGGTCTCTTTCAACCTTTTCCCTCTCTCAAACGGTCACCTAGACCGAGTGAGCTTTTCTCTTTAATCAACGGGTCACTTAGACCCCTTACAAGGACCACCACAACTTGGTGTCTCTTGCTTGATTACAAGTTGCTTGAGAACAAGAATGGAGGAAGAAGAAAAGTGATCCAAGCGACAAGAATTCAAATGAACACAAATGTCTCTCTCTCACAAGCCACTAAGTCTTTGGAATGAGATTGGGACTTGGAAAGGATTTGATCTTTCATTTTGTGTCTCGGAGTGAAGTCTTGAGCTCTTGTATTGAATGCAATGGCTGAAAACTTGGATACCTTGAAGTGGTGGTGGTGGTTGGGGGTATTTATAGCCCCAACCACCAAACCAACCGTTGGAGTTGGGCTGCTGTCGATGGGCGCACCAGACACTGTCCGGTGCGCTAGCCACGTCACCCAACCGTTAGGGTTCGACCGTTGGAGCTCTGACCGCCTGGGCCACCGGACAGCCGGTGCCACACCGGACAGGTACTGTTCACTGTCTGGTGCGCCTTCTAGCGCCTGCTGTGACTCTGCGCGAACTGTCCGCGCACTGTAGCGCTTTTCAGGTTTCCGTTGGAGTCGACCGTTGCGGTGTAGTCGTTGCTTTGCTGGCACACTGGACAGTCCGGTGACACACCAGACAGTCCGGTGAATTTTAGCGGAGTGTTTTTTCCAGAAACCCGAAGGTAGTGAGTTGGAGTTGATCCGCCCTGGTGCACCGGACACTGTCCGGTGCGCCAGACTAGGACAGACTTCGGTTTCTTTTGTTGCTTTCCTTTTTGAACCCTAACTTGTTCTTTTTATTGGTTTGTGTTGAACCTCTGGCACCTGTAGAGTATATAATCTAGCGCAAACCAGTTAGTCCAATTATTTGTGTTGGGCAATGTAAGAAACGGGTGACGCCTAAGAGGGGGGTGAATTAGGACTTCTAAAACTTTCACTAAACTAGGCCACAAATAAATCCCTAGAGCAAAACCTATGCAAATAATCAAACTAGAGTGTGCAATCTAGGTTTTGTCTAAGTGTTGCTATCTCTACCGCAAAGGCTAAGTTTCAATCTACACTAAATAAGTATGAATACAAGATTGAAACTTAAATGCTTAATATAAATGCGGAAACTTAAAGAGCAAAGTAGAGAAGCAAACTCTCATGGATGACGCCGGTATTTTTACCGAGGTATCCGAAACCACGCAAGGTCCCGACTAATCCTCGTTGGTGCCCCTATGCAAAGGGAAGCCCACGCGAGGGCCAAGCACCACGGTCGAGTAACTCCGTAGAGAGCCGTGGGCCTTCTCCATGCGCAAGTGGTGCTCCGCTTCTGGCTCCTCTTGGACGCTCCCCGCTATCGAGCTTCCGGCCGAACCACCGTGGGCCTCGTTCCCTTCGGTACACGGTGGCGGCCGTGACACAAACGCGGTTGTCACGGTCTCGCAAGACTCTCGCCTCACTCGGTACAATTACAACGGCCCGCGCAAGAGCTGAGAGGTTGTGTGGTTTGTCTAAACTCACTCAACTAACTAGGGTTCACCTAGAGCAAGCGCTAAAGCGGTCTAACTAACCTAAGCACTTCGTAAAGCACCTACGAGCGTCACCGAGTGATTCTATTAAGCACTTGGGTGTTTGAGCTCTTGGAAATGTGCACTATATGCGTTGGTATATTGCTTGGGCTCCCACACCTTCAAATGGCCGGTTGGGTGAAGTATATATAGGCCCCAACTCTAAAATAGTCGTTGGAGAAAAGCTGCAGCTCTCTGCGGCACACCGAACAGTCCGGTGGTGCACTGGACAGTCCGGTGGTGCACCGGACAGCGCACTGTAGCATGTCCGGTGCGCCTAGTCGTTGCCCTGTCAGAGCAGGTGACCGTTGGCGCCACAGGCTTTCCACACTGGACAGTCTGGTGCTCACACCGGACAGTCCGGTGGTCTTCTCTCCGGGTGCCACCTGGAACTAGCCATTGGGCTGGAGTTCCCTGGTGCACTGGACAGTCCGGCGTGTGGCACCGGATGGTCCGGTGCACCTCGCACAAACAGTCCGCAGCAGCACACTAGGACTTTTCTTGGATCTTCTTAATGTCTTCTTTTGAGGTGTTGCTTTCCCCAATTCCTTCGTCCAAGTAAATCTTGCATCCTGTGAACTACAAACATAAACACTAGAAAACTTATTAGTTCATGGATTGTGTTGTTCATCAAACACCAAAACTCAACTAGCCAAATGGCCCGGGGTCCATTTTCCTTACAGGCAATTCAACCACCAAAATTATTTAGGAAAAAGGTTTGACCCTATTTCCCTTTCAATCTCTCCCTTTTTGGTGATTGATGCCAACACAAACCAAAGCATATACATAATTGCATAATTGAACTAGTTTGCATAAGGTAAGTGCAAAGGTTGCTTGGAATTAAACCAATTTAAACTTTCATAAGATATGCATGGATTGCTTTCTTTCTTTTAACATTTTGGACTATGCTTGCACCACTTGTTTTGTTTTTGCAAATTCTTTTCAAAGTCTTTTTGCAAATAGTCAAAGGTAAATGAATAAGATTTCGAGAAGCATTTTCAAGATTTGAAATTTCCTCCCCCTGTTTCAAATGCTTTTCCTTTGACTAAACAAAACTCCCCTTAATGAAATTCCCCTCTTAGTGTTCAAGAGGGTTTTACCAATTGAGATAGAATTTCTTAGAGAAATACTCATTTCAAAGATACTTATTGAAAAACATTTAAAAACTTTAACTTGTTTCGAAATTTTTTTGAAATTGGCGTGGTAGTGCGGTCCTTTTGCTTTGGGCTAATACTCTCTCCCCCTTTGGCATTAATCGCCAAAAACGGATACTTTGAGTGAAATATGAGCCCTTTTTAAATTCCCTCCCCTTTGGCAAACAAGATATGAGTGAAAGATTATACCAATGTGGAGAGCGGTGCGGAGTGACGGCGGAGGGTAAATAATACCGGTAGAGTGGAGTGGGCCAAAAACGGATACTTCGAGTGAAATATGAGCCCTTTTTAAATTCTCTTCCCTTTAGCAAACAAGATATGAGTGAAAGATTATACCAATGTGGAGAGCGGTGCGGAGTGACGGCGGAGGGTAAATAATACTGGTAGAGTGGAGTGGAAGCCTTGTCTTCGCCGAATACTCCATTTCCCTTTCAATTCTATGACTAAGCATAAGAAGACACTTGAAAACACATTAGTCATAGACACAAAAGAGATATGATCAAAGGTATATACATGAGCTATGTGTGCAAAGTATCAATCAAAATTCCGAGAATCAAGAATGTTTAGCTCATTCCTAAGTTTGGTAAAGGTTTTCTCATCTAAAGGCTTGGTAAAGATATCGGCTAATTGTTCTTTGGTATTAATATAGGCTTTCTCGATATACCCCCTTTGCTGGTGATCTCTCAAAAAGTGATACCGAATGGCTATGTGCTTAGTGCGGTTGTGTTCAACGGGATTATCCGCCATGCGATTGCACTCTCATTATCACATAGGAGAGGGACTTTGCTAAATTTGTAGCCATAGTCCCTAAGGGTTTGCCTCATACAAAGTAATTGCGTGCAACAATGGCCTAGAAAATACTTCAACTCCCCCATCATAGACATCTCGAATTTTTGAATCATGATCCTACTAAACTCTTCACAAGTAGATTTGTTAGTAGACCCAAATATGATATCATCAACATAAATTTGGCATACAAACAAATCTTTGGCAATAGTTTTAGTAAAGAGAGTAGGATCGGCTTTACCAACTTTGAAGCCATTAGTGATAAAAAAATCTCGAAGGCATTCATACCATGCTCTTAGGGCTTGCTTGAGCCCATAAAGCGCCTTTGAGAGTTTATACACATGGTTAGGGTACTCACTATCTTCAAAGTCGGGAGGTTGCTCAACATAGACCTCTTCCTTGATCGGTCCATTGAGGAAGACACTTTTCACGTCCATTTGATAGAGCTTAAAGCCATGGTAAGTAGCATAGGCAAGTAATATATGAATTGACTCAAGCCTAGCTACGGGTGCATAGGTTTCACCGAAATCCAAACCTTCAACTTGTGAATATCCCTTGGCCACAAGTCGTGCTTTGTTCCTTGTCACCACACCATGCTCATCTTGCTTGTTGTGGAATACCCACTTGGTTCCTACAACATTTTGGTTAGGACGTGGAACTAAATGCCATACCTCATTCCTCATGAAGTTGTTGAGTTCCTCTTGCATCGCCAGCACCCAATCTGAATCTCTTAGTGCATCCTCTACCCTGTATGGCTCAATAGAGGAGACAAAAGAGTAATGTTCACAAAAATGAGCGACTCGAGATCGAGTGGTTACCCCCTTATGAATATCGCTGAGGATGGTGTTCACAGGGTGATCTCTTTGAATCGCTTGGTGGACTCTTGGGTGTGGTGGTCTTTGACCTTGAATTTCTTGCTCATCTTCCTTGTCATCATCTTCATCATCTCCCCCTTGATCATTGCCCTCTTCTTGAGGTGGCTCATCTTCTTGATCTTCTTCATCACCTTGAGCTTGTTCCTCATCTTGAGTTGGTGGAGATGCTTGATTGGAAGATGAAGGTTGATCTTGTGCTTGTGTTGGCTCCTCGGATTCCTTAGGACACACATCCCCAATGGATATGTTCCTTAGCGCGAAGCATGGAGCCTCTTCATTATCTAGCTCATCAAGATCAACTTGCTCCACTTGGGAGCCGTTAGTCTCATCAAACACAATGTCACAAGAAACTTCAACTAGTCCAGTGGACTTGTTAAAGACACTATATGCCCTTGTGTTTGAAACATAACCAAGTAAAAAGCCTTCTACAACCTTAGGAGCAAATTTAGATTTTCTACCTCTTTTAACAAGAATAAAACATTTGCTACCAAAGACTCTAAAATAGGAAACATTGGGCTTTTTACCGGTGAGGAGCTCATATGATGTCTTTTTGAGGATTCGGTGAAGGTAGAGCCGGTTGATGGAGTAGCAGGCGGTGTTAATCGCCTTGGCCCAAAACCGGTCCGGTGTCTTGTACTCATCAAGCATGGTCCTTGCCATGTCAAGTAGAGTTCTATTCTTCCTCTCCACTACACCATTTTGTTGAGGTGTGTAGGGAGAAGAGAACTCATGCTTGATGCCCTTCTCCTCAAGGAAGCCTTCAATTTGAGAGTTCTTGAACTCCGTTCCATTGTCGCTTCTAATCTTTTTGATCCTTAATCCGAACTCATTTTGAGCCTGTCTCAAGAATCCCTTTAAGGTCTCTTGGGTTTGAGATTTATCCTGCAAAAAGAACACCCAAGTGAAGCGAGAATAATCATCCACAATTACAAGACAATACTTACTCCTGTCGATGCTTATGTAAGCGATCAGGCCAAATAGGTCTATGTGGAGTAGCTCAAGCGGCCTGTCGGTCGTCATGATGTTCTTGTGTGGATGATGAACACCAACTTGCTTCCTTGCTTGACATGCGCTACAAACCCTGTCTTTCTCAAAATGAACATTGGTTAGTCCCAAAATGTGTTCTCCCTTTAGAAGCTTGTGAAGATTCTTCATCCCAACATGGGCTAGTCGGCGATGCTAGAGCCAACCCATGTTAGTCTTAGCAATTAAGCAAGTATCGAGTTTAGCTCTGTTAAAATCAACTAAGTATAGCTGACCCTCTAATACTCCCTTAAATGCTACTGAATCATCACTTCTTCTAAAGACAGTAACACCTATATCCGTAAAAAGACAATTGTAGCCCATTTTGCATAATTGAGAAACTGAAAGCAAGTTGTAATCTAAAGAATCTACAAGAAAAACATTGGAAATAGAATGTGAAAGTCGCCTAGAGGGGGTGAATAGGGCGAAACTGAAATTTACAAAGTTAATCACAACTACAAGCCGGGTTAGCGTTAGAAATATAATGCGAGTCCGAGAGAGGGCGTAAGAACAAATCGCAAGCGAATAAAGAAGTGAGACACAAGGATTTGTTTTACCAAGGTTTGGTTCTCTCAAACCTACTCCCCGTTGAGGTGGTCACAAAGATCGGGTCTCTTTCAACCCTTTCCCTCTCTCAAACGGTCCCTCGGACCGAGTGAGCTTCTCTTGTCAATCAAACGGGAACCAAACTTCCCCGCAAGGACCACTACACAATTGGTGTCTCTTGCCTTGATTACAATTGAGATGATCGCAAGAAAGAATGAGAAAAAGAAGCAATCCAAGCGCAAGAGCTCAAATAAACACAACAATCACTCTCTCTAATCGCTAAAGCTTTGAGTGGAATTGGGAGAGGATTTGATCTCTTTGGTGTGTCTAGAATTGAATGCTAGAGCTCTCGTAAATGGTTGGAAGGTGGAAACTTGGATGACTTGAATGTGGGGGTGGTTGGGGTATTTATAGCCCCAACCACCAAACTTGACCGTTGGTGGAGGCTTCTGTCGCATGGCGCACTAGATAGTCCGGTGCGCCACCGGACACTGTCCAGTGCGCCAGCCACGTCACCTGGCCGAAGGGTTCCGACCGTTGGAGCTCTGTCTTGTGGGCCCACCTGGCTGTCCGGTGGTGCACCAGATAGGCCCTGTAGGCTGTCCGGTGTGCCACCCGCGCGTGCTCTGCTCCTCTGCGCGCGCTGGCGCGCATTTAATGCGTTGCAGACGACCGTTGCGCTCGAAGTAGCCGTTGCCCCGCTATCACACCGGACAGTCCGGTGTGCACCGGACTCTGTCTGGTGACTCACCGGACAGTCCGGTGAATTATAGCGGAGCGGATTCCCGAAGCTGGCGAGTTCAGAGTTGCTCTCCCTGGAGCACCGGACACTGTCTAGTGGTGCACCGGACAGTCCAGTGAATTATAGCGAAGCTCCTCTGAAAATTCCTGAAGGTGAAGAGTTGGACGTAGAGTTCCCTGGTGCACCGGACACTGTCCGGTGGTGCACCGGACATTGTCCGGTGGCACACCGGACAGTCCGGTGCGCCAGACCAGGGTGTCTTCCGAGAAATCCTTTGCTCTCTTGATTGAACCCTTTTCTTGGTATTTTTATTGGCTTATTGTGAACCTTTGGCACCTGTAGAACTTATAGACTAGAGCAAACTAGTTAGTCCAATTATTTGTGTTGGGCAATTCAACCACCATAATTAATTAAGAAATAGGTGTAAGCCTAATTCCCTTTCAATCTCCCCCTTTTGGTGATTGATGCCAACACAAATCAAAGCAAGTATAGAAGTGCATAATTGAACTAGTTTGCATATTTGTAAGTGCAAAGGTTACTTAGAATTGAGCCAATAAAAATTCATAAGATATGCATGGATTGTTTCTTTATAATTTTAACATTTTGGACCACGCTTGCACCACATGTTTTGTTTTTGCAAATTCTTTTGTAAAATCTTTTAAAAGACATTTTGCAACTAGTCAAAGGTAAATGAATAAGATTTTGCGAAGCATTTTCAAGATTTGAAATTTTCTCCCCTTGTTTCAAATGCTTTTCCTTTGACTAAACAAAAAACTCCCCCTCAATGAAATTCTCCTCTTAGTGTTCAAGAGGGTTTTAAGATACCAATTTTTGAAGGTGCTACTTTCTCCCCCTTTAGAACACAATGAGATACCAATTTTGAAAATCATAAGGTAGGTTTAAAATTTGGTGGTGGTGCGGTCCTTTTGCTTTGGGCTTAATACTCTCCCCCTTTGGCATGAATCGCCAAAAACGGATACTTTGAGTGAAATATAAGCCCTTTTAACCACTTTCTCCCCTTTGGCAAATAAAACATATGAGTGAGGATTATACCAAAGACGGAGAAATGCTCGGAGCGACAGTGAAGGATGAGTTACGAAGTGGAGTGGAAGCCTTGTCTTCGCCGACGACTCCAATTCCCTTTCAATATACCTATGACTTGGTTTGAAATATACTTGAAAACACATTAGTCATGGCATATAAAAGAGATATGATCAAAGGTATATATGAGCTATGTATGCAAGATATTAATAAAAATTCCTAGAATCAAGAATATTTAGCTCATGCCTAAGTTTGGTAAATGTTTGTTCATCCAATGGCTTGGTAAAGATATCGGCTAATTGATCTTTAGTATTAATGTATGCAATCTCGATATCTCCCTTTTGTTGGTGATCCCTAAGAAAATGATACCAAATGGCTATGTGTTTAGTGCGGCTATGCTCAACGGGATTATCCGCCATGCGGATTGCACTCTCATTATCACATAGAAGAGGAACTTTGGTTAATTTGTAACCATAGTCCCTAAGGGTTTGCCTCATCCAAAGCAATTGCGCGCAACAATGGCCTGCGGTAATATACTCGGCTTCGGCGGTAGAAAGAGCGACAAAATTTTGCTTCTTTGAAGCCCAAGACACCAAGCACCTTCCTAAGAACTGGCAAGTCCCCGATGTGCTCTTCCTATTAATCTTACACCCCGCCCAATCGGCATTCGAATAACCAATTAAATCAAAAGTAGATCCCTGAGGGTACCAAAGCCCAAACTTAGGAGTATAAGCCAAATATCTCAAGATTCGTTTTACGGCCGTAAGGTGAGCTTCCTTAGGGTCAGCTTGGAATCTTGCACACATGCATATAGAAAGCATAATGTCCGGTCGAGATGCACACAAATAGAGTAATGAACCTATCATCGACCGGTATACCTTTTGATCGACGGATTTACCTTCCGTGTTGAGGTTGAGATGCCCATTGGTTCCCATGGGTGTCTTGATGGGCTTGGCATCCTTCATCCCAAACTTGTTTAGAATGTCTTGAGTATACTTCGTTTGGCTAATGAAGGTTCCCTCTTGGAGTTGCTTCACTTGAAATCCTAAGAAATACTTCAACTCCCCCATCATTGACATCTCGAATTTCTGTGTCATGATCCTACTAAATTCTTCACATGTAGATTCGTTAGTAGACCCAAATATAATATCATCAACATAAATTTGGCATACAAACAAATCATTGTCAAGAGTTTTAGTGAATAGAGTAGGATCGGCCTTTCCGACTTTGAAGCCATTAGCAATAAGGAAATCTCTTAGGCATTCATACCATGCTCTTGGGGCTTGCTTGAGCCCATAAAGTGCCTTAGAGAGCCTATAGACATGGTTAGGGTACTCACTGTCTTCAAAGCCGGGAGGTTGCTCAACATAGACCTCTTCCTTGATTGGTCCATTGAGGAAGGCACTCTTCACGTCCATTTGGTAAAGCTTGAAGCCATGGTAAGTAGCATAGGCTAATAATATACGAATTGACTCAAGCCTAGCTACGGGTGCATAGGTTTCACCAAAATCCAAACCTTCGACTTGTGAATATCCCTTTGCCACAAGTCGGGCTTTGTTCCTTGTCACCACACCATGCTCATCTTGTTTGTTGCGGAAAACCCACTTGGTTCCTACAACATTTTGGTTAGGACGTGGAACCAAATGCCATACCTCATTCCTCGTGAAGTTGTTGAGCTCCTCTTGCATCGCCATCAACCAATCCGAATCTTGGAGTGCTTCCTCTACCCTGTGTGGCTCAATAGAGGAAACAAAAGAGTAATGTTCACAAAAATGTGCAACACGAGATCTAGTGGTTACCCCCTTATGAATGTCGCCGAGGATGGTGTCGACGGGGTGATCTCGTTGGATTGCTTGGTGGACTCTTGGGTGTGGCGGCCTTGGTTCTTCATCCTTCTTGTCTTGATCATTTGCATCTCCCCCTTGATCATTGCCGTCATTTTGAGGTGGCTCATCATTTTGATTTTCTCCTTCATCAACTTGGGCCTCATCCTCATTTTGAGTTGGTGGAGATGCTTGCGTAGAGGAGGATGGTTGATCTTGTGCATGTGGTGGCTCTTCGGATTCCTTAGGACACACATCCCCAATGGACATGTTCCTTAGCGCGATGCACAGAGCCTCTTCATCACCTATCTCATCAAGATCAACTTGCTCTACTTGAGAGCCGTTAGTTTCATCAAACATAACGTCACAAGAAACTTCAACTAGTCCTGAGGACTTGTCAAAGACTATATGCCCTTGTGTTTGAATCATATCCTAGTAAAAAGCCTTCTACTGTCTTAGGAGCAAATTTAGATTTTCTACCTCTTTTAACAAGAATAAAGCATTTGCTACCAAAGACTCTAAAATATGAAATGTTGGGCTTTTTACCGGTTAGGAGTTCGTATGATGTCTTCTTGAGGATTCGGTGTAGATACAACCGGTTGATAGCGTAGCAGGCTGTGTTGACCGCCTCAGCCCAAAACCGATCCGGCGTCTTGTACTCATCAAGCATGGTTCTTGCCATGTCCAATAGAGTTCTATTCTTTCTCTCCACTACACCATTTTGTTGTGGCGTGTAGGGAGAGGAGAACTCATGCTTGATCCCCTCCTCCTCAAGGAAGCCTTCAATTTGGGAATTCTTGAACTTCGTCCCGTTGTCGCTTCTAATTTTCTTGATCCTTAAGCCGAACTCATTTTGAGCCCGTCTCAAGAATCCCTTTAAGGTCTCTTGGGTTTGAGATTTTTCCTGCAAAAAGAACACCTAAGTGAAGCGAGAATAATCATCCACAATAACTAGACAGTACTTACTCCCGCCGATGCTTATGTAAGCTATCGGGCCGAATAGGTCCATGTGTAGGAGCTCCAGTGGCCTGTCAGTCGTCATGATGTTCTTATGTGGATCATGAGTGCCAACTTGCTTCCCTGCTTGACATGCGCTACAGATCCCGTCTTTCTCAAAATGAACATTTGTTAATCCTAAAATGTTCTCTCCCTTTAGAAGTTTATGAAGATTCTTCATCCCAACATGGGCTAGTCGGCGGTGCCAGAGCCAACCCATGTTAGTCTTAGCTATTAAGCAAGTGTCGAGTTCAGCTCTATCAAAATCTACCAAGTATAGCTGACCCTCTAACACTCCCTTAAATGCTATTGAATCATCACTTCTTCTAAAGACAGTGACACCTACATCAGTAAAAAGACAGTTGTAGCCCATTTGACATAATTGAGATACGGAAAGCAAATTGTAATCTAATGAATCAACAAGAAAAACATTGGAAATGGAATGGTCAGGAGATATAGCTATTTTACCCAAACCTTTGACCAAACCTTGGTTTCCATCCCCAAATGTGATAGCTCGTTGGGGATCTTGGTTTTTCTCGTAGGAGGAGAACATCTTCTTCTCCCCTGTCATGTGGTTTGTGCACCCGCTATCGATGATCCAACTTGAGCCCCCGGATGCATAAACCTACAAAACAAATTTAGTTCTTGACTTTAGGTACCCAAACGGTTTTGGGTCCTTTGGCATTAGACACAAGAACTTTGGGTACCCAAACACAAGTCTTGGAGCCCTTGTGTTTGCCCCCAACAAACTTAGCAACTACCTTGCCGGATTTGTTAGTCAAAACATAAGATGCATCAAAAGTTTTAAATGAAATGTTATGATCATTTGATGCACTAGGAGTTCTCTTCTTAGGCAACTTAGCACGGGTTGGTTTCCTAGAGCTAGATGTCTCACCCTTATACATAAAAGCATGATTAGGGCCAGAGTGAAACTTCCTAGAGTGAATTCTCCTAATTTTGCTCTCAGGATAACCGGCAGGGTATAAAATGTAACCCTCGTTATCTTGAGGCATGAGAGCCTTGCTCTTAACAAAGTTGGATAATTTCTTAGGAGGGGCATTAAGTTTGACATTGTCCCCCTTTTAGAAGCCAATGCCATCCTTGATGCCAGGGCGTCTCCCACTATAGAGCATACTACGAGCAAATTTAAATTTTTCATTTTCAAGTTCATGCTCGGCAATTTTAGCATCTAATATTGCTATATGATCATTTTGTTGTTTAATTAAAGTCATATGATCATGAATAGCATCAATATCAACATCTCTACATCTAACACAAATAGACACATGCTCAACGATAGATGTAGAGGGTTTGCAAGAATTCAATTCAACAATCTTAGCACGCAAAATGTCATTGTTATCTCTAAGATCGGAAATGGAAGCATTGCAAACATCTAATTCTTTAGCCTTAGCAAGCAATTTTTCATTTTCAATCCTAAGGCTAGCAAGAGAATCATTCAATTCTTCAATCTTAGCAAGTAAATCAACATTATCATCTCTAAGATTGGGAATTGAAACATTACAAACATTAGAATCAACCTTAGCAATAAGTTTAGCATTTTCATTTCTAAGGTTGGCAATAGTTTCATGGCAAGTGCTTAGCTCACTAGACAATTTTTCACATTTTTCAACTTCTAGAGCATAAGCATTTTTAACCTTAACATGCCTTTTGTTTTCCTTGATTAGGAAGTCCTCTTGGGAGTCCAAGAGATCATCCTTTTTATGAATAGAACTAATTAATTCATTTAATTTTTCTTTTTGTTGCATGTTTAGGTTGGCAAAAAGGGTACGCAAATTATCCTCCTCATCACTAGCATTATCATCACTAGAGGACTCATATTTAGTGGAGGATTTGGATTTAACCTTCTTATTTTTGCCGTCCTTTGCCATGAGGCACTTGTGGCCGACGTTGGGGAAGAGAAGTCCCTTGGTGACAGCGATGTTGGCGGCGTCCTCGTCGGAGGAGGAGTCGGAGGAGCTCTCCTCGGAGTCCCACTCGCGGCACACATGGGCATCGCCGCCCCTCTTCTTGTAGTGCCTCTTCTTCTCCTTTCTTCTCCCCTTCTTGTCGTCGCCCCTATCACTATCACTAGATAATGGACATTTAGCAATGAAGTGACCGGGCTTACCACATTTGTAGCATACTTTCTTGGAGCGGGGCTTGTAATCTTTCCCCCTCCTTTGCTTGAGGATTTGGTGGAAGCTTTTGATGATAAGCGCCATTTCCTCATTGTCGAGCTTGGAGGCGTCGATTGGTTGTCTACTTGATGTAGACTCCTCCTTCTTCACCTCCGTCGCTTTGAATGCGACCGGTTGTGCTTCGGACATGGAAGGGCCATCAAGCTCGTTGATTTTCTTTGAGCCTTTGATCATCAATTCAAAGCTCACAAAATTCCTGATTACTTCCTCGGGAGTCATTAGTGTATATCTAGGATTGCCATGAATTAATTGAACTTGAGTAGGGTTAAGGAAAACAAGTGATCTAAGAATAACCTTAACCACTTCGTGGTCATCCCATTTTTTGCTCCCGAGGTTGCGTACTTGGTTCACCAAGGTTTTGAGCCGGTTGTACATGTCTTGTGGCTCCTCCCCTTGGCGAAGACGGAAGCGACCGAGCTCCCCCTTGATCGTTTCCCGCTTGGTGATCTTGGTCACCTCATCTCCTTCGTGTGCGGTCTTAAGCACGTCCCAAATTTCCTTAGCACTATTTAACCCTTGCACCTTATTATACTCCTCTCGACTTAGAGAGGCGAGGAGTATAGTTGTGGCTTGGGAGTTGAAGTGTTGGATTTGGGCCACTTCGTCCTCATCATAATCTTCATCCCCTACGGATGGTACCTGTACACCAAACTCAACAACATCCCATATACTTTTGTGGAGTGAGGTTAGGTGATATCGCATCATATCACTCCACCTAGCATAATCTTCACCATCAAATGTTGGTGGTTTGCCTAATGGGACAGAAAGTAAAGGTGTATGTTTAGGAATGCGAGGATAGCGTAGGGGGATCTTACTAAACTTCTTGCGCTCATGGCGCTTAGAAGTAATGGATGGCGCGTCGGAGCCGGAGGTCGATGGTGATGAAGTGTCGGTCTCGTAGTAGACCACCTTCCTCATCTTCTTCTTTTTGTCACCACTCCGATGCGACTTGTGGGAAGAGGATTTCTTTTCCTTCCCCTTCCCCTTCCCCTTGTTGCGGGACTCTTCCGATGAAGCCTTCCCATGGCTTGTAGTGGGCTTGTCGTCGGTCTCCATCTCCTTCTTAGCGTGATCTCCCGACATCACTTCGAGCGGTTAGGCTCTAATGAAGCATCGGGCTCTGATACCAATTGAAAGTCGCCTAGAGGGGGGTGAATAGGGCGAAACTGAAATTTACAAAGTTAATCACAACTACAAGCCGGGTTAGCGTTAGAAATATAATGCGAGTCCGAGAGAGGGCGTAAGAACAAATCGCAAGTGAATAAAGAAGTGAGACACAAGGATTTGTTTTACAGAGGTTCGGTTCTCTCAAACGTACTCCCCGTTGAGGTGGTCACAAAGACCGGGTCTCTTTCAACCCTTTCCCTCTCTCAAACGGTCCCTCGGACCGAGTGAGCTTCTCTTCTCAATCAAACGGGAACCAAACTTCCCCGCAAGGACCACCACACAATTGGTGTCTCTTGCCTTGATTACAATTGAGATGATCGCAAGAAAGAATGAGAAAAAGAAGCAATCCAAGCGCAAGAGCTCAAATGAACACCACAATCACTCTCTCTAATCGCTAAAGCTTTGAGTGGAATTGGGAGAGGATTTGATCTCTTTGGTGTGTCTAGAATTGAATGCTAGAGCTCTTGTAAATGGTTGGAAGGTGGAAAACTTGGATGACTTGAATGTGGGGGTGGTTGGGGTATTTATAGCCCCAACCACAAAACTTGACCGTTGGTGGAGGCTTCTGTCACATGGCGCACCGGACAGTCCGGTGCGCCAGCCACGTCACCTGGCCGAAGGGTTCCGACCATTGGAGCTCTGTCTTGTGGGCCCACCTGGCTGTCCGGTGGTGCACCGGACAGGCCCTGTAGGCTGTCCGGTGTGCCATCCGCACGTGCTCTGCTCCTCTGCGCGCTGGCGTGCATTTAATGCGTTGCAGACGACCGTTGCGCTCGAAGTAGCTGTTGCCCCGCTGTCACACCGGACAGTCCGGTGTGCACCGGACACTGTCCGGTGAATTATAGCGGAGCGGATTCCCGAAGCTGGCGAGTTCAGAGTTGCTCTCCCCTGGAGCACCGGACACTGTCCGGTGGTGCACCAGACAGTCCGGTGAATTATAGCGAAGCTCCTCTGAAAATTCCCGAAGGTGAAGAGTTGGACGTAGAGTTCCCTGGTGCACCGGACACCGTCCGGTGGTGCATCGGACACTATCCGGTGGCACACCGGACAGTCCGGTGCGCCAGACCAGGGTGTCTTTCGGGAAATCCTTTGCTCTCTTGATTGAACCCTTTTCTTGGTCTTTTTATTGGCTTATTGTGAACCTTTGGCACCTGTAGAACTTATAGACTAGAGCAAACTAGTTAGTCCAATTATTTATGTTGGGCAATTCAACCACCAAAATCAATTAAGAAATAGGTGTAAGCCTAATTCCCTTTCAGAATGGTCAGGTGATATAGCAATTTTACCAAGTCCTTTGACCAAACCTTGATTTCCATCCCCGAATGTGATAGCTCTTTGGGGATCATCATTTTTCTCGTAGGAGGAGAACATCCTTTTCTCCCCAGTCATGTGGTTTGTGCACCCGCTATCAATGATCCAACTTGAGCCCCCGGATGCATAAACCTACAAAACAAGTTTAGGCCTTGTTCTTAGGTACCCAAACGGTCTTGGGTCCTTTGACATTAGAAACAAGCACCTTGGGTACCCAAACACAAGTCTTGGAGCCCTTGTGTTTGCCCCCAACATATTTGGCAACTACTTTGCCTGATTTGTTAGTTAAAACATATGAAGCATCAAAAGTCTTAAATGAAATGATTGGCTTATTTGATGCAATAGGAGATTTCTTTTTAGGCAATTTAGCATGAGTTGATTGTCTAGAGCTAGATGCCTCACTCTTATACATAAAAGCATGATGAGAGCCAGAGTGAGACTTCCTAGAATGAATTCTCCTAATCTTATGTTCGGGATAACCAGTAGGATATAAAATATGGCCCTCGTTATCCTGAACCATGGGAGCTTTGCCCTTAACAAAGTTAGACAATTTCTTAGGGGCATTAAGCTTGACATTGCCTCCCTGTTGGAAGCCAATGCCATCCTTAATGCCAGGGCGTCTCCCATTATAAAGCATGCTTCTAGCAAATTTAAATTTTTCATTTTCTAAGTCATGCTCATTAATTTTAGCACTAAGTTGAGCTATGTGATCATTTTGTTGTTTAATTAAAGCTAGGTGATCATGGATAGCATCAACATTAATATCTCTACATCTAGTACAAATAGTAACATGATCAACATAAGATGTAGAGGGTTTGCAAGCATTTAATTCATCAATCTTAGCATGTAACATGGCATTCTCATTTCTAAGATTGGAAATAGAATCTGTCGGTACCCTAGATCAGGGGTACCCTATTCTACAGCATGAAGGCGCCGCTCCCGTGTAACACCTCAAGGTCACACGGAGAATGGCACCCAACCCCACCACATGGGTAGGTCCAAGGGCGCCACGTGGCAAGGAAAGGAAGAGCATTCCATGTATTCTGCGTTGGGTCTGGACCTCCACAGAAGGGCGCCGGACCCCTATGCGTACAAGTCCGGAGCCCCCCCCCCCCAAGAAGGCACGCCGGGCCCCTTGGGAGGATCCCAGTCCCCCTTCGGGTGAGGTCCAAGCCTTGGCAAGATCTCGAGACAAGAAGGACCCTGGCATGAGTAAGGGTCCGGTGCTGGCACGTGTCCAGACCTTCCCCTGCGCTCCCCACTATCACCGCACGGCTTGTGGACCGTGAAGCTGACGGGCCAAGCCTAACGTAAGGCCCACAAAGCCATGCAGCCTCTGCATTTATTGCGGAGAGAACGCGTCGCCTGCCACCACGCTAACGGGCGACGTGCCCTCCTAGCATTTAATGCGTCCTGTCCAATCCACTGGCAGCGACGTCAAGGTCACCCAACAGGCGGCGCATCAGACCAGTCTGTTGGCAAACAGTACGCCTGTGCCAGGCGGCGCACCGTGCTCATCATCCCTTCTACAAGAAGCTTCCCTTGCACGCTGAGGATATGGAGATCTTGGGTGTTAGGGCACCAGAGGACCGCCTCAGCGGCATACATTGGAGGTTCCAAGAGCTACCTTTGTTGTGCCCTTGGGCCCACATGTCGGGGCTCAGTACCTTTGTGCATGCCCCCCTTCAGCTATAAAAGGGGAGGCATGCGGCGTTACTAGAGATCGAACCCTAGGCTCCCTTAGACACTCACAAGTTCATACAAGCTCTCAAGCAATACATCACATAGTGGAGTAGGGTATTACGCTCCGACGGCCCGAACCACTCTAAACCCTCGCGTGCTCCTACATGTTCCACCACTCTGTGACAGGCGTCCAAGTACCTAGAACCACAATCCAGGGAGTCCGGACACACAACTTGGTTCCCCTAGCCAAAACACTGCAAATCCCGAGCATGTATCAAAGGATGAATAATGCCAGATAACGGGGCCTACGGGTGTATCGTTAACGCTTTTTAGCTAAAAGATGTCTACAGATCTAGGTCTCGGTGAGGCTACCTCCCGAAGGCCGTTGACAACTCTTTCATATACGCTAGTGCCCAACCTCGACACATCGAGCTTGCACCCTAAGCGGGGGGCAGGTACCAAGGGAAGTCAACAACAGAAACGAGCGATGCACATATAAGTGTTAAACACTGCTTTATAAATAATACTCAGAAGTACCTTACAAAAACAGGAAAAAGCCTGGGCCGGTTCTAAAGAACAGATGCCCATTCTATGGGGTGGTCCGGAGCCTGTGTGGCCAGTTAGCCTGGTTCCATACCCGAAATCCTGCACACTCTATCACTCCGTGACGGGTGCCCTAGTATTTGGAACTATAAGTCCTGTGTATCTGACAGTTTGGGGTCCAGAACAAGAGAAGTGATGCTTGTCTCCTGGGGTAGTCCAGAGCCATGTAGCCGCTCAGCCTGGTCCCATACCGTGGGCCTGCACACTCCACCACCCTGCGACAGGTGTCCTAGTATCTAGAACCACCATCCAGGGGGTCCGGACGCACAACTTGGCTTCCCAGACTAAGATCTTGTATACATATGTTATTACATTTTGCTTTCGAGAAAGCATATGTTACTACATTCCCTTACAAGCGGGGCCCTAGCTCCATTTTTGCAGGAATGAACTATGTTGCACCAGCAGGAGTTGCGCTGGAAGTTGGCTCCGAGCAACCTCACCAGCGGCGGCGGCCACCTCTGCATCGACGGATCGCCGGCGACAGCGACCACCTCTGCACCAGCAGTGACAACGACCACCACTCCGAGTGGTTTGCCAGCAGCAGCGTCCACCTCAGGGTGTGCATGGTTGCAAGGAGGTCCTCACCCCTGTCCTCCTACGGGGGGTGACAACGAGGCCATTAAAGCCAAAAAGTCAGGGACTCGGCGGCAGGTGGCTTTGACGGTCTCGCCGGTGGAGGCAACCACCTCTACAACGGCTAGCCTCACCAGCAGCGGCGACCACCTCAGCTCCGACGACAGCTGAAAGGGAAATGTGCCCTTGGGCCATTTCTAAGTATTTTGGTGATTTAGTGTCCAACACAAGTGCTTAAGTGTTAATCTATGCCATTTGATGGACAAAGTGCAAATCAAGAGTAAAGGTATGTTTCTATGACTCACTACATTGTTTTAGAGACTAATGTATTGTGTATAAGTGCTAGAAACAGGAAAAGACTTGGCTGTACAGCCAAGAATCTGCGCAGTCTGGGTGCACCGGACAGTGTCCGGTGCGCCAGGCTAGCGACTGTCAAATGGCTGCTCTCGGGAGGCGATCAACGGCGTATGGCTATAAATCACCGGACTGTCCGGTGGTGCACCGGACTATCCGGTGAGCCATTCACAGGCGAAGTCGTCGCTCTCGGGAAGCGATTAACGGTGTACGGCTATAATTCACCGGACTGTCCGGTGAGGCACCGGACTGTCCGGTGAGCCAACGATCAGCCGGGCCAACGGTCGGCCGAGGATTCCGCGCGTGATGCGTGGCCGAGCCAACAGTCACAAGGGGGAACCGGACTGTCCGGTGTGCACCGGACACTGTCCGGTGCGCCAACGACTCTGAATCTGCAACGGTCGGCTTCGCCAAACAAGGAAAGAGATCCGCACCGGACAGTGTCCGGTGGTGCACCGGACTGTCCGGTGCGCCAGGCGACTGAAGGCAAGAATTGCCTTCCTGGAATGCTCTCAACGGCTCCTAGCTGCCTTGGGGCTATAAAAGGGACCCCTAGGCGCATGGAGGAGTATACCAAGCATCCTTTGAGCATTGTTGATCACTCACACTTCATTCTTGCGCACTTGTTCGACATTCTTAGTGATTTGAGCTCCGTTCTAGTGAGAACCTCGTGATATTCTTTTGAGCTCAAGTCTGGGTCTTGTGTGTGTATTTGCTATGATTTTTGTGTCTTGTGTGCGTTGCTCATCACTCCCTTACTCTGTGCTTCTTTGTGAACATCAAAGTGTAAGGGCGAGAGGCTCCAAGTTGTGGAGATTCCTCGCGAGCGGGATATAGTAAACAAAGCAAAACACCATGGTATTCAAGTGGGTCTTTGGACCGCTTGAGAGGGGTTGATTGCAACTCTCGTCCGTTGGGACGCCACAACATGGAGTAGGCAAGTGTTGGACTTGGCCGAACCACGGGATAAACCACTGTGCCATCTCTGTGTTGATCCCTTTGTGGTTATTGTGTTTTGCTAAGACTCCTCTCCACCCACTTGGCTTTATTGTGCTAACATCTAATCAAGTTTTGTGGCATTAAGTTTCAAGTTTTACAGGATCACCTATTCACCCCCCCCCCCCTCTAGGTGCTCTCAATTGGTACCAGAACCGTTCTCTTCAAGAAAGGGACTAATCGCCCGAAGAGATGGATCCTAAGGGCAAGGGGATTGTGATCAATGATAAGGAGAAGGAGTCCTTCGTCAACGAGTCGAAAGATGACAAGCCTAACGACTTGGGCTCGGGCTACAAACGAAAAGATGGGAAGAAGAAGAAGACAAGGCACATCAAGGAGATCGTCTACTACGACGACAGCGACGAGTCCTCTTCTTCCCAAAAGGACAATGACGACAACGACTACAAGAAAAAGAAAACGGTCAATTCGAACTTTTCTTTTGATTACTCTCGTATTACGCAAAGTACCAATGCTCATTTACTTTCCATTCCTCTCGGCAAACCTCCTCACTTTGATGGAGAGGACTACGGATTTTGGAGTCACAAAATGCGTAGTCACTTGTTCTCTCTCCATCCAAGCATATGGGAGATAGTAGAGAGTGGAATGAAATTTGATAGTACTGATAGTCCCATGTTCATTAATGAGCAAATTCACAAAAATGCACAAGCTACTACTGTTCTTCTAGCTTCATTGTGCAGGGACGAATATCATAAGGTGAGCGGCTTGGATAACGCCAAGCAGATTTGGGACACCCTCAAGATCTCACATGAGGGGAACGATGTCACCATGCTCACCAAGATGGAGTTGGTGGAGGGCGAACTTGGGAGATTCGCAATGATCAGGGGCGAGGAGCCAACCCAAACGTACAATCGGCTCAAGACCCTCATCAACAAAATAAGGAGCTATGGAAGCACGCGATGGACGGACCATGACGTTGTCCGCCTAATGCAAAGGTCTTTTACCGTCCTTGATCCACATCTTGTGAACAATATTCGTGAGAATCCTAGGTACATGAAGATGACGCCCGAGGAGATACTTGGAAAGTTTGTAAGCGGGCGGATGATGATCAAGGAGGCAAGATACGTCGACGATGCATCGAATGGCCCAATCCAAGAGCCTCAAACTATTGCTCTCAAGGCAACGAGGAGCAAGGAGGCGCTACCTAGCAAGGTGGCGCAAGTTGAGGCGGCCGGACTTAATGATGAAGAGATGGCCCTCATCATCAAGCGCTTCAAGACGGCGCTAAAGGGTCGCAAGGGGCATCCCAACAAGAACAAGACGAAGGGGAAGCGCTCATGCTTCAAATGTGGTAAGATTGGTCATTTTATCGCTAATTGTCCTGATAATGATAGTGACCAGGAACAAGGGAACAAGAGGAAAAAGAAGAAGTCTTACAAGAAGGCTAAGGGCGAGGCACACCTTGGCAAGGAATGGGACTTGGATTGTTCGTCGTTCGACTCCAACAACGAAGGACTCGCCGCCACCGCCTTCAACAAGTCATTCCTCTTCCCCAACGAGCACCACACTTGCCTCATGGCAAGCGAAAAGAAGGTAAGCACTCGTAATACTAGGACTTACGCTTCCTCAAGTGATGAAGAGTCTAGCGATGATGAAATAGACTATTCATGTTTATTCAAAGGCTTAGATAGAACTAAGGTTGATAAGATTAATGAATTGATTGATGCTTTGAATGATAAGAATAGATTATTAGAAAAGCAAGAGGATCTTTTGTATGAAGAACATGATAAGTTTGTAGAGGCTCAAAATCCCTTGTTTTAGAAATTAAAAGGAATGAAATGCTTTCTTGTGAATTGTCTACATGCCATGACTCTATTTCTAGCTTAAAGAGCATAAATGATGATTTGCATGCTAAGTTAGAAATAGCTAATAAATCAACATCTTGTGTAGAACATGTTACAATTTGCAATAGGTGTAAAGATTTCAATATTGATGCTTGTAGCGAACACCTAGCTTCAATTTCTAAATTGAATGATGAAGTGGCTAGTCTTAATGCCCAACTTAAGACTAGCAAAAGTGAATTTGATAAGCTAAAATTTGCAAGGGATGCCTACACGATTGGTAGACACCCCTCAATTAAGGATGGTCTTGGCTTCAAGAGGGAGGTCAAGAACTTAACAAGCCATAAGGTTTCCATCTCCGCCAAGGAGAAAGGGAAGGCCCCTATGGCTAGTAGTGCTCATAAGAACCATGCTTTCATGTATCATGATAGGAGACATTCTAGGAATGCCTTTAGGAGTTGTAATGCTTATGAGCCAAATGCAATGTTTGCTTCAAGTTCTTCCTATATGCATGGTAGAGATATGCCTAGGAGAAATGTCTTTCATCATATGGCTAGGAGAAATGTTGCTCATGTTCCTAGGAAGATTAATGAACCTTCTACAATTTATCATGCTTGCAATGCTTCCTTTGCAATTTGTAGAAAGGATAGAAAGGTGATTGCTAGGAAATTAGGGGCAAAATGCAAGGGAGATAAAACTTGCATTTGGGTCCCTAAGGATATTATCACTAACCTTGTAGGACCCAACAAGAGTTGGGTACCTAAGACCCAAGCCTAAATTTACCTTGCAGGTTTATGCATCCGGGGGATCAAGCTGGATTATCGACAGCGGATGCACAAACCACATGACGGGGGAGAAGAAGTTGTTCACCTCCTACGTCAAGAACAAAGATTCCCAAGACTCAATCATATTCGGTGACGGGAATCAAGGCAAGGTGAAAGGGTTAGGAAAAATAGCTATTTCATCCTAGCACTCCATTTCCAATGTGTTTTTAGTTGAATCGCTTGGATATAACTTGTTGTCTATGAGTCAGCTATGTAATATGGGATATAACTGTTTATTCACAAATGTAGATGTGTCTGTCTTTAGAAGAAGTGATGGTCCATTAGCTTTTAAGGGTGTATTAGACAACAAACTCTATTTAGTTGATTTTGCAAAAGAGGAGGCCGATCTAGATGCATGCTTAATTGCTAAGACTAGCATGGGCTGGTTGTGGCATCGCCGTTTAGCTCATGTGGGAATGAAGAACCTTCACAAGCTTCTAAAGGGAGAACACGTGATAGGTCTAACTAATGTAACTTTCGAAAAAGATAGACCGTGTGCAGCTTGTCAAGTAGGTAAACAGGTGGGAAACTCTCATCATACCAAAAATGTGATGACCACATCAAGACCTTTGGAGATGCTTCATATGGACCTCTTCGGACCCGTCGCCTATCTAAGCATAGGAGGAAGTAAGTATGGTCTTGTTATAGTTGACGATTTTTCCCGCTTCACTTGGGTATTCATTTTGCAGGATAATTCTGAAACCCAAGGGACCCTCAGGCGCTTCCTAAGGAGGGCTCAAAATGAGTTTGAGCTCAAGGTGAAGAAGATAAGGAGCGACAACGGGTCCGAGTTCAAGAATCTTCAAGTGGAGGAGTACCTTGAGGAGGAAGGGATCAAGCACGAGTTCTCCGCTCCCTACACACCACAACAAAATGGTGTGGTAGAGAGGAAGAACAGGACACTCATCGACATGGCGAGGACGATGCTTGGAGAGTTCAAGACCCCCGAGCGGTTTTGGTCGGAAGCCGTGAACACGGCTTGCCACGCCATCAACCGGGTCTATCTACACCGCCTCCTCAAGAAGACTGCGTATGAGCTTCTAACCGGTAACAAACCCAATGTGTCTTACTTTCGTGTATTTGGGAGCAAATGTTACATTCTAGTGAAGAAGGGTAGGAATTCCAAATTTGCTCCCAAAGCTGTAGAAGGGTTTTTATTAGGTTATGACTCAAATACAAAGGCGTACAGAGTCTTCAACAAATCATCGAGTTTGGTTGAAGTCTCTAGCGATGTTGTATTTGATGAGACTAATGGCTCTCCAAGAGAGCAAGTTGTTGATCTTGATGATGTAGATGAAGAAGACGTTCCAACGGCCGCAATACGCACCATGGTGATTGGAGATGTGCGGCCACAGGAACAAAAGGAGCAAGATCAACCTTCTTCCTCAACAATGGTGCATCCCCCAACTCAAGATGATGAACAGGTTCGTCAAGAAGAGGCGTGTGATCAAGGGGGGGGGCACAAGATGATCATGTGATGGAGGAAGAAGCACAACCGGCACCTCCAACCCAAGTTCGAGCGATAATTCAAAGGAATCATCCCGTCGACCAAATTTTGGGTGACATTAGCAAGGGAGTAACTACTCGTTCTAGACTAGTTAATTTTTGTGAGCATTACTTCTTTGTCTCTTCTATTGAGCCTTTCAGGGTAGAAGAGGCCTTGCTAGATCCGGACTGGGTGTTGGCCATGCAAGAGGAGCTCAATAATTTCAAGAGAAATGAAGTTTGGACACTGGTGCCTCGTCCCAAGCAGAATGTTGTGGGAACCAAGTGGGTGTTCCGCAACAAACAAGATGAGCACGGGGTGGTGACAAGGAACAAGGCTTGACTTGTGGCAAAAGGTTATGCCCAAGTCACAGGTTTGGACTTTGAGGAGACGTTTACTCCTGTGGCTAGGCTAGAGTCCATTCGTATTTTGCTAGCATATGCCGCTCACCATTCTTTCAGGTTGTTCCAAATGGATGTGAAGAGCGCTTTCCTCAATGGGCCAATCAAGGAGGAGGTGTACGTGGAGCAACCCCCTGGCTTCGATGATGAACGGTACCCCGACCACGTATGTAAGCTCTCTAAGGCGCTCTATGGACTTAAGCAAGCCCCAAGAGCATGGTATGAATGCCTTAGAGACTTTTTAATTGCTAATGCTTTCAAGGTTGGGAAAGCCGATCCAACATTATTCACTAAGACTTGTGATGGTGACTTATTTGTGTGCCAAATTTATGTCGATGACATAATATTTGGTTCTACTAACCAAAAGTCTTGTGAAGAGTTTAGCAGGGTAATGACTCAAAAGTTTGAGATGTCGATGATGGGCGAGTTGAACTACTTCCTTGGGTTCCAAGTGAAGCAACTCAAGGACGGCACCTTCATCTCCCAAATGAAGTACACGCAAGACTTGCTAAAGCGGTTTGGGATGAAGGACGCCAAGCCCGCAAAGACTCCGATGGGAACTGACGGACACGTCGACCTCAACAAAGGAGGTAAGTCCGTTGATCATAAAGCATACCGGTCCATGATAGGTTCTTTGCTTTATTTATGTGCTAGTAGACCGGATATTATGCTTAGTGTATGCATGTGTGCTAGATTTCAATCCAATCCAAGGGAGTGTCACTTAGTGGCCGTGAAGCGAATTCTTAGATATTTAGTCGCTACGCCTTGCTTTGGGATCTGGTATCCAAAGGGGTCTACCTTTGACTTAATTGGATATTCAGACTCCGATTATGCTGGATGTAAGGTCGATAGGAAGAGTACATCAAGGACGTGCCAATTCTTAGGAAGGTCCCTGGTGTCATGGAGTTCTAAGAAACAAACCTCTGTTGCCCTATCCACCGCTGAGGCCGAGTATGTTGCCGCAGGACAGTGTTGCGCGTAACTACTTTGGATGAGGCAAACCCTCCGGGACTTTGGCTACAATCTGAGCAAAGTCCCACTCCTATGTGACAATGAGAGTGCTATCCGCATAGCGGACAATCCTATCGAGCACAGCCACACAAAGCACATTGACATCCGGCATCACTTTTTGAGAGACCACCAGCAAAAGGGAGATATCGAAGTGTTTTATATTAGCACCGAGAACCAGCTAGCCGATATCTTTACCAAGCCTTTAGATGAGAAGACCTTTTGCAGGCTGCGTAGTGAGCTATATGTCTTAGATTCACGATAGTTGGATTGATTTATAGCATACATGTGTTTATGCCTTTGATCATTTCCCTTATGCATTTTGTTGTTTATTTATGGTGCTCAAGTTGTACAAACACTCCCTAGACCTCAAAAGTCCATGTGTGAGTGATGCACATATTTAGGGGGAGATGTGCTACAACTTGACCCTTTGAGACTAACCGTGTGCTTGAGTTTGCTTCATTTAGTCTCAAAGGTGGATTGAAAGGGAAAGGTGGACTTGGACCATGAAAGACTTCCACTGCACTCCGATGAGAGGGTAACTCACTCCAAGTTCATCCCCATCTTCTTATTGCCGTTGTACTCTTATGTGAAGATTTTGGTGAGGAAATGAGGTTTAAGGGCCAAGATTGATCCCGTTTTGGTGCTTGATGCCAAAGGGGGAGAAAATAAGGCCAAAGCAAGAAATGGATCAGCTACCACTTGAGAATTTTAAAATAGTAGAATAGAACTTTTGGTTTGTCAAAATCCTCTTATTGTCTCTCTTTGTCAAAAGTTGGTCTCTTGAGGGGAGAATGTGTGATTATGAGAAAAGGGTAGTTTTTGAATCTTTGATCAATTTCTCTTGGAATACCTCTCTTTATGTCTCTACAAGTGAATTTGACTTAGAGATAGGAAATTGAGTTTGATTTGCAAAAACAAACCAAGTGGTGGCAAAGTATGATCCAAATATGCCAAAGTTGAATCAAAACCATTTGTGTTCTTATTTGCATTGATATTGCACTTGTTCTAGTTGTTTTTTGTTGTGTTGGCATAAATCACCAAAAAGGGGGAGATTGAAAGGGAAATGTGCCCTTGGGCCATTTCTAAGTATTTTGGTGATTTAGTGTCCAACACAAGTGCTTAAGTGTTAATCTATGCCATTTGATGGACAAAGTGCAAATCAAGAGTAAAGGTATGTTTCTATGACTCACTACATTGTTTTAGAGACTAATGTATTGTGTCTAAGTGCTAGAAACAGGAAAAGATCAATTTGGAAAAGACTTGGCTGTACAGCCAAGAATCTACGCAGTCTGGGTGCACCGGACTGTCCGGTGCTGCACCGGACTGTCCGGTGCTGCACCGGACAGTGTCCGGTGCGCCAGGCTGGCGACTGTCAAATGGCTGCTCTCGGGAGGCGATCAACGGCGTATGGCTATAAATCATCGGACTGTACGGTGAGCCATTCACAGGCGAAGTCATCGCTCTCGAGAAGCGATTAACGGCGTACGGCTATAATTCACCGGACTGTCCGGTGAGGCACCGGACTGTCCGGTGAGCCAACAGTCAGCCGGGCCAACGGTCGGCCGAGGATTCCGCGCGTGACGCGTGGCCGAGCCAACGGTCACAAGGGGGCACCGGACTGTCCGGTGTGCACTGGACAGTGTCCGGTGCGCCAACGGCTCTGAATCTGCAATGGTCGGCTTCGCCAAATAAGGAAAGAGATCCGCACCGGACAGTGTCCAGTGGTGCACCGGACTGTCCGGTGCGCCAGGCGACTGAAGGCAAGAATTGCCTTCCTGGAATGCTCTTAACGGCTCCTAGCTGCCTTGGGGCTATAAAAGGGACCCCTAGGCACATGGAGGAGTATACCTAGAGATGGCAATGGGTAAAAACCCGTTGGGTATTACTTGCCCAAACCCATACCCGCGAAGAAAAAATACGCCCGCTAAAAAACCCATACCCATGACGGGTATAAAATTTTGCCCAAACACATACCCATGCGGGTTTCGGGTACCCAACGGGTTTCCCATACCCACTAACATCAACATAAAAAATAATTCATCATATAAATGACAATCAATATATTAATAAGCTAGCATAAAAGGAACAATTGATAACTAACTTTAGCTTAAAATTTGTTACATAAAGTTTATTTCAATTAGAACATATTTAATTAATAATATTATGAGACATATTTATAAGGAATGTTGATTTTAAGGCGGGTTTTAAAAACCCATGGGTTTGTGGGTATGGGTAGTGGAAGAACAAACCCATGCCCACGTACCCGTTGGGTTTGCATTTGAACCCATTAACAAACCCAGGGGTACAGAAATTGACCCAAACCCATACCCTAATAGAGCAAAAACCCACCGGGTTTCAGGTAGCGAGTACCCATTGCCATCTCTAAGTATACCAAGCATCCTTTGAGCATTGTTGATCACTCACACTTCATTCTTGCGCACTTGTTCGACATTCTTAGTGATTTGAGCTCCGTTCTAGTGAGAACCTCGTAATATTCTTTTGAGCTCAAGTCTAGGTCTTGTGTGTGCGTATTTGCTGTGATTTTTGTGTCTTGTGTGCGTTGCTCATCCCTCCCTTACTCCGTGCTTCTTTGTGAACATCAAAGTGTAAGGGCGAGAGGCTCCAAGTTGTGGAGATTCCTCGCGAGCGGGATATAGTAAACAAAGCAAAACATCGTGGTATTCAAGTGGGTCTTTGGACCGCTTGAGAGGGGTTGATTGCAACCCTCGTCCATTGGGACGCCACAACGTGGAGTAGGCAAGTGTTGGACTTGGCCGAACCACGGGATAAACCACTGTGTCATCTCTGTGTTGATCCCTTTGTGGTTATTGTGTTTTGCTAAGACTCCTCTCTAGCCACTTGGCTTTATTGTGCTAACATCTAATCAAGTTTTGTGGCATTAAGTTTCAAGTTTTACAGGATCACCTATTCACCCCCCCCTCTAGGTGCTCTCAATAGCGCCCACCTCCGCGCCAGTGGGCAGCGGCTGCCTCAGCACGCACGAAGGGGTCCTCACTCCCGTCCTCTCATAGGAGTGAGGACAAGACCATCCAAGAACGCGGCGCCACCACCCACGGCGTACGACGTCTTGTACAACCCCCAGTGCGGCTGGCGGGCAGGAGAAGCTATGGATGTGGTAGACCCGTGCACGGCGCGACCGTTGCCCATGCGGTGGACGGACAGCCACGCCCCGGCCAGAGCGGCAGGAGGCTACGTCGGAGGCGGCGCCAGAGCCATCCAGCCCAAAGGGCCAGATACGCTGCAGCTGACGGCCTGCAGCCAGCCGGCCCCGCGTAGCCGAGGTTCGCCTCCTTCGCAAGGCTGGTGAACACCCTTCTCCTCCGAATGCTGGAGGAAGAAGCGGGTCACCAGCCCACGTGGAGGGCGGACCCCCGGCTTGGCTTGCCCTCCACTCCAGCGAGGATGATGAACATCCTTGAAGCTGAAGCTAGGGGAGAAGCCGCAGCTCGGCTTGCTTCTCCCCACCGCGAGGCTGGTGGTCATCCTTCTGGATGGCCACTGGCGGGGGACTGCAGCCGGGCTGCATGATGAAAATCCTTGAAGCCGAGCAATGGTGAAAGAGCGCCAACCCCCACGGGGTTGTGCCCCCCTAACAGCAGTAAGAGGAAAACAAGACCACCGGCACCACCACGAGCGCAAGCTCTCCGACGGTGAGATCACCGGAAGGGACGGTCCTGACACGGATCTCTCCAGAAGACACAGGCGCACACCATCTGGGGGCCCAGAAGGCGGAAGGGCGCGAAGGATGCAAAAGGGCCAAGGCATGACTATGACCCAAGGGGTCGGCCCCCTTTTAAAGGGGAGGTTTCCCCTTCGCGCCTTGAAGCATCACGAGTAAAGTCTCCTTCGGTGTGCACCGAGGATCCCGCCCTATGACACGGGGGCCAGGCCCCACGCGTCATATAGGCTAGCCCGAAGCACGAAGAAGGCAAACCACCACACAAGGAGCGCGCAACCGCCCCGTGGTTATATGCCCCTTCATCTTCGAAGCAACCAGCGGTCAGGAAGGCGAACTGCTGCACAAGGAGCATGTAACCGCCCCGCGGTTAAGCGCTCCCTCGTCTTCGCCGAAATCAGCGGTCGAAAGGGGGAACCATCACGCAGGAAGCGTACAACCGCCCCACGGTTATGCACCCCCTCAGCTTCGCTGCAACTGGCGATCCAACGTGGGGGCCCAGGCCCACACGTCACACAGCCGACGCACCGGTTACCGGGTGCGGAAAAATCGCACCGCCGCTTGCGCCAATACCACGTCTTCTCGGGACCATCACAGCAGACTGAAAAGATAAGTTTTTAGAGCCAGTGCAATGACTCAAGTAATCCTGCATGGCTCTGGCATTAAGTGCGAAGGTCACGGGCCAGTCAACCGTGGGAACAGGGACGGCAGTCGGCATAACCATAAGAGGGTCTGGAGCAATTACGTCAACAGGCACGTAGGAGTGCTAATCAGACTCTGGCCCCGCCTACAGGTTCACATCCTCCCCTAAGGCGGGCCCGGAGCCACTGTCGGTATCCTGGATCAGGGGTACCCTATTCTACAGCATGAAGGCGCCGCTCCCGTGCAACACCTCAAGGCCACACGGAGAATGGCACCCAACCCCACCACATGGGCAGGTCCAAGGGCGCCACGTGGCAAGGAAAGGAAGAGCATTCCATGTATTCTGCGTTGGGTCCGGACCTCCACAGAAGGGCGCCGGACCCCTATGCGTACAAGTCCGGAGCCCCCCCCCCCAAGAAGGCACGCCGAGCCCCTTGGGAGGATCCTAGCCCCCTTCCGGGTGAGGTCCGAGCCTTGGCAAGATCTCGGGACAAGAAGGACCCTGGCATGAGTAAGGGTCCGGTGCTGGCACGTGTCCAGACCTTCCCCTGCGCTCCCCACTATCACCGCACAGCTTGTGGCCTGTGAAGCTGACGGGCCGAGCCTAACGTAAGGCCCACAAAGCCGTGCAGCCTCTGCATTTATTACGGAGAGGACGCGTCGCCTGCCACCACGCTAACAGGCGATGTGCCTTCCCAGCATTTAATGCGTCCTGTCCAATCCGCTGGCAGGCGACATCAAGGTCACCCAACAGGCGGCACATCAGACCAGTCTGTTGGCAAACAGTACGCCTGTGCCAGGCGGCGCACCGTGCTCATCATCCCTTCTACAAGAAGCTTCCCTTGCACGCTGAGGATATGGAGATCTCGGGTGTCAGGGCACCAGAGGACCACCTCAGCGGCAGACATTGGAGGTTCCAAGAGCTACCTTTGTTGTGCCCCTAGGCCCACATGTCAGGGCTCAGTGCCTTTGTGCATGCCCCCCTTCAGCTATAAAAGGGGAGGCATGCGGCGTTACTAGAGATCAAACCCTAGGCTCCCTTAGACACTCACAAGTTCATACAAGCTCTCAAGCAATACATCACACAGTGGAGTAGGGTATTATGCTCCAGCAGCCCGAACCACTCTAAACCCTCGTGTGCTCTTGTGTGTTCGCCCACCAGTCTCGTAACAAGCAAAACGCTTAGGCCCCTCCTCTTTTTAGGATTTAGGGCGGGTGCAATTCGCCACCCGGCCGGGGAGATTTCCTCTCCGACAGAATCATTGCAAACATTTAAATCCTTAGCCTTAGCAATTAATTTTTCATTCTCAATCTTAAGGCTAGAAATTGCAACATTCAATTTGTCAATCTTAGCAATTAAATCATCATTTTCATTTCTAAGACTAACAATTGAATCATTACAAGCATCTAATTTTTCAACCTTAGCAATTGGTGTCAATGGGGAATTCCCCACCGGGTTATAGCATCCCAGACCCATCCCCATCATATTTGATCCATCCTCATACCCATCCCCATACCCATCATGGGTGCAAAAACGGAGAAATGGAGTCTCCTTACCTTCCTTGGTCACCATCTGAGTTCGTTAGCGCCTGAGAATCCATGGTCGTCACCGTCGTCCTAGGCTCCTTGCAGTCGACGTAGTGTATGGCTGATTATTTTAGTGTTTTGTTTTTTTGCTAGTCTGCTAGTTGCCTTGTTGGGCTAGGACCTGGGGTTTGGTGCACTGTCGTGCTGTGCTTGGTGGCCGGCTCGACCTCAACTCATTCATACAAATAGGACAAGTGTACACGTATGAAATACCCATGGGTAATCGGGTTAGGATTATTGCTTCCCAAACCCATACCCGTTTACCCAATGGGTGGAGATTTTGTCCCATATCCATACCCATGGGGACAATTTTTGTCCCATACCCGTACCCTAATAGGGGAATTCCCACGGGTTAGCGGGTATCGGGTCCCCATTGACATCTCTATATCTCGGTTCTAAGGTTGGAAATTGATTCATGGCAAATGCTAAGCTCACTAGTTAATTTTTCACATTTTTCTATCTCCTGAGCATAGGCATTTTTTACTTTATCATGCTTCTTATTTTCCTTAATAAGGAATTTCTCTTGGCTATCCAAGAGTTCATCCTTCTCATGAATAGCACCTATCAATTCATTCAATTTTTCTTTTTGTTGCATGTTTAAGTTAGCAAAAAGAGCAAGCAAATTATCTTCATCATCACTAGAGCTACACTTATCACTAGATGTTGTATATTTAGTGGAGGCTATAGGTTTTACCTTCTTTTTGCCGTCCTTTGCCATGAGGCACTTGTAGCCGATGTTGGTGAAGAGAAGGCCTTTGTTGACGGCGATGTTGGCGGCGTCCTTGTCGGAGGAGGAGTCGGTGGATCTCTCATCGAAGTCCCATTCCCGACACACGTGGGCATCGCCGCCCTTCTTCTTGTAGTATCTCTTCTTTTCTTTCCTCCTTCCCTTCTTGTCGTCGCCCCTGTCACTATCACTTGACATAGGACATTTTGCAATAAAATGACCGGGCTTACCACATTTGTAGCAAACTTTCTTGGAGTGGGGCTTGTAATCCTTCCCCCTCCTTTGCTTGAGGACTTGGCAGAAGCTCTTGATGATGAGCGTCATTTCCTCGTTGTCGAGCTTGGAGGCGTCGATGGGGAGCCTACTTGACGTAGACTCTTCTTTCTTTTCTTTCGTCGCTTTGAATGTGACGGGTTGCACCTCGGGTGTGGAGGTGGTGCCTCGCTCGATGATTTGTTTGGAGCCTTTGATCATCAACTCAAAGCTCACAAACTTTCCTATAACCTCCTCGAGAGACATTAGCTTATACCTAGGATCACCACAAATTAATTGAACTTGTGTAGGATTAAGAAAAACGAGTGATCTTAGAATAACCTTGACCATTTCATGGTCATCCCATTTTGTGCTCCCGAGGTTGCGCACTTGATTCACCAAGGTCTTGAGCTGGTTGTACATGGCTAGTGGCTCCTCCCCTTGGTTGAGCATGAATCGACCGAGCTCCCCCTCGATCGTCTCCCGCTTGGTGATCTTTGTCACCTCATCTCCTTCATGCGCGGTCTTGAGTACATCCCAAATCTCTTTGACACTCTTCAACCCTTGCACCTTATTATACTCCTCTAGACTTAGAGAGGCGAGGAGTATAGTAGTGGCTTGGGAGTTGAAGTGTCGGATTTGGGCAACTTCGTCCGAATCATATCCTTCATCCCCTACGGATGGTACCTGTGCTCCAAACTCAACAACATCCCAAATACTAGCATGGAGTGAGGTTAGGTGATGCCTCATTTTATCACTCCACATACAATAATATTCACCGTCAAAAACCGGTGGTTTGCCTAATGGGACGGAAAGTAATGGAGTACGTTTAGAAATGCTAGGGTATCGTAAGGGGATCTTACTAAACTTCTTGCGCTCATGGCGCTTAGAAGTGACGGACGGCGCGTCGGAGCCGGAGGTGGATGGCAACGAAGAGTCGGTCTCGTAGTAGACCACTTTCTTCATCTTCTTCTTGTCGCCACTCCGATGCGACTTGACGCGGGGAGGTGATTCCTCCCTTCCTTTAACGCTGGACTCCTTCGATGGAGCTCTCCCGCGGCTTGTGTCGGTCTCCATCTCCCTCTTGGCGGATGCTCCCGACATCACTTTGAGTGGTTAGACTCTAATGAAGTACCAGGCTCCGATACCAATTGAAAGTCACCTAGAGGGGGGTGAATAGGCAAATCTAAAATTTATAAACTTTAAGCACAACTACAAGCCGGGTTAGAGTTAGGAATAAAACGAGTCAGTTAGAGAGGGCGAAAACAAATCACAAGCAAATGAAAGCGGATGACACAGTGATTTGTTTTACCGAGGTTCGGTTCTTTCAAACCTACTCCCCGTTGAGGTGGTCACAAAGACCGGGTCTCTTTCAACCCTTTCCCTCTCTCAAACGGTCACCTAGACCGAGTGAGCTTTTCTCTTTAATCAACGGGTCACTTAGACCCCTTACAAGGACCACCACAACTTGGTGTCTCTTGCTTGATTACAAGTTACTTGAGAACAAGAATGGAGGAAGAAGAAAAGCGATCCAAGCGACAAGAACTCAAATGAACAAAAATGTCTCTCTCTCACAAGCCACTAAGTCTTTGGAATGAGATTGGGACTTAGAGAGGATTTGATCTTTTATTTTGTGTCTTAGAGTGAAGTCTTGAGCTCTTGTATTGAATGCAATGGCTGAAAACTTGGATACCTTGAAGTAGTGGTGGTTGGGGGTATTTATAGCCCCAACCACCAAACCAATCGTTGGGGTTGGGCTGATGTCGATGGGCGCACCGGACAGTCCGGTGCGCCACCGGACACTGTCCGGTGTGCCAGCCACGTCACCCAACCGTTAGGGTTCGACCTTTGGAGCTCTGACCGTCTGGGCCACCGGACAGTCTGGTGCCGCACCGGACAGGTACTGTTCACTGTCCGATGCGCCTTCTAGCGCCTACTCTGACTCTACGCGAACTGTCCGCGCACTGTAGCGCTTTTCAGGTTTCCGTTGGAGTCGACAATTGCGCTGTAGTCGTTGCTCTACTGGCACACTAGACAATCCGGTGACACACCGGACAGTTCGGTGAATTTTAGCGGAGTGGCTTTTCCAGAAACCCGAAGGTAGCGAGTTGGAGTTGATCTGCCCTGGTGCACCGGACACTATCCGATGGCACACCGGACACTATCCGATGGCACACCGGACAGTCCGGTGTGCCAGACCAGGGCAGACTTCGGTTTCTTTTGCTCCTTTCGTTTTTGAACCCTAACTTGTTTTTTTTATTGGTTTGTGTTGAACCTCTGGCACCTGTAGAGCATATAATCTAGAGCAAACTAGTTAGTCCAATTATTTATGTTGGGCAATTCAACCACCAAAATTATTTAGGAAAAAGGTTTGACCCTA
Organism: Zea luxurians; assembly: GCA_029449295.1. NCBI lineage: Eukaryota > Viridiplantae > Streptophyta > Magnoliopsida > Poales > Poaceae > Zea > Zea luxurians. Next base: position 127,425,276 of record JAOPSE010000010.1, read on the forward strand.
TTTCCCTTTCACCTAGCCAGAGGGGTTGACGTCCGACACAGCTTTGCGACAGCTGGCGCGTCAATGCCCCTCAGAAAAGGTTTGCGCGGGATGTCCGGGCAAAGACGACGACGGAGACAACATGCTATGTCCCAGCGTCTTGGCCTGGCGTTTGTGCTGGGGACATCTTGGGCAAAAGCGTTGTTGAGTTCGTCGCAATCCCCAGTATGATCTTCCATGGGCGAAAGCTAGATCTATCTCGGACATGCAACGGTGGCGTCCCTGACATCGCTCCTTCCTGAAGGTGTCGTTGCTGAAGTTCGTCTTGGCCATGACGTCTCCTTCAGTTGATGCTTTCGCTTCTCGGCGTCCGATATGCGGGTGGAGGTTGGGTCTTGCTTTGTGGAGTTGGAGCCGCTACGTTAGGGGATATGGCTCGACAACGATAACATGAGACAACGCCCCCTTCTTCGTGGACTAGATTGTTCCGGAGGTTGGGCAAAAGCCGAGGACGAGGCAGAGGATCAAGATTGGATGATGAAGAATCGGTGTTGTCTTGCGTGGGGTTTTGTCGAGGCTTAGCTACAATGGCGCACCGCAGTCTTTCTCCTTGTTTGTCAGTGTTTGGTTGTAGACACCGTCGAGCTCCTTTGGCCTTGTGTGGCCCTTTTGGGAGTTAAAGTTGTTCATCCCTTGTGTTAAGCACCGCAGTCTTTCTCCTTGTTTATCAGTGTTTGATTGTATATACCTTCGAGTTCCTTTGGCCTTGTGTGGCCCGTTTTGAGAGTTAGAGTTTTTCTCTTGTGTTAAACTCGACAATGATGACTTTGAACGAGCTTTGTATGTCAGGCTATTGTTGTCTGGTTTGTTGGTAGGACCGTATAAGTTTTAGAGCCGGTTTTTCTTAAAATTGGTCAATTTTATTCTTATTAATTGAAAGACAGAGCTCGCCATTACGGCAGGGTAGCCGGCCGGGATACGCCGTAATGTTGTTTCGCAAACTACCTGATGTGTATACACATGCATGTAACGGCAGTAACGTACAACGGGTGGCATTCTCTAACTATACACTCTGTTGCATCGTTGGACGGCGGTCACGCACAACCACAAGGCCAATCAGTACTCTTTTTCTTCCCAGTGAGCAAACGAATTTGCACAAAGGCCCGAGAGGCTGAGATGCTCATAAACTGGGCAAACTGAGCCTGTTTTCCCTTGTGGTAAAATGTATCAGTTTTTGCGAGCAGAATGGTACAACTCCATGTAGTCTAGTGCAGGTCTATTCCATGACCAATCTTGCTCCATTACCCTCTTGCTAAGGGAGTTGAACCAGTCGCGAGCATCATAAAACGCGGTTATAGCTCTGAAATAAAATGACGGGCAGGTGGAATAAGTAGCGTTAGTGTGTTACAGCATTGTAGTTTACGCAACTTCAGATGGGTTTATACTTGCCTGTCGAGAGCATAATCTACGCCACTGCTATCAGCTCCTTCGAAACTGAATCCATTTGGCTCGAGGCCTTGTGCTTGAGCCCGATCCTTATCATCGTCGACGTCAAAGACGGTGTCGTACAGGCCTGCAGCATGCATGGAACAACCTTTTAATGCCAAATTGAAACGCAATTCCAACAGAATATCACTAATACATTTTGTATACGGACCTCCAGTTTTCCGAACAATCGGGATGGATCCATAGCGCATAGCAATAAGCTGTGTTAAACCACAAGGTTCGAAGATGGAAGGAACAAGAATGAAGTCTGCGCCAGCATATATCTACAACAGGATCATAACTTCAGCACCCATCAACTTTTTAATTGTAATACACAGGGCTATTAGCAGGAGATCTGAAACTAACCAAATGTGACAGTGGCTCGTCATAGGTTAAACATAGCTTCACCCGGCCATGGTATTCACCATGCAGCTTACTGGCTAAATTTGTAAAGTCACCTTGTATGCGATGATCTGGTGCAGAACCCAGTAAAACCACCTAGTGTAGAAACACATCACACATCAGTTCTGAGAAATATGAACATAGTGTGGATGAAACATAACAAACTTGCAATTCCTGAGCAAGAAAAAGATAAGACCTGTCCATTGCGTTCAAGAGCTCGATGCATTGCATGTTTGATAAGGTGGATTCCCTTCTGCACTGTTAGACGAGTGATGATTCCAACAACAGGGCTATCAGTTTGCTGTAATCCAAGCATCTGCTGCAATGCCTTTTTTGCAGCACTCTTGCCCTCAAGAACATTCTCTGATGTATAATGAACCTGAAATAGAATGCAGCAAAAAAGAGTTGAGCCAGAAACTGATCATAATGTTACCTTTTCTCAATCGTGTTGAGGCACGTTTTCATTAAGCAGAAGTAGAGTTAAACAATACAAAGCTTGGATGGTAATTGGTGATTACCGAGCCAAACAACCTGAGCTCACTCGGTTTTTATTACAGATAAACTACTTGGCGACAGCGTCTAGCTAGTAGCATGGCAGCAAGCAAGAAAGTAGCCCTTGAACCAAGCCGGCTAAAGAGCATCGTCCTCCAACCCATGTAAATGAAGTATGCCAGTGCCCAGTGGTAGTGGTACAACAAACATCTAATTCAAATTAATTGCGACATAGTTCTCTAGCCTCGCATAACCCAAGATGTCCCAAGAAAATTAGCAAACATGTAAGCTGTTCCATAGGATAAAATAAAAAGGTAAATTTAACTAGAACTGCACTCTTGAGGCAAGTTTACAAGTCCAATGAGGTAGTAAAGGCCAAATGTATATCAATAAAAGTATATACATGAAAACACTCCGTGATCATTAGTGTACCGGAATAAAGCTGTCAGTATATGGATCCCAAATATCAGGATCAATTCCATTTCGAATTCCATGGAATTTATAGTAGTGAGGTGCAATAGCTCCATGTCCAGCCACTTCCTTTGAGTATGTATCAGAGACCTGGAAGGGATGGCCAAAACAGTTCAAAATTTAGATCAGTCAAACAGAAGCACAGCTGAGAATTGAAGGATTTGCGCAACAAACACAACAATAAAGAAAACTATGTACACACAGTTGTAGCCTTGTCACAATGTGCCATTGCCTTGCCAATGTGATGCGCTCCAAACTCAAGATTGTGGATGGTAAATACAATCCGACCATTTCCCAGCCCATTAAGAGCATACTGTTCCTTGTATAGCCAAGCAACGGGAGCACTTGACCAGTCATGACAATGTATGATATCCTGCAAGAGTAAGAACATATCACCCCCAATGAGATTTTTTTTTGATGGGGGGGAGCAGTCAACAAGGTAACAGTGCAGCACATGTTAAATGTACCACATCTTAGAGAAAGATAGCTGCTGTTAGAAATAACTTGGCAAGTAGAAAATGAAAGAAAAACTACTGTGTTATTACCATAATATCAAATAACATAATAAACTAACTGCCATTATGCACCAGCAGCATGAAAAAAGAGCAAATGTGGTAGAAATCGTAAGCCATAATACTTAAAGTGAATTTTTGCTGAACGATCATGTACTCACAGGAGAAGATCCTTTTTGGAGCAGAAACTCCAGAGCAGAATGACAGAAGAAGCCAAATCTACTCTCATCATTCTTCCCATAGACACATCCAACCCAAAACATGCTGCAGAAAGAAATACCAAATAAAGCCTAAAGTTAAATTGCTACACCTCTCCAAAATTTGTTGCATGGCAACAAACGATAAAACCCCAAAAAAAAAGAACCTACTTGGAACAGAAAATTTGGATCTTACAGAAAATAGTACAATGTAGCAGAATTCTTTTTTGGCAAAATATAAGAGGACAATATTCAGACTTTACTGATGCCACCATCAACACCTTTTACTTGAGCTGGTCTAACAATGTGACAGCTAATCTAAATACATACTGAAACACAAGACAAGGAACCAGTAATCACAAGTAAAAAAATAAAGAAATTAAAACAAAGTAAAATGCCATTTACATATATAAAAATACTATTCAGCCAATGAGAACTGAAAAATCAAGTATGCCTGTAAAATAGAGTGTGAAATACTGCATACCCATTTTGTGGTTCCAAGAAGTAAACTGGCAGATCTTCAACCTTTCCAAACCATACTTTTACCTCTGTGCCACCCGAAGCAAAACTTTGTTGGTAGTGTAAATCCTTCACCTGCAACCGAAGGAAGCCAACATAATTAAGGAAATTGATATCCACTATTGGAGGAAAATTCCATGTCCTTGGTTGGGTGTAGTGGTTACATTATATATCTCCTAACCCTAATGGACTACATGGGCTGGACTAGGCCCATAACACACACAACCACATAATAGTCATACACAGTCTAACATCCCCCCTTCTCACATTCGAAACTCTAGCCATGACAGATGTTAAGTGTGAACCCGAACTCTAAAAACACTAAGGATAGAAGGTCCTTAGTGAAGATATCAGCAATTGTGAGGTCGTTGAAACATAGAGAACACGAACAACCCTGACGCAACGCGCTTACGGACAAAGTGAAGATCAACCTCAACATGTTTCGTGGGCTGGTGCTGAACGGGTTGATGCAGAGGTAGATGGTGTTGACATTATCACAGCAGAGAAGGGCGCTCATGGTGAGCGGGATGTGAAGCTCCTAAAGGAGCTAACAGAGCCAACATGCCTCAGGGACACCATTGGCGTCGGCATGGTACTTAGGCTCGACGCTGGAGCGGGGACGACGAGCTGATACTTGGAGGACCAAGAGATGAGATTGGCCCTAAGGAACACAACATAGGCGGAGGTGAATAGACGGGTGTCCGAGCACTTAGCCTAGTCATCGTCGGTGTAGACGACAAATTCGTGGGTAGTGGAGCGCCAAAAAGAAGATTGCAGTCGAGTGTATGATGCAGGTACCAAAGGATTCGCTTGACAACTGTTAAGTATGGCTCATGTGGGTCATGCATGTTAAGTATCGCTCATGTGGATCATGCATGTGAAGACATACCTGCTAGGCTGCTAGATAGCATAGGAGATATCAGGTAGGGTGAAGGTGAGATACTAGAGGGCGACTGCAAGGCTCCGAAAGGCACTAGGATCACCAACGAGAGGGCCATCATCGGAGACCTTCGCTTGTATGTCCACCGAAGTCGCACATAGATTATAATCCAACGTGCCAACGTGCTCCAATATATCCAAGGTGTATTGAAGCTGCTGAAGGAACAGGTTTGTTTCGCGTGAAAGCTTTTTTCGTGCGAAAGCTTTTTTCATACACATGAAAGCTTTTTTCGCGTGCCCATGTTTCATTAAGACCCCGTTTGTTTCATTGGAATTGAATTCCATTCTAATAATCATAATTTAGACACAAACTAATTAGGTTAATATATTTGTATATTACCCTAAATCATATGGGAGAGATAGTTATACACTACACTTATGCTATAGACAAGTCATTAAAAGAGTGTGATATAAGTTGTACATCAGAAAAGTAGCAAGTAAATCTATAAAATCAATTTTCAGCTCTCACCTCATGAATTTGAGATAGACTTATATATAAACTTTGGAAAGTTGTGGAATGTCACATTCTAAAAAAATGAAGGGAAATAAACGGGACCTAAGATGAAATGTGATACAGAATTACAGCGAGAATCCACAGGTGGCAATGAGCAGTGCGGTCAGGTTTGCGAGTGTCAAGCCAAACCGACTGCCCCAAACCAGCTGCACAGAACCTTACACGCTAGGATCTATTACATACACATGAAACTCTCTACATAAATAATATAAAAAGGCACTGAAGATTAAATATGAAGGAGCAATCATTGAGAATAATCCCACTCGGCCACTCCATTAGATACATGTGCTTTTAAAATTATAAACAAGGTTAACTTCATTAAAGTGAAAAAGGCACCACAAAATTGAAAATTGGAAAATAAAGAAAGGAGAAGAGATAGTAATAGAGCTACTGTGTACTGATTAGCGTAATGGGCTGTGATTATGTGGGTGTTGTCTATGTAATGGGCCTAGGTGGCTAGGCCCAACTGCCTCTTTATTAATACATCTCACAATCCTGGTTAGAGTTAGGGTTTCAGTTTCTCTAACAGATAGATAAATAAGGAAAGAAAAGAAACGCTGGACATTTTACACCAATAGACAAACTTACACTGCTTAGGATTAAACAATCATACTTCGGCAGAATAACCTCAACTTTATGGCCTAAATCCTGAACAGCTCGTGAAAGGCTTGTAACAACATCACCAAGGCCTCCAACCTGTGTTGATTGATATTGGTAGTTGTCAAGTAGTATCATCATTTGTGTCACAAAATATAAAATGTAAATCTACCTTTGCGATAGGAGCCATTTCCACTGCAATGTGCACAATATGCATTGGAGGTTCCCTTGCAACCGAATCAGACACAGGAATATGATAATCCATCCCATTCCTATTGTCATATCTTCCACCTTCTTCCGACTCAGAGAAAACAAAGTCCATCATATATGCATCCAGGGGAACACTGACTGGGAAAAAACAAACAAATAAATTAGAGAGAACTCAGAAGGAGATCAGTAAACATTGACCAATATTGGCAACAGTGATTCAACAATGTGATGAGCATGAATTCAAAAGGTTTGAGGAAAATAAAAGTCTGTTTTAGTTTTAGCTCGATAACATATGCACATGCCTACAATATCCCTTCTGATAACCAGGGAAGATGCGAGTATTAGATCTATTAGAGTATTAGGCCTGTTAAGGCTAGGCCCATGTGGCCCATGTAAACACTATATAGCTAACCTGTTGGGTTAGCCCTAATCCATGGAATATTCACTCCAATATGGTATCAGAGGTGTGTAGGGCCTCGACCCAGAAACGTGGCGGTAGGTGTGCCTGGAGAAGAAGAGCCCGGATGGTGTCGTTGGTCGTGCGGATCATGCGCTCAGCCTTGCCATTCTGGGGGGAGGTATATGGGCAAGACATCCGCAACTGCATGCCGTGGGAGAGAAAGAAGTCACGGGAGGTGGAGTTATCGAACTCCCGACCGTTGTCACACTGAACGGCCTTAATGGTGAGGCTGAACTGAGTGGACACCCAGGCGAAGAAGTGGCGGAGGGTGGGGAAAGTCTCAGACTTGGCAGGGGTGTAAACGGATACTTATTCGGATATTAGTTTTTTGGTCTTTTTTCTTTGATTGTGAATTAATAGAATATAGAATCTGCTATGCAAATTTATATTCTTGTTTTTAGTATTGAGCTTGTAAAGATTCATGAAAGGTAAACATCAAATCTATCATATATCTTCTCAAATAATAAATATAAATTTCGGATACAAATCGAATACGGATACGGATATTTTTTTACCTTTTTTGTTGTATGGAGTAAATAATGTATGAAATAATTTATACAAAATTTTATTCTTATTTATAATAATGTGCTTCGTAACATAAGAAGAGATTAGCATCAAATTTCATACATATCTATTTTAAAATATTAAATTTGTCCTAACAGTTCAGATATCCGTTTACACCCCTACTTGGCACGCAACGGAAAAGTCCACACATAATGAGAAAAATCATCAAGCACGACAAGATAGTATTTGTAACCCGACATGCTGGTAATGGGAGAAGTCCACAAATCGCAGTGTACAAGATCAAAAACATGAGTAGCATGCGAGGAAGAGGAAAACGGAAGACGAACATGGTGGCCTAACTGGCATGCATGACATAGATGCTCCTCAGGAGATCGAGTACATGGGATAGTGGCACTACGAGTAAGCTGTAGAAAGGCATCACGTCCGGGGTGTCCAAGGCGACAATGCCAGGTAGTAGTAGATGTGGTGGCGGCAAAAACAGCAGCTATGTCAGGTGACGAAGACGAAGAAGATGTGGTGTGCGAAAGCCGAAGGGTGTAGAGGGGGCCGGTGCTATCACATCGGAGGAGGGGCGCCGAATAGCCGAGTCCTTCACACTAAGACCAGAAGAGTCAAACTCGACAGAACAAGAATTATCAGCAGTAAATCGACGAATAGAAAGAAGATTGTGGACCAAAGAAGGAGCGACAAGAACATTGGGAATGCGAAACGAGCCGGGAGAGCCGGCGACACCCACAGATGTGACAGGAAGACACGAGCCATTCGCCACCATAATGGATGAAGGGAGAGAGGAAGAATGAGGACGAACAGAGGTGAGTATACCAGGGTTGGGAGTCATGTGGTAGGTAGCACCGGTGTCCGCAATCCACTCGGGACCCATCGGCGGAGTCAGAGTGGGAGTCTGGAAAGCAGCCAGGGCGGCCGCGTCCCAACCAATCAGCCCGAACGGTGGCGTAGCCAGCGACGTGGGCCACGACGAAACGGCAGGTGTCGAGGGCCAGGGCGATGGAGAGGCGAAGGCGAACCCCGGCGGTGAGGTGAACCCCGGTTGCGCACCAGCGAACATGACCGTCGGGGGACGAGCGTCAGAACCAGGCCCCTGGAACGGCCACATGGAGATGCGACCGGACCACGGGTGGTGGAAAGTGGGCCAAGGCGCACCAAGGCGCACCCTGCGAGGGTCCCGGCGTCGGTGCGTTGCCACGGGTACCACCGCCGGAGCCACCCCCACCACCACCGCGGCCACCACGGCGGCGACGACCACCACCGGCCCCGCCTCCGCCACCTCGACCCTGCCGCCCATGCTTGACCTGGGAGGACGAGGGCTAAGGGCAGACTGTGACGGAGTAGGAGGATGGGTCGGGGTGAAAGCCGCCAGTGCTGTCGAGGAGGACGAGGACCCCGGGCCGGAGATCGATGCAACCTGAGCACCCAGAGTGATCTCCTCCAGGGTGAGGTCGTCGCGGACCTGGAGGAAGGTAGGGAAGGGGCGTTGGCGCATGATCAACGACCGAAGGTGGGTGTAGCGATCGCTGAGGCCGCGGAGGACGTTGAGGACGAGGATGCGGTCCTCCACGGGGCAGCCCAGATCGCCAAGTGAGTCCGCCATGGTCTTTATCTTGCGGCAGTACTCGCTGATGCCGAGGTCTCCCTGGACGAAGGTGCGGAAGGCTGCATCGAGGCGGAGAGCCCAGGCCTCGGCGTTGCCCAGGAACTGGCCCTCAATGGCAAGCCAAGCAGCCCGAGCGTGCGGAAGGTTCCGGAGGAGGCTGTGGAGGTCGACGGAGATCGTCCCCACGATCCAGGTGAGCACGATGCTGTCGAGGCGCACCCACGCAGCAGTCGGCGCCATGCCGGTGGGGTCGCAGAGGACGTGGTCATCCAGAGCGTAGCGACGAAGGGTGAGGAGAAGTAAGTCCCGCCAACGCGTGTAGGATGGCAACTCTGACTCCAGGACGACCGGAACCATGAAGCGAATGTTCTGGACACTTCCAGCCTGTAGGTGGAGCTGAGCCACGAGCGGATATTGCAATTTGAATATTGCAATAATTTATATTGAAAAGATGATAGCCAATTTATTGGCTAATTCGAATTAGTATGTAGAATTCGTATAATTATAACTGTTGAAGCCTTAAATTCAAGTCTCCTGGCTCTTTTCACGCTTTCTCACAAACAGATTACGAAATATATTGCATTATTTGTTAAAATTTGGATAAACCATTGCTTCGTCTGGTGTCTACAATACATCTAATTTATATAGTACTAATTTCATTTTTACCAGATCGAAAATTTGTATGTTGAAAAGGAAAATTTAGAGATCCAATGTCACATTCTGTAAAAATTTATGATACATGTATAGGATGCACTCAATGTGTACGAGCTTGCCCAACAGATGTATTAGAAATGATACCTTCGGATGGATGTAAAGCCAAGCAAATTGCTTCTGCGCCGAGTCATGCCAGAGCACCGTGGGGATGGTGCGAGGCCCGGTCCCGACTGTCAGTGCGGTCGGGACACCGTACATGCCGCCCACGGTGTCAGAGGGGCTGGCCCCGCCGTCGTGGGCCGCAGGTGAGGCGAGGTGCTGTTCCGCCGCGGCAATTTGAGCAGCGATAGCATCGGCGGCCTCGCGCTCGCGCTCCCACGCGAGGGTCGCTTCCCGCAAGCGGGCCTGTCGAGCAGCGTGCTCCGCACGGGCTGCGGTGAGGGCGACGATAATGTATCCCTGGGTGATCGGTGGAGGAGGCGGCGGATCGACAACCAACGATGGGGGGATTGGCGGTGGCGGGTTGGGTCCTCCAAACCGGCAGTTCCCGCCAGAACCACATCCGCCACGGCCACAAGAGCCGAGGCGGCGCCAGCAGCAGTGGGGGCCCCACCGGCGGCGCTAGGCTCAGCCCCCCACGCGGGCCCAAGGGCACGGGAGACGGGATCCGACCCCCACGGTCCTGCCACCAGGGGTGGCGCACCAGCAGAGAGGTAGTGGCGGCGGCGGCTGGCAGGGGGTGGGGCACAGCGGCGTGCCGGCCAGGGGAGGCAGCGCGCACCCAGGAGGAGAGGGGAGGGAAGGAGGAGTTGGAGAGAGAGGGGCGTTGTTGACCAGCCATGGGCGCCGGGGAAGATGTGGCGGCGGCGGCTGAACCCTGGGTGGCACGGCCGGACCTGGCGCGGCTGAGGGCGCGCACGGCGGCGACGGGGTCGCGGCTGGACGCAGCCAGGCGGCGCAGCAGGGGCGCGCGCCAGTCAGTCGACGGCCGCCAGAGGGCCCGCGCCAGGCAGCAGAGGCGTCAGAAGGAGGCCGGCGGCGCCAGAAACCATAGGCTAGAGCCTGGCGGCGGCGGCTGAAACCCTGGGATAGGGCTAGGGCAGCGGCGGCTGTAGGGAGGGAACCTAGGCTGATACGACCCTGACCCTGACCTCTTCACTCCCTTTCCGACTGACACGGTGGTCGAGCCACCTATCCTTCCTCTCCCTGCAGGTACCCACTCACCGCCTGTCGGTCCTACTTCCGACCCGGTGCCTTGCCCGGGTCCGGTAGTGTCGCCTAAGGCGGTGTCGCCTCTCTGCGGAGCCCCGTCTCCGATCGCCCTTGGGCCGAGCGGGGGTGGTGGGACTGCACCGCCTGCAGAGCCGCCGGTACCGACCCCTCTGGCCCGCTTCGCCCAGCCGGTGTGGGTCTACCAGCGTCGGCTGCCGCCGCCAGAGTTCGAACCTCCACCGCTGCCGTCGCCGCCACCGCCGCTGTCACCACCGGTGGCCTAGTCCCCGCCAGGGACACCTACACCTCCGCTGCGGCCTCCTGCGGCACGTGTCGAGACGCAGGTGTACCACCCACCGCTCCTTCACCGCGACCCCCGGCATGTCCACCCGATGGTGACGCGGCATGCGGCTTCTCCGGTACCCTCCTCCGTCCGCACCGCTCTGCTGGACCCCCACTGGCGTCAGGCGATGGAGGAGTACGCAGCGCTCGTCGCCAACCAGACGTGGGATCTGGTGCCCCGTCCACCCGGCACCAACGTCGTCACCGGCAAGTGGATCTGGCCACACAAGCGGCGGGCTGATGATACCCTGGAGCGGTACAAGGCTCGCTGGGTTCTTCGGGGCTTCACTCAGCGCCCCGGAGTCGACTACGATGAGACCTTCAGCCCGGTTGTGAAGCCGGCCACCGTCCGCACGGTGCTCTCGCTGGCCCTCGCTCGCTCCTGGCCAGTTCACCAGCTCGACGTCAAGAACGCCTTCCTGCACGGCGCCCTCACCGAGACCGTCTACTGTTGTCAGCCTGCGGGGTTCGTGGACTCCTCTCGCCCTGACATGGTCTGCCGGCTCAACAGGTCCCTCTACGGCCTCAAGCAGGCCCCCCGGGCGTGGCACTCCAGACTGGCGATGTTCCTGGTGACACTGGGCTTCGTGGAGGCCAAGTCAGACACGTCTTTGTTCGTCCACCGTCATGGCGCAGAGACTGCCTACTTGCTACTTGAAAGTCGCCTAGAGGGGGGTGAATAGGGCGAAACTGAAATTCTCAAAAATAAACACAACTACGAGACGGGTTAGCGTTAGAATTAAACAAGAGTCCGAGAGAGAGGGCGCAAAACAAATCGTGAGCAAATGCGAAGTGAGACACGATGATTTGTTTTACCGAGGTTCGGTTCTTGCAAACCTACTCCCCGTTGAGGAGGCCACAAAGGTCGGGTCTCTTTCAACCCTTACCCTCTCTCAAACGGTCCCTCGGACCGAGTGAGCTTTCTCTTCTTAATCACTTGGAACACAAAGTTCCCACAAGGACCACCACACGATTGGTGTCTCTTGCCTCAATTACAAGTGAGTTTGATCGCAATGAAGAATCAAAGGAAGAAAGCAATCCAAGCGCAAGAGCTCAAAAGAACAAAAGCAAATCTCTCTCACTAATCACTAGGGCGTTGTGTGGAGTTTGGAGAGGATTTGATCACTTTGGTGTGTCTAGAATTGAATGCTAGAGCTCTTGTAAGTAGTTGAAGTGAGAAAACTTGGATGGATTGAATGTGGGGTGGTTGGGGGTATTTATAGCCCCAACCACCAAACTAGCCGTTTGGTGAGGCTGTCTGTCGAATGGCCCGGTGCGACAGCCACGCCACCAAAGCCGTTGGGTTCCGACCGTTGGAGCTCTGACTTCTGGGCCCGCCTGGATGTCCGGTGGCGCACCGGACATGCACTGTAGAGTGTCTGGCGCGCCAGCATGGGCGTGCCTGACCTCTGCGCGCGCTGGCGCGCAATAAATGCGTTGCAGGTAGCCGTTGGCGCCTGAAGTAGCCGTTGCCCCGCTGTTACACCGGACAGTCCGGTGTACACCGGACATGTCCGGTGAATTATAGCGGAGCAGCCGAAGTGAATTCCCGAGGCTGGCGAGTTCCGGAGGCCACTCTTCCTTGGAGCACCGGACACTGTCCGGTGTACACCGGATAGTCCGGTGAATTATAGCGGAGTCGCCTCTGGAATTTCCCGAAGGTGACGAGTTTGGAGTTGGAGTCCTCTGGTGCACCGGACATGTCCGGTGGCACACCGGACAGTCCGGTGCGCCAGACCAGAGGTGCCTTCGGTTGTCCCTTTGCTCTTTTGTTGAACCCAATACTTGGTCTTTTTATTGGCTAAGTGTGAACCTTTGGCACCTGTATAACTTGTACACTAGAGCAAACTAGTTAGTCCAATTATTTGTGTTGGACAATTCAACCACCAAAATTATTTAGGAACTAGGTGTAAGCCTAATTCCCTTTCACTACTCTACGTGGATGACATTGTCCTCACCGCCTCCAGTCCGTCACTTCTTCGCCGCTTCGTCGACGCCCTTCAGCGGGAGTTTCCGATCAAAGATCTAGGCGTGCTTCACCATTTCCTAGGGGTCACTGCTGAGCCTCGCCCCTCAGGACTCCTCCTTCACCAGCGACAGTATACTCTTGACATTCTGGAGCGGGCCCAGATGAGTGACTGCAAGCCCTGCTCCACCCCAGTCGACACGCAGGCCAAGCTCTCTGAGGCCAGGGGTGACCCAGTCGCGGACCCCACCGGCTACAGGAGTCTTGCCGGTGCCCTTCAGTACCTCACCTTCACCAGGCCGGACATCTCCTACACAGTGCAGCAGGTCTGCCTCCATATGCACGACCCCCGGGAGCCCCACCTTGCGGCTCTCAAGCGCCTCCTCCGCTACCTCTGGGGCACCGTCGACTACGGGCTGCTTCTTCACCGGTCTACCTCCTCCGAGCTGGTCGTCTACACTAACGCTGACTAGGCCGGGTGCCCAGACACTCGGCGCTCCACCTCCGGCTACGCCGTCTTCTTAGGCGGCAACCTAGTGTCCTGGTCGTCGAAGCGCCAGCCGGTCGTTTCCCGCTCAAGTGCAGAGGCGGAGTACCGTGCCGTGGCCAACGGCGTGGCAGAGGCTGCCTGGCTCCGGCAGCTCCTCGCCGAGCTTCATAGTCCCCTCTCCAGAAGCACGTTGATCTATTGCGACAACGTCAGGGCGGTTTACCTCTCCAACCCAGTGCAGCACCAGCGGACCAAGCATGTAGAGATCGATCTACACTTCGTCCGCGATTATGTCGCCGCCGGTGCTGTTCGGGTCCTCCACGTCCCGACCACCTCCCAGTTTGCCGACATCTTCACCAAGGGTCTTCCGTCCTCGACCTTCGCCGAGTTTCGCTCTAGCCTCAACATCAGTAGTGGCTAGTTGAGTCTGTGGGGGGATCCTATTGTGTGATGTACTTCTTCTTTTTGAGTCCAGTCTGTGTACTCCGCTGCGTCGGAAGTCCAGACAGCGGGGGGTGTTAGAGTATTAGGCCTGTTAAGGCTAGGCCCATGTAAACACTATATAGCTAACCTGTTGGGTTAGCCCTAATCCATGGAATATTCACTCCAATAAGATCACATATTTACTTGTTTGTAATTCCTCATAGTTCAGGACTGCGGAGGGTTTCATACATTTGTACAAATAGATTGCTTGTATATTTGGCCCTTACGATTATCACAATACACACACACACACATATATTATTGGCTCTTAGTAGGGGTGGATATCGAGCCAGCTCGGCTCATTATGGCTCGTTACTGTAACGAGCCAGCTCGGCTCGGCTCGTTATACTAACGAGCTAAACATCAGGCTCGGCTCGGCTCGTTAGGAAGCTCGAGCTAGCTCGTTAGGCTTGCGAGCCACACAACTAAATACAAAGATATATGTACATAAATATATATATAACTGAACAATCATACTTTTAATATTAAGTGTTTAACACTACAAACCCAAAACCTTTATAATATTATTATCATATCATCGTCCTAACTTCTAACTTTTAATATTAAATTAAATAACCAAATATGATTTACAAGCCCTTATTATAATAAGATAGCAACAAGCATCATTATAAAGCAATTCATCATCTCTTCCACAAACATGTAACATTTCATTGCACAATATTAACATCATATACCGCTAGAAGCAAAGTTCACAAAACCATAACCAATAATAAAATATTAAATATGCAATGCAATATGCAATGCAGGTATGTAGCCATGCAATAATGCAAATATTTAAGCACATGGCACATCCACACATGTCCATATCACAGATCATAACTACGAGAAAATAAGACTATGAGAAATGAGACGACACCAACAACTAGACAAACTTGTGTTGTGGCTTGACTCGTTTGGCTCATGAGCTAGCTCACGAGCTAACCTGAGCTGGCTCATTAGAGAACCGAGCTAGAATGCTAGCTTGTCTCGCTACAAAATTAAAACGAGCCGAGTCTAGCCGAGCTACTAACGAGCCGTGTCGAACGAGTTATCGAGCCATGAGTATTTTGTCCAGCCCTAGCTCTTAGAGCTACTGTTAACAGTGAGAAGTTTGGAGTGCTGAAGAGTTTTCAAACCCTAGATTTTAGAGACATCCAATACCAAAATATACCAACTAGTTCAACCATACAGGATAGATTACACAAGTAGCTTAGGGTAAAAAAAATACTTTTGAAGGCCACCTAGAAATACTTGATAGATAGTAATATTAATTATATAAAAATTTGTCCATGAAAAAGTTGCGATATGTTGTATGTTTTGCACACCTGTTGTTCGTAAGTGTGAAGTATTCTCAGCCTTTACCATCTTCTGTGGTGGTAAGGGACCACTTGGATGAGTCCAACGGTTAAAGGAACCTCTGAACCAAACCTCTGATTTTCCATTCAGCACTGTGTTAGAAGGATTATAAAGAACGTCCACAGTGGTTCCTGCACGTACTTCGAGTGGCTCAGTATACACAATATGTTTTTGTGAGAGCAGAAACGCTCTCATAGTCTTTTCCTTCATCTCAGCCTTCATTTTTGCAGATCTCTCAGCCTATTGGGGGAAAGAAAGCAACAATGAATTCGCCTTTATTGACAGTTATGTAGTTGAAAGAATACCAAAAGGATTGCTTCTTTCTTGTTTGATAAGTATCAAGGTTACTAGGTACAACTAAGCATTGCTCCTAGTATATATAAAGTCTATTATGAGCTAACCTTTATTCTTTCGGCACCCTCCCTTTCTCTTCTCTCTTGCTGAAGCCTTGTAAAGATCCTATGTTCTTCTTCCACCCAAAAGATATCATCCGATATGTTATTAGGAACGATGGCATGAAAATCCTGCCTTCCATTGTTATCATAATTCCTTGCATTCCCAGGTGGTCCATCAGCAAAAACCCAATCCAACACCAATGCCCTTTCAGGTAATGTAACTACATACATGTCATGAAGTCAAAAGTAAGATTTATGCATAACAGACAAAAGAGCAACTAAACTCCAAAGATCAAGCAAATGACAGATCTTCAGATTCATTCAAGAGATAAGTATGTACTTGAAGATACAACCTTCAGTAGGTAACTTATAGGCATAAGGATTTCAGGCTACCATACCTCTTTTATGCATTCAACAATTTGTAAATGAACAGAATGGGTGACATAAATCCTAAGGTACGAAAAAAGTAACTATGTGTACCTTCTACATACCACCAATCGCCTTCCTTTTCATGAGATTTGACAAGTCTTTCAGCTATTGAGAGTCCATCAATCCAGTTGTTGTAACCTCCATGCATCCAAATCTCAGTGTTATGCATTAGTGGTCTCGAGCTTCTATTATAGTACAATCTAACTCTGTCTCCTCCTCTGTAGGTGTTAGGTTCTATGTACCATAAGTTCTCAGCATATCTGCTAGCCGAACTCAACATCTGGCGCAATTTCTCTTTCTTCATTTTGACCTCAGACCTTGCTTGTGCCCTGTCAGCTTCCATCGCGGCCCTTTCTTCCTCTCTCCTGTGCCGCTCCTCAGCTTGTCTTTTCCTTTCAGCTTCTTCTGCAGCAAGCCTCTCGAGTTCCTTTCGCTTTTCTTCAACCAAGAAGTCCTCAAATGAGTGTTCATCTATGTCACTTTCTATTTCCAGAAAAAAATCATTGTGATTGTTATTTTCATAGACAGTGTCACCGTTAAAGAATACAAAGTCTAGTCTGTATGCCTGCTTGGGAATGTAGAGCTTGCAGCACCACCAATCCCCTCTTAATTCGCTTCTATGCATTGTTTCAGTGAAACGGTTCCATCTCCAACCATTGAATGCTCCTTTTACAAAAACGTCGGACTCACTAGCTAAGGCCGACATGCTGCGGTTTAAGTAAAGATCAATCATCGAATCAGCCTTCACTACTTCAGGGAAAACAAAACAGTGGTTCCCAGTCGAATAATTCTCATCAGCAAGCTCTTGAAGCCTCCTCAGTAACACTTCTGGATCATCTTCAGATACCGGAAGCTCTTCATCTGCGTCTGTACTTATCCCGACCTCATCTTCTAACGAGACAGCTTGCTCTTCCTCATTCTCGCTGCTTGCCTTTCCTGCTGCTGATTCAGTAAAATCCTTATAACCCACAACGGCCTCAGAAAATAGCCTGCCTTTTATGGGTGCATCAACAATTGAACTGCCATGTTCCTCAGAACCAGTTATTGGTTCGTGCTGGCTGTGAACACCGCCAACTGATTCGTTTTGTCCAGCAACACTTGCAAGTGACGAAGGTTCAGGTTTGGAACTTACTAGTGCACTTATTTTACCACGGTACTCATCAAGTTGCCGGTCGATTGAGTCATCATCCATGGACGCGGAAGGCAACGCTGAAGATTGATTTTGGTCAGCCTCTTCTTCGGTACCAGCTCCGTCCCTTTCTGTGCCGCTTAAAATGTCTCCTGTCATGTAAACCTGAGACGATTCTTCAGCAGTACTTGCCTGCTCTGCTGCCTCGCCATAGAGTGACCCATTGGCTCTGCTGAAATCACCTTCATCGTTGCTGCTCTGTTCTATCTTCTTCGTACTGGATTCAGCAGTAGGTCTCGAAGCATACCCTCCAGAAGCAACGCCCTTGCTCTTAGAAGTTGATGCCCTCCTCGGATTCCTCTTGGGATAATCTTAGTAACGCAATGTCAGAAAGAAGAAATAAAACAAGAAACATGAGCTAAGCAGTAGGAGCAGTGAGATTGCTGTAACCAGAATCATTCCTCAAACCTGAACTTGATACCATGCATCGAACGAGCCCGCCTCTCGTAAATCTGCTGCACCTTACGACAGACTGTAACAGCAGACGAAGGTATAAAGGTGTCAGCGTTACGAGCTCCACAACTGATCCTTCGGTATCACAACAAGTTCTGTAACCAATCATTTTGTTTTTCGACGCAGGCTGCTAAACCACAATTCTCCACGGATCAAAAGCTTTTCCGGGCGCCCACCCACCAATCAGAACATCCAGCAACGAACGACACGGACCAGAAAGCGAAAAGGAGAACGGGAAAAGCCGTAACTCACCAGCGCGAGGCCAGTGGCTGCAGCGGCCGGGCGCACGACGAGGGCGGGGCGGCCCCGGGAGCAGAGCGGGCTCTCCGCCCGGAGATTCATCTCCATTGCCGGCGGCAAAACCTCCCCCTCGCTCACTCCACCTGATCCCCCTCCTCGGCTCAAGAAAAGAAAAGACCGTCTCCTCTTCCCTCTCCCTCGCTCAGTATTTTACTCCATCCTCCATTTGCATCCAAATGCGCAGCTGGGCTGTCTAGACGAAGCGCTCGACCCTCGCCAGAGACAGAGAGGCTCTCCTCCTCTTCGGCCGCTCGATCGAGAGGGAAAAGGTGGCTCGTGTTTTTCCCGTTCCCGTGCCCGTGCGCATGTGTGACTGCCGCAGTGCCGCTGCCGCCTGCCTCCATTTTTCCCTTTTTTCGGTGGGTAAGGATTTTGCCGGGGGATGTGTGGATGGCGTTGGGGGCTGCCGCCTGCCACTGTGCGACACGCAGGCGCGGCCCCGCGCGCAGAGAGGTGGATCCAAGGCGGCTGCGGCTCCAGACTCGACTAGGGGACCCGGATCTCTAGGTCTCTGCCTCGCGATCGCGATTCAAGGTTAAAAAAAAGGGGGTGTGGGTCCAGGGTTGCGCGACGGACGGCTGCTCTTGGTCGAGGAAGATATGGGAACGGGCCCACCGGCCACTGCATCAACGGAGCAAAGGTGCAAGTGCAACTGTGCAAGGAGCCAAGGACGAGTCGTGTTGCTTTCGCCTGCCTGCTGATGCCAATGCTCGGCCCTGCCGAATTCTGGAACATTCTGCTTAGATCTGACCGGTTTTTAATAATAAAAAAATTGCAATAACACCTTGCAATTGCATATCCGAAGGGTAACACTGGTTTGGGTTATCAGGAACCAACCATGCATGTGAGCATGTGACCACTACCGAGATGCTACCGGAGATCAGTGTTCTTGAGCGTATCCAGGCACATGATGCAGAAAATTAGACACTGCATCCTGTATTAATAAAGACAGGTTTATGTAGAATTAGTACTAGCAGACAGTGCGGTGTGAGCTGAATCAGCTGATTGTCGAGTGTCGACTCACCTCTGGTTCTAGAATGTTTGTTCAATTGTTCTCCTTGGAGAGCTGTCTGATTCTTGACCATCACTCACTAAGTCACTAGCTCTAGCTTCTTATCGCCAATTGTCAGAAAAAAAAAATGGTAATGGATGCAAGTGTTTCTTATCCATCCTGTATTCCGAAGAGAGGCTAATACAGTGTTTAATTCCGGAGCCAGTTTGGATGAAGCTACCATGTCCCATCGAGCGGCTCCATCCGAAAGATTTTTGGAGTCAAATAGTTCGACATTTGAACATAATTTTCTATTTTTATAACCACTCCATTTTATATAGAATCAATTCAAACAGCAACAAATTAGAAATGGAGCGGCTCCGTTCCACAACCATAATACTCCAGAACCAAAAACGCTACCTAAGAGTGGCAGGAAGAACAACATTCTTTCAAAATCATTAGCTTCCTTCATCATAAAAACTGTGTAGCATCAAAAATATACTCCTACTCATCTTCTCAGAAATATTTCAGTTGTCTATCATCCCAATAGGACAAACATATTACTAGTAGCATCTAAAAATGGAGGTAGAGTTTTGTGCATGTGTCTGAGCCTCTGAGGCTGACTGTTTTTCATTTACTGGTAACCATACTTTCAAAGGATTAGGAAAGCTTCTGCATTTATACAATACAAACAAACCTGACGAAATCCATTTAAGCGGAGGCAACATTACGTGACATCTGCCAAGACAACATGAAATACTGATATTAGAATGTTCTTGAACGTATCCAAGCACATGGTGAACAAAATTAAACATGTGGCATCCTATAATAAGAAAATTGTTTTATTTGTGTACTGTAGATTGTAGAACCTGCTTAGATCTCATCTTGTCTAATGTAAATGATGCTATCAATGCATGTTGTAGTTAAGAAAAAGAAATCATACTCACTGCGTCCCAAATTTGAAGACATTTTGACTTTCTAGATACATTTATTTTACTGTGCATCTAGACACAATATATATCTAAGTGCATAATAAAAGTTATATATCTAAAAAATACAAAATATCTTATAATTTAGAACGAATGGAGTACTTTACAAGGACCAGGACAGCTTCTACATGTCATAGCAAGACAAACAAACCCAATTAAACCCATAATCCGAAGGAAACTGAAAATCTGACTATTTTATTCTGTCAGATGCACACTATGACAATGAAACTCAGAGAATGAAAGAATATGATGGCATGAACAAGCCTTTGAAAAATATATATGTTATATGTTTCAGCTTGGCGAACTCCTTTTTTTATCAAATAAAATAAGGATACAGGCTTGGGAAACTCGTCTCACTCACAATTAGCAGAAATTCAGAATCCTGGAAAAAATAATCAAAGAGAAGACATGTTGCTCTGCCTCTGAAAGATTTTTTCCTATGTGCAAGTTAACCAGGTAGAGATCAGATATCAGAGAATCCAAGACCATGAAAGCAGCAGCGTTTAGTGAATACTGCTAGTAACAGTATCTTCTTTGATCAGGGTATCAGCTTTTCCGGAAATTTGGGCTTCACTCCTAGCCCCCCAGCTAGCAGTCACCTCCTTCTTAAATTGGTGGGAGGAGGTTTCAGAGGTGGTCTCAGGTGTCACAAAAAAAGCCTTAACTCCCTTATTATTTTGGATGCTTGGACTATTTGGATTCATCGGAACAAATGTGTCTTTGATGGATTGTCTTCTTGCCTCACCTATATCCTTGCTTGGGCAGATGAGGAGAGAAGTCGTTGGTAGGCAGCTGGGGCGAAGGGACTATGTTCTCTGGCTGCTTCTGCAGCTGCTCACTAGGGTGGTGTGTTGTTTTTTTTCCTTTCACAGGATGAGTTCTTTTTTGTATGCTATTTTATGGCCCCCTGCTGATGTTTGGTCTACTTTAGACCTTTTTTCCTATCTTCTTAATATATAAAGGGGCGCAGTTCTCCTGCGCGTTTTCGAGAAAAAAAAGACGGCTTGGCAAATTCAGCAAGCAGATCATAAAGCAACCAGCGCAGCAATATAGCAAATGCACAAGGAGTATAGAACACTCGGCAATAAATGCAACAGAGCAAACATAGAATGACCAAATCACCCTACCTAATTATTTATGAAGTGGAGGTAAGAGGGAAAGTGGAGAAAAAAGAATAGTTTGGTGTCGCTCTATAGAAAACCTTTTATTGCTCTATAGAGATGACGACCATCAAAGCACAAAAAACAGTTGTGAAATCATCCCATTTACTCAAGGGCATATCGACATAGCTGGTTCACAACAAGATAAATATTTCATCCCAAACAAGAAACAGTTCAACTAGAAAACATAGTTCTAAATAAGTTTCATGGCATGTCAAGTTCTAACATTGTTAACAAAGCTATACTCAAACTTGAACTTGAGATTTGTTGCAATGGTTATGGAGAATGCAATAAATGTAAGCACAGCTAGTTCCACTCATGGATTATACTACCAGGAGAGAATAAATTGTTTAGACAAAAAAAGTAATAGGCATGGAACAGTTACTAGTATGAAAGTCATGGAAATGACCCCAATACTTTGTGCCTAACAAAAGTAGTCAGTACTTTTGTTATGGCAGGAAGACAAACTGAGCTATTTATTTGGCTGATTGAGTGATTGAACACGATGGTAGTCTAGTAGGATATCAACTACATTTAGTTGGAGAACTTCTGAGCATCAACCTCTGACGGAAAGTACAGCGATGAACAGCAAACAAATAACTCAAGACAGTATCATATTCAACTGGAGTAATAAGTGTGTGTGTTGGGGGGGGAGGGGGGGGGTTAAGGTGGTAGGATGAAACCCACTGGTTCACTATGCAATTGTTTTTTAATAAAATAACAAGATATGTGTAACAAGGAAAGCAGTAACACTCACAGTTGGCGTCTTTTGAAAAGATGACGTTACGCAGTCCATCAGAAACT
Source organism: Zea luxurians (assembly GCA_029449295.1). NCBI lineage: Eukaryota > Viridiplantae > Streptophyta > Magnoliopsida > Poales > Poaceae > Zea > Zea luxurians. The sequence goes on from JAOPSE010000010.1 coordinate 127,447,403, forward strand.
GAAAACAGCTAATATGAAGTTAAAACAGTGGTCAAAGAATGCTAATGATATGAGCCATTAATGGCATAATTCGACACTAATAGCACCGGATATACATTCACCTCTACTCAGAGAGTGGACATGTTAGCTTTAGATGCAGATGATGGTTGCAACTGAATTTAAGTAACTCAGTAAGCCTAGGCGACACATCACTGAAAAGATCATAATAGAACAAGAAACGGTAATATCCAGAATATACCAGAAATGGTCATATCAAAAAGGGAAACTAAAATGCTGAACATATGTCAAATCGTCTAACAGGTGGCAAGCACTAGAATAGCATCTTGAGGTAAAGGAACTTCTAATTAAGGAGTTCGTGCATATCAACAAATAGAGTAGTCAAATATAAAAGAGAAGATGAGTGGTGTTCTACTAAAGGCAACTCTGACTAATCATAATCACTAATGTCACTTGTTGACGTAAATTCTGAGGTCCTAAGAAAGGTGAGGGTGGGGGTATCCCCAGGAAGAGATCCAGCGGAGACGGGGTGGGCCTGTAGCTCAGAGGATTAAAGCATGTGGCTACGAACCATGGTGTCGGGGGTTCGAATCCACTTCTGAGCAGGTTGGCGGCTCCACCGAGAGGCAAGCCTACTGAAGGAAAGTTTGATTGTTGAACTTCTATTTTGATCCAATACGCCCACATATTTATCTTTAAGTCTCCCTTTCTCTTTTAGGGCACAGGGCTGAGTTAAGTATAGGGATGATCTAGTCGTCGTAAGATCCTAATGGGCCATCACATCCCTTGATGAGTAGATCATTCGTGTCTTACTGGTCAAAGGTAAGTAAGAACCTCTTGAAATGGGGAAGTGCAAATAAATAATAGGTCAGTCTTGCTGTCTCAAATAGGGATTGAGTGCCTATGGAGAAGAGATGGGTTGGTTTGATTGAGGAAAGAATAGGAAAAGAAGGAAGAAAGATAGCATATTGACCGTGCTCTGCGAAGTTCGGTGGAAGGCAGCTGGAATCGTACCCAGCAAGGTTCTATTATTTGGTAAACTACTTAGTAGCCGTAGCCAACCCCTGATTATAGGCAAGCCAGCTCTTGTATATCGATAAAGAAAGGGAGAAATTACTGACGGCACATTTGCGTCCAGTGGAATCGATCATCGTTCCCCCACAACCAAGACCCAATTCAATATCTTAATAGGAAGAATATCTCAATAGCTTTCTTCATGATTTGGCCTGAACTGCCCGTTCGCCACATTGTTCTCAACTATTCCAATTCCAGCAAACGGAGGCCGTTAGGTCAAAGTCGTAGCGTGTGCCATGTAGAAGCAGGGCGAGACAACTTTAGCTAGGAGCCTCTTTTCCTTCTGCCCAGCTCCACGAAAACAATGGTCGACTTGCATGTGTTAAGCATATAGGTAGCGTTCCTTCTGAGCCAGGATCAAACTCAGATTTAAAATAGAAGTGTTAAAGCATAACGAAAGAGTAAGACCTCGGTCGTGCAAATCATGCCGAGGAGGCCAGTAAATTCCTTTCAACAAAATGCAAGGATTCTTCGGGCGATAGCCGCTATTTAAGAAAGCCCTGGGTTGTGGACTCAGAATGGAATGGAGATAATGTGGTACGCTTTCCACTGTTGGCAGTTCTAGATAAGAAAAGGTTGAGTTCGACTGGCTCGCTAGGAAGATGAAGCTTCTACTCTTTGAGTGAAGTAAGATGGAAAATTTCATCGTTCTTTTCCTTCTAATGTCGGACCGATGAAAGTCGTTTCTATGAAGAAACATTGAAATAAGAAAAAATGGTGGGTCATCAAATAGAAAAAAGAAAAATAGATTGAGGGCTTTTGTTGCCTATAGGGCAGGTACTCATTGTTTTACTTCGCTCTTCTTTCTTTTCCAATTCAAAAAGTAGAGCAAGGAAAGAAAATGAACATGCAAGGAATTCAACTAAAGGCAGCTCTGACTAATCACTAATGTCACTTGTTGACGTAAATTCTGAGGTGCGGTCTGTTAGACATATTAAATTCACAGCAGTAAATAAAATAACTGCATCTGATCATCAAATTCACATGTAATGATGTAACCATCAATTGAATAATCCTAGTTCTAATCCATGTCCATGTAAGAACCACAAGCAAATTGAATTCAGTCCATAGATCATTCAACATATCACAAGACGAACTAAACATGATAGTGTGAATTTTTCTTACAGGTAGTGGGCAACTGACCTTGTTAACTTGAGATGAGCATGGTAGAAGTCAATGAGTAAACCTAGTTAACACTTTGTCAAAAAGATCAAACATAATAGTGTGAATTTTTCTTGTAGGTAGTGGGCAACTGGCCTTGTTAACATGAGATGAGGATGGGAGAAGTCAATGAATAAGCCTAGTTGACACTTCATCAAAAAGATCATAATGAAGCTAGAATTATACCAGGAATTGTCATCAAACAAACAAGGAAACTAAAATGTTGAGTGTATGTCAATCGCCTGACAGGTGGCAAGCGCTAGAATAACATCTTGAGGTAGGAGGAAAAAAACACCTTAAGTAGCAATAAGATGTGAAGGAACTGTTAATTAAAGAGTTCGTACAAAATAGATGTTGAAATAGTATATCAACAAATCATGTGGTCAAATATAAAAAGAGAAGATGAGCAATGGTCAACCATAGGCAAGTCAGACTAATCACCAATGCCACTTGGCTGTCATATTTCTGAAGTGGCATCCGATAAACCATACCAAATTCAGAGTAGAAGAGCAACCAGAAACCGCAGGCATCTGATCACATGGTCGCATTCTCGCGTAGCGATCAATTGAATGAGCCTAGTTCTATAAACATATGCCCATGTAAGAACCATAAGCTAAATGATCTCAATTCACAAAGTATACAGCATAACCTAACAGGAATTGGACATCATGAATTTTCGTTACCAAATTTATAGTTGTATTACTAAATAGCAAGCATGCTCTTTGTACATGTTTTTGCTTTCACATCCAGATCAGTGCAAACAAACAACGAAAACTTTATAGCACAGTAGCACACTAAGCTAACAAGATAAGCGACGAATAGAGATCTACAAGGCTAATACAACAGTACAGCGAGACACTAGTGGGCGGCGACCACCATGTCAGGCGCGTTGAGGAACTCGATGGGCAGATCGGTGCTTGGAGGCGACAGAGCGAAGAGCACCACGGACTTGGCCGCCGCGACCTTCTTCCGCTGGGGGCACCGGGGCGCGAGGAGCCTCGAGGCGGGCGCGAAGCACGGCACGGACGCGACGCCCTCGCCGTCTCCAGAAGCAGGAAGAGGCGATGAGAAGGACGCCGGCGCAAGCGCATGCACAGGCGATGAGGGCGGGGGCAGGCGAGTGACGCGGCGGAGCCTGTCGTCGCGGAGGCGGGCGAGGGCCCCGGGACGGAGGAAGCGGAGGTGGTCCCCGCTGGCGGCGGCGGACGGGGAGCGGCGGAGCTTGCGGGTGGCAGCCATGTGGGGCCCGGATGTTGGTGGGGGTGAATAGGCAGACGGAATGGATTGGACAAGTGTTGCGGTTGCGGTGGAGGCGAGGAGAGAGAGCAGGGGGTTTTGAAGGCGGGCTGGACGAGCGGGAGGCGCGAGCGCGACCTTTGGGAGCGAAAATTTTGCTCGAAGTGTCAGGAGTACGCTGTTGTTTGCCGCGTTGGGCAATGTCGAGTGGGTCCAAGAGTGCGTGGGATCCACATGGCGGGTGAGATTATCTGCTCACAGTTTTGGATGGAATTAATGAGGGAACGGACGCCCACGGTTCGAAAGGGAACGGCGGCGGCCGGCGTGTGGCGCATCGGCGCGTGGGACGAACACGTTTGTGCCGTGGCCGGCCAGATCAGCGACAAGTTGTATGGGCCGGGTGGTCGGAGATAGAGATGACAATCCGTACCTCTTATAGATGTCCAAATGTGCGGGTTGTGCCGTCCTGATCCGAGCATGTCTAGGTCCAGCACGGATTAGGACCGTGCCAGCCCGGCGCGGATTAGCTAGCGGGTCGTGTCGTGTCGGCCCACAGGCCCAAGTGAGGCCTAGACACGACCCGCTAGACTAATAATCATGTCGGGTCGGCACAGTCGGACGGTCCTAACAGTCCCATAACAACATCTAATGCTTAAATGATAAAAATATTTTAAAAGTACGCATATTTGAGGGTTTAAACCATATTTATTAGCTCTAAACATTTATTTCACTCACGTAACCAACAAAAACACATGTTTCTTATGTTTTATACACTATATTCAAGTATAATATATGTATTTATATGAAAAAATAAAAATAAATAAAATCGGGTCGTGCCGGGTCTAGCCCGCCGTGCCACGTCTTCGGTCCAGACATGGCCCGATGACTGGGCCAGCATAGGCCCAATTCACTACGTGTTGTGCCGGGTTCGTGCTGAGTTTCGGGTCGTCCGGCAAGCCCAACCTGTTTGGACATCTCTAGTACCCCTACCCAAAATTTGGTGTGTTTTATCTCTATTATGGCTAGGGTTTGGACCAATTTCTCTATCCATAGATTTGTTAATGAGTTGAAATAGAAACCCAACGAATATATGGGTATGAGTTTGTTTTTCTACTACCCATACCAGCAAACTCATGGGTTTTTAAAACTCGACTTAAAATCAACATAACTTATAAATATGTCTCATAATATTATTAATTGTATATGTTCTTAATATTAATTCAATATGTTATAGTTAAAATAAACTTCATGTAACAAAGTTTAAGCTAAAAATAGTTATCACTTGTTTCTTTTACTCTACCTCATTAATATATTAACTATCATTTACATGGTGAATTTTTATGTTGATGTTAGTGGGTATGGTGAAAGGGAAATGTGCCCTTGGGCCATTTCTATAATGTTTTGGTGATTAAGTGCCCAACACGTTTGATTAAGTTCTTATGTGCCATATAAAGTGAGAAGTTCAAATCAAGGCACAAGGTATGTTTCTAGACTTGGTAAATTGTTTATGTACTAACATGGTTATCCAAGTGCTAGAAACATTGACTAAAGAACAAGAGAAGAAAAGGTGATATGACCACGCCATTAAGCAACACATTACAACCTCCAAGTCATACTACATCACCAACCCAAGTCTTTGATGGACCAATTACACGTAGCCGAGCTAAGAAGCTACAGCAAGAGGTGCACGCGCTACTTTATGAATTTTAATTAAACACTAATGAGAATTTTATGCTACCTAAGTCATGTATGTTGATATTACTTAGGTTCACCAAAGAGGAAGGACAAAAATATCAAGGACGAGTCAGCAAGAAGAGCTATGTCCGAGTCAGTCCAGCGCAACAGAACCGTCCAGAAGAAATCGTCATATCTTTTGACTCCCAAAAGCTATGAAGGCCCATAAGTACTTTTTGGAAAGCTCTTGAAGTCTAGTTTCCAATGCTTCTACAGCCGACTTAATCAAATCTACCAGAAAGGCAGCCGACCTACTTTAGTACTGACTGGTCAGAAGGTCAACAGTCTGCTTGATGACCAAGTTTTCGTATTAAACTACATCATTCTACGAAGTTTCATTAAGCATGCTATATATGGTGAGAAAGCTTATCAAGTTAGCTTTCCAATGCAACCAGTCCCACGTCATTTGAAGATTCCTAGAAGAAGTTATTGTCAAAATACTGAAGGCTGCGCAGAAGTCAAACAGCCACACGGAAATCAGCTCTGCAGATCTCCCGAAGAGGCTCCTTTACATTAGCACGTGAAAATAGTTTTGTTTCGTGTTTATACCTCGCTAAGGCTTGTTGTTACTAGTATAAATACCCCCATATGTCTACGATGTAAGGCAGCTTATGATAATCTAAAACAGAACCCTTTTGTTCAGCTGTGTGCTAACAAATATTGAGAGTGATCTCTACCCCTTTGCTCTTGTGAATTCCTTCGCGGGATTGCAGAAGCGGCGGCTTCATCCGCTCCCAATTGGTGCTCCTACTCCCTTCGAGGTCTCCTCAATTGATTGTAGGCTGTGTTGGTTGGTTCTTTGAGAGTGTGGTTTGGCGAATCCTCGATTCAGACTGTCGGTTAAAGACGGTGGTTGACTTCGAGTTTTATTTGTCGGGTTGCACTAGTTATCGCTGCTTGCAGCAAGTTATCTTGACTTCTTCGAAGCTAGTTATCTGAAGATTGATCCTACGTCGTGAAGATCGGGCATCGTGACGCATCATCTGGTATCAAAGCCTCAGTTGCCACGGTAGGATTCTTTACCCTTAGCTACATATATTTTGTGTTCGTCCTATCCACCAAAAAACCATAAAATATTTTTGCCATAGCCCTTTGTTTCAATCTGTTGTTCCAGTGAGTTTTGTTAAGTTTCAGTCCTTAGAGTCTTTATTTACTTGCTGATCACTCTATCCTTTGTGTTCCCTTTGAGCCTCTTATATATATCTAAAAATATCCACAAAAAGAAAAATCTGAAAACCCTCATCATTTCTTTCGCGTTAACTTTGATCCTATTTAAGTTATAGCTGCTGGTTGAGTTCTTTGTTAAGTATTATAAAGTGTGCAATATCATACTAGATCTCTGTGTTTAGTTCTATAAAAAAAGAGTATCAAAAAAAAGAGAAGAAAGAAAAGTACCAAAGAAAAGTGTTGAACAAGATTGTGAAAGAAAAATAGAACAACCAGTTTGTTTATGTGCACAAGTGCTGAAAATTTTATCAAGTTGTTCAACCAGTTTGCTATTGTCATTTGGTGCAGAATTTTGGTTGGATCTGATTGCAACACTTGCATTCCAATCATACTCCTTGTCTGCATCAAATCTGAAATTTCTTGCGCGTGTGTTTGATCTATTTACATCACTCGTATCTTGTGGTCAGCACTAAGCAGGGAACTTCTAGTTGGATTGTTATTTAACTTTACAACAACTTGGATTCAGATTGCATTCCTTGTTTACTATTCCCCACCAAGCTCCACATATAAGCCATCGTAATCGGTACTCTGGTCTTGTATTCGCTTAACCATCACTTTCTTGTTACCACCACACATTTTTTTTCTTGCAACCCGCAGGGACCTCATAAGAGCTTTGGTTGGTAAGAGTGGTGAGGTTGTGAGATTCTATATAGCTTCATATTCCACCTATATTTGTTGCCTTGTCGCCACTAATTTCGCAGGAAGATAGATCCCAGCGCTGAGATTGAAGACTGTGTCACCATGATACAATTCAATGAGCTCAAACAAAGCATAGAAGCCAAGCAAGATCTGTTGGCACAAGATCTTCAGACACTTATGGCTGAAATCAGAGGTCGTCGTCGACTCCCTGACGGTGCAAGAAACCATGATGAAGATGGGGAAGAAGGTGAAGGAAATTATTCTAGAAGAGCAAGTAAACATGGGAGGAGAAATTAAGGTGCTGCACATGGTAGAGGAAGAGGCCGGAATCAAAGAAATAATGACAATGAAGAATCTGAATTTGGGGATGATGATCAGTCCCAACGTCGCTATCGTCGTCATCATAGAGGCGTCAACCAAGAAGAGAGATTTGGGAAACTTAAGTTTACCATGCCAAAATTTGATGGTAGATCTGATCCTGAAGATTATTTCACATGGGAATTGAAGATGGAGAAAATCTTCCGCCTACATAATTATTCAGAGGAGAAGAAACTTGCAATGACATCTCTTGAGTTTGAAGGATATGCTCTGATTTGGTGGGAGCAACTTCTTCGTGATCGTGAAGAAGATGGAGAGGACCCTATTGTTACATGGCAAGAGATGAAGCGAGAAATGAGAATTCGTTTTGTGCCGAAGCATTATCGACGTGATCTTTTTGATAAATTGCAGAATTTGAGGCAAGGAAGTTTTTCTGTTGAGGAGTATTATAAGGAGATGGAGAAGGCCATGATTAGAGCCAATGTGTATGAAGACGAAGAGCAAACCATTGCATGTTTCATGGCTGGGTTACACCGCAACATTCAGCGTATTGTTGAGTTTCAGCCGTACCAAAGTCTTATTGATTTGGTACATCAAGCCACCAAAGCTGAACGCCAGCTGCAACAAGATGCTAAGAACAGCAAGCCCTTGCCATATGGTGCACGAACCATGATTGGAGGAAGGAAATCAATCCCAAGGTTTACTGTTGCATCCTCAGCAACAAAAGGTTCAATTGGGGGCCTGCGACCCAATATTCAAGGCAATTCTAGTGGAAACAACGGTGCTGCTCCAAACCCGAGTTATAAACCAGCAGCATCCACTTCAACATCAGTAGGTTCAACAGCCAAGAGTAGTGGTATTCAGTGCTTCAAGTGTGGAGGTCGTGGTCATGTCATAAAGGAATGTCCAAATAATCGTGTGATCCTTGTGAATGATGATGGAGAATATACATCAGCTAGTGAAGAGGAAGCTGAAGCAGAAAATGTAGAAGATAAAATTGAGGAACACACTGGATGTGAATTTGAGCATGGTACTACTCTTGTGGTTACACAAATCTTGAGTGTTCAAATGAAAGAAGCTGAAATTGGACAGCGACATAATTTTTTTCAAACGCGAGCCAAAGTACAAGATAAAGTAGTAAAGGTGATCATTGATGGAGGGAGCTGCCATAATCTTGCAAGTCGTGAGATGGTTGACAAGCTTGATTTGAAGTTGCAGCGACACCCTCATCCATATCATGTACAATGGTTGAATGAATCAGGAGATATCAAGATTGGTTATAAGGTGAAAGTTCCGTTCAAGATTGGAGAGTATGTTGACACAGTGGAGTGCGATGTTGCACCCATGTCTGTTTGTCACATGCTACTAGGAAGACCTTGGCAATATGACCGATATTCTCAGCATTGTGGAAGAACAAATCAGTACAGGCTAGATCTGAAAGGGAGAAAGTTTGTACTCAAGCCTATGACCCCTCAACAAATCATGGTTGAACATTTACAAAAGAAAACTGAAATTAGTACAGCAAGTAGAGGAGGAGAAGAGCAAAAGAAATTGAGTGCCATCCACAATTCGGTGAGCGAGTGCTACAAGCCAAATTCAAGAGATAAAAAAAGGAAGAGGGAGAACATCTAGTTATGCTAGCCACAAAATCTGAGCTAAGAGAAGTGAGGGACAACCCATATCAAGTGCTCTTTGTACTTGTGAACAAAGATGTTTTGATTTCTCCTAACGACATAACATCTCTTCCTAGTGTTGTGGCTGATCTTTTGCAGGACTTTGAAGACGTGTTTCCACAAGAAACACCGGCTGGACTACCTCCAATTCGAGGGATTGAGCATCAAATCGATCTTATTCCAGGGGCTGCACTTCCTAACCGTCCACCATATCGAACCCATCCTGAAGAAACTAAGGAAATACAAAGGCAAGTGCAAGAACTCCTTGATAAAGGTTTTGTTCGTGAAAGCTTAAGCCCTTGTGCTGTTCCTGTGATTTTAGTACCTAAGAAAGATGGATCTTGGAGGATGTGTGTTGATTGTAGAGCTATAAATAATATTACCGTTCGCTATCGCCATCCTATTCCACGGCTAGATGATATGCTTGATGAATTAAGTGGTTCCACAATTTTTACTAAAATTGATTTGAGAAGTGGATACCATCAAATAAGAATGAAAACTGGAGATGAATGGAAGACTGCATTTAAAACAAAATTTGGGTTGTATGAATGGTTAGTAATGCCCTTTGGGTTGACTAATGCTCCTAGTACTTTTATGAGATTAATGAACCATGTCTTAAGAACTTTCATTGGAAAATTTGTTGTTGTCTACTTCGATGATATTCTAATTTACAGCAAGTCTTTTGATGAACATGTGAAACACATTCGACAAGTTTTAGATGAGCTAAGAAAGGAAAAATTATTTGCTAATCTTGAGAAGTGCAGTTTTTGCACAGACCATGTTGTGTTTCTTGGCTTTGTTGTTTCAGCAAAAGGAATAGAGGTGGATGAATCCAAGGTGAAAGCCATCAAGGATTGGCCAGCTCCAACGAATGTAAGTCAAGTAAGAAGTTTTCATGGTCTTGCTGGTTTTTATAGAAGAGTTGTGCGAGATTTCAGTACCATCGCTTCCCCTTTAAATGAATTGACAAAGAAAGGTGTTGAATTTAAATGGGGAAACTCACAAGAAGATGCTTTTCAAGAATTGAAGAAACGTTTGACTGAAGCACCTGTACTTATTCTTCCTGATTTCACTAAAACTTTTGAAGTAGAATGTGATGCTAGTGGGATTGGGATAGGAGGAGTTTTAATGCAACAAGGAAAACCTATAGCATATTTTAGTGAAAAATTGGGAGGTGCTCAATTAAATTATTCTGTGTATGACAAAGAATTGTATGCTTTGGTCCGAGCGCTTGAAACATGGCAGCACTACTTATGGCCAAAAGAGTTTGTTATTCATTCCGATCATGAAGCTTTGAAGTATTTGAAAGGGCAAGCCAAACTGAACCGTCGCCATGCCAAATGGGTTGAGTTTATCGAAACATTTCCATACATTGTGAAATATAAGAAAGGTAAGGACAATATGGTCGCTGATGCCTTGTCTCAAAGGAATGTGTTGTTGAATCAACTAGAGGTAAAAGTTTTGGGGCTTGAAAATTTGAAAGAAATGTATAATTATGATCCTGAATTTTCAGAACCATACAATCATTGTAAAGATAGAAAAGGTTGGGAAAAATATCATATACATGATGGATTTTTGTTTAGAGCTAACAAACTTTGTGTACCAAATTCTTCGGTTAGATTGCTTTTATTGCAGGAGTCACATGGAGGAGGTCTAACAGGACATTTTGGACTAAAGAAGACTTACGAAATGCTCAGTGATAATTTCTATTGGCCCAAGATGAGGAGAGACGTCATCAGATTTGTGCGTTGTGTCACCTGTCACAAAGCTAAGTCAAAACTGAACCCTCATGGTTTATATACTCCTTTACCCGCTCCTAAAATTCCTTGGGAAGACATAAGCATGGATTTTATTTTAGGGCTGTCGAAGACTCAAAAAAAGAGAGATTCTATTTTTATTGTGGTTGATAGATTTTCAAAAATGGCTCATTTTATTCCATGCAACAAGAGCGACGATGCTTCACATGTTGCTAATTTGTTTTTCAGAGAAATTGTGAGACTACATGGAGTGCCCAAGACCATCGTGTCTAACCGTGATGTGAAGTTTGTGAGCTATTTTGGAAGACATTGTGGGCAAAGCTTGGGACTAAACTTTTGTTCTCCACCACATGCCACCCCCAAACTGATGGCCAAATTGAAGTAGTGAATCGTACATTGTCAATGCTGTTGCGAACAATGGTAAAAAAGAACTTGAAGGATTGGGAGGAATGTTTGCCACACATGGAGTTTGCTTATAACAGGGCAGTACATTCTACAACTAATTTATGCCCCTTCGAAATTGTATATGGGTTCAAACCTATTGCTCCCATAGATTTGTTGCCCCTTCCATTGCAAGAAAGAACTAATATGGAAGCTTCCAAGCGTGCTGCATATATAAAAAAGATACATGAGAAGACCAAGGAAGCAATTGAGCTCAAAGCAGTACGCAAGGCTGCAAGTATGAACCAGCATAGGAAGAAAGTGTTATTTGAACCGGGGGACTTGGTCTGGATTCACTTGCGCAAGGAGCGTTTTCCTGATCAGCGCAAATCCAAATTGATGCCACGAGGGGATGGTCCATTTCGTGTTCTTGCCAAGATCAATGATAATACATACAAGATAGATCTTCCACCAAGCTATGGCGTGAGCAACACGTTCAATGTTGCTGACCTCTTACCATATACAAGCGAAGACACTTCAGAGTCGAGGACGACTCCTTTTTAAGGGGGGAGGATGATATGACCACGCCATTAAGCAACACATTACAACCTCCAAGTCATACTACATCACCAACCCAAGTCTTTGATGGACCAATTACACGTAGCCGAGCTAAGAAGCTACAGCAAGAGGTGCACGCGCTACTTTATGAATTTCAATTAAACACTAATGAGAATTTTATGCTACCTAAGTCGTGTATGTTGATATTACTTAGGTTCACCAAAGAGGAAGGACAAAACATATCAAGGACGAGTCAGCAAGAAGAGCTATGTCCGAGTCAGTCCAGCGCAACAGAACCGTCCAGAAGAAATCGTCATATCTTTTGACTCCCAAAAGCTATGAAGGCCCATAAGTACTTTTTAGAAAGCTCTTGAAGTCTAGTTTCCAATGCTTCTACAGCCGACTTAATCAAATCTATCAGAAAGGCAGCCGACCTACTTTAGTACTGACTGGTCAGAAGGTCAACAGTCTGCTTGATGACCAAGTTTTCGTATTAAACTGCATCATTCTACAAAGTTTCATTAAGCATGCTATATATGGTGAGAAAGCTTATCAAGTTAGCTTTCCAATGCAACCAGTCCCACGTCATTTGAAGATTTCTAGAAGAAGTTATTGTCAAAATACTGAAGGCTGCGCAGAAGTCAAACAGTCACACGGAAATCAGCTCTGCAGATCTCCCGAAGAGGCTCCTTTACATTAGCACGTGAAAATAATTTTGTTTCGTGTTTATACCTCGCTAAGGCTTGTTGTTACTAGTATAAATACCCCCCTATGTCTATGATGTAAGGCAGGTTATGATAATCTAAAACAGAACCCTTTTGTTCAGCTGTGTGCTAACAAATATTGAGAGTGATCTCTACCCCTTTGCTCTTATGAATTCCTTCGCGGGATTGCAGAAGCGGCGGCTTCATCCGCTCCCAATTGGTGCTCCTACTCCCTTCGAGGTCTCCTCGATTGATTGTATGCTGTGTTGGTTGGTTCTTTGAGAGTGTGGTTGGGCGAATCCTCGATTCAGGCTGCCGGTTAAAGATGGTGGTTGGCTTCGAGTTTTATTTATCAGGTTGCACTAGTTATCACTGCTTGCAGCAAGTTATCTTGGCTTCTTCAAAGCTATTTATCTGAAGATTGATCCTACGTCGTGAAGATCGGCATCGTGATGCATCAAAAGGGAAAAGAGTAGGCTGTGTGCAGCCAACACCAGCTCGATCTGGGTGCACCGGACTGTCTGGTGGTGCACCGGACAGTGTCCAGTACGCCAGGCTGGTCCATGGTAAACTCGCCGCTCTCGAGATTCGATGGCGGCGTACGGCTATAATTCACCAGACTGTCCAGTGAGTCATCCGTGGCGAACTCGTCGCTCTCGGGAATGAAGAAAGGCGACGTGGTTAAAATTTACCGGACTGTCCGATGGCGCACCGGTCTGTCCGGTGAGCCAACGGTCGTCAGCGCCAACGGTCGGCCTCGAAATCTGCGGGCGACGCGTGGCAGCTCCAACAGTCGGAAGGAGGCACTGGACTGTCCGGTGTGCACCGGACAGTGTTCCAACGGGCTCGGAGCTGCAACGGTCGTCTGTGCCCGTTTTGGAAGGAAATCACGCACCGGACAAGCTACAGTAGCTGTCCGGTAGCGCACCAGACTGTCCGGTGCGCCACTCGACTGAAGGCAGGAATTGCCTTCCAAGATTGTCTCCAACGGCTCCTAGCTGCCTTGGGGCTATAAAAGGGACCCCTAGGCGCATGGAGGAGACACCTAAGCATTAACTAAGCATCCTAAGACTCCAACTCCACACATTTGATTCTCTGTGTTAGTGATTTGAGCTACATTTGAGTTGTGAACTCCGTGTGTTGTGTTTCAGCTCAAGTCGTGACTTGTGAGCGTGGTTGTGCTGCGTATTTGAGTCTTGTGTGTGTTGCTCTTCCCAACCTTATTCTTGTGCGTTCTTTGTGATCAATATTGTAAGGGCGAGAGGCTCCAACTTATGGAGATTCCTCGCAAACGGGAAGAAGACTATAAGGAAGAAAGCCATGGTATTCAAGTTGATCATTGGATCACTTGAAAGGGGTTGAGTGCAACCCTCGTCCATTGGGACGCCACAACATGGAAGTAGGCAAGTGTTACTTGGCCGAACCACGGGATAAAAATCACGTGTCTCTTGTGTTGCTTTCTCTGTGATTGTTTTGTTCACAAGAACTCGCCTCAAAGCTACTTAGTCGCACTAACTCTTTCATAACTAAGTTTTATGGCTATTTAGTGTTTGATTTTACAAGATCACCTATTCACCCCCCCTCTAGGTGCTCTCAATTGGTATTGGAGCTGTTCTCTTCATCTAAGGGACTAACCACCCAAAGAGATGGATCCTAAGGGAAAGGGGATGGTGGTCAACGACGAGGAGAAGGAGTCCCTCTTCACCGAGCCAAGGGATGACAAGCCCACTGACTCAGGATCGAGTCACAAGAAGAGGGATGGGAAGAAGAAGAGGCGCATCAAGAAGATTATCTACTATGACAGCAATGCCTCCTCTTCTTCACCAAGAGACGACGACGACGACTCTTCGTCTAAAAAGAAAACGGTTAATCAGAATTATTCTTTTGATTACTCTCGCATTCCCTACAACTCAAATGCTCATTTGCTATCAATTCCACTTAGGAAATCCCCACACTTTGATGGAGAAGACTATTCTTTCTAGAGTCATAAAATGTGTAGTCATTTATTTTATCTCCATCCTAGTATCTGGGAGATTGTTGAAAACAGAATGCACTTTGATAGTACTGACAATGCCATGTTTATTAATGAGCAAATTCATAAAAATGCCCAAGCCACTACTGTTTTGCTAGCATCTTTGTGCAGGGATGAATACAACAAGGTTAGCGGCTTGGACAATGCGAAGCAGATCTGGGACACCCTCAAGATATCTCATGAGGGAAACGACGCCACCATGATCACCAAAATGGAGTTGGTAGAAGGCGAGCTGGGGAGATTTGCGATGATCAGGGGAGAGGAGCCAGCACAAACCTTCAACAGGCTCAAGACTTTGGTCAACAAGATACGAAGCTACGGAAGCACAAGATGGACGAATCATGATGTCGTCCGACTCATGCTAAGGTCATTCACTGTAATTGACCCCCATCTTGTCAATCTTATTCATGAAAATCCCAGGTACACCAAGATGACGCCCGAGGAGATCCTTGGAAAATTCGTGAGCGAGCGCATGATGGTAAATGAGACACAATACGTGGATGACGCCTTGAACGGTCCACTACCTATCTACGAGCCGCAGCCCGTTGCTCTCAAAGCAACGAGCAGCAAGGAGGTGCTACCAAGCAAGGTAGCTCAAGTGGAGGCTGCAGGACTCAATGAAGATGATATGACGCTTATCATCAAGCACTTCAAGACCACACTTAAAGGACGCAAGGAGTACCTCAACAAGAACAAAACAAGGGGAAAGCGCTCCTGCTTCAAATGCGGTAAGACTTGTCACTTTATTGCTCAATGTCCCGATAATGATAGTGACCAATGACAAGAAAAGAGCGAGAAGAAGGAGAAAAAGAAAAACTATAGGAAGGCTAAGGGCGAGGCGCACCTTGGAAAGGAGTGGGACTCAGACTGCTCCTCTTCTGACTCCGACGACAAAGGACTTGCTGCCTCACCCTTCAACAAATCATCACTCTTCCCCAACGAACGCCATACTTGTCTCATGGCTAAGGAGAAGAAGGTATGTATTCGGGACACTCCCAAGTATACTTCTTCTAGTGATGAAGAGTCATCTGATGATGAAGTAGACTATACTGAATTATTTAAAGGCCTAGATAGAAATTGTCGGTACCCTGGATCAATGGTACCCCTACTACTGTGTCAAGGTGCAGTTCCCGTGTGGCTACCTCTTAGCCACATGGTAGTAGGGCTATGTTTGTGACTAAGGCGTGCCTCAGCACAACCAAGGGCGGTTGCTCAGAGCCCATAGCGGCGCCCGACCTCACCGTTTGGGTGGGTCCGGGACTGCCACGTGTCCATCGTGACGGAATACCCCTGGGCACCTGCAGTAAGTCCGGATCCCCATGGGAGTACGCCTAAGTTTGCGGACAGGACTCCCAGGGGAAGTCCAAGACCTCTACGTATGTATACTGGCCCCCCTAAGGTGGGAACCAGATCCCTTCGCAAGGGGTCCGGACCGCTCACGGTGGGGTCTCGGAGCACCAGGACTGAAAATGCTTAAGCCCTGGCCAAAGGCCAGGCAGGGGTCCAGCGCTGGCACGTGTCTGGACCCTATCATGTACGGCTCAGCTTCCCGTCTAGACGGAGACCCGATGCTGCCATGTGGCCTTCTGCCCGTGATGTAAGCCAGTGGGCAGAGCCTGAAGTAAGGATTACGCACCGCAGGATCGCGCCACACATTGCGTGCTACGCTATCTCAGTATTTAATGCGGAGGATGCCCGCCGCCTGACAGGCGATGTGCCATCACAGCATTCAATGCGCCCCGTCCACTCCGCTGGCAGGCGAGGTGACGGCTTGACATTTACTGCATCCTCTCTCTGCTCCTCTAGCAGGCGATGACCAGGCCACCCTACAGGCGGCGTGCCTGTCCAATCAGGCAGCGGGCATACGCCCATACCACCACGCACACGTCGTGGTCATCATGACTTATACGTTGCTAGGGAAACTTCTGTTGCAAGCCAATGCTACGGAGATCACAGATATCAGGGCACGATGAGATTGCACTGGATAAATGGCTCCAAGTACTACACCCGTTTTGTCCCTGGGCCCACATGTTGGGGCTCAGTATCCTTGTATGTGCCCCCTTGAACTATAAAAGGGAGGGCACACTACGTGACAGACTCAGACTCTCAGACCCAAGTCATCTAATACACAACTCAAGCTCACGAGCAATACAACACACAGTGGAGTAGGGTATTACGCTCCGGCGACGCGAACCACTCTAAACTCTTGCGTGTTCTTGTGTTCGTCCAAAAAGTCTCACAACAAGCAGAACGCTTAGGCCCCCTCCTCATCTTAGGATTTAGGGCGGGTGCACTCCGCCACCCGGCCGGAGATTTCCTCTCCGACATTTGGCGCGCCAGGTAGGGGGCTAAGCTTGAGGTTTTAGCTTGTTTACTTGCTTAGCATGATGGTGCAAATCGTGGAGCACTGTGCCAAGACTTCAGTGGATTTCCTGGTGGAGGAAGAAGCTGCTTCTTCCATGCCACTAGTTGCCAACCGCCCAGTGCCAGGCACTGCTGCTGTGCACGTTGCGCAGCAACATACAGCTGCGCAGACATCCTGGACTCTACGCAGGATAGCTCCGAGGGCGGTGTCGGCAGCCAGGGAGTTACTGCGCCATCCCCCAAGCTCCATGGCCTCTCTGGGGGCCATGAGGCAGTGGCGTGAAGACGTTGACCGGCTGCTTGGCATGGCACACTCCGGCTCCACCAGGTCGAGGCCGCGGTCATCCCGGCGCCAACATGAGGCATCGACATCTGTGCGCTCACCCTCGGTGAGGGCAGCACTGACTGAGGACCTGAGGGCAGAGCTCAGTCGCCGGCGCATGGCGGAAGATGCTCCAGTCTCTCGGGAAAGGTCTAATGACCTGCGGGCAGAACTCAACCGCAGGCGTGCGGGCGAAGATGCCCGCGTCTCACTAGAGAAGACGCGAGAGCACCGGCGCAACATCGAGGGCCGTAACCTCGATAAAGACTTCGCTGCAGTAGCACTGCAAACCCCAGTGGGCGCCCGGTCCTAGGCGGGTGTCCCATTGGCTGGCTTGGGCTACGCCGCTCTCGCAGATCATCTCCGTGCGGCGTCCTGGCCACCCAAGTTCCGGCCGCACTTGCCGGAAAAGTATGATGGTACGTCAAACCCGTCAGAATTCCTGCAGGTGTACGTCACGGCTATCACAGCAGCAGGTGGAAACACCGTTGTGATGGCGACTTATTTTCATGTCGCCTTGTCTGGACCCGCTCGGACTTGGCTCATGAACCTTGCCCCAGGATCAGTCTACTCCTGGGAAGAGCTCTGCGCACGGTTCACCGCGAACTTTGCCAGCGCCTACCAACAATACGGCGTGGAGGACCACCTCCACGCAGTGAGGCAGGAGGCCGGGGAAACCCTCCGGACATTTATCTCCCGCTTCACCAAGGTGCGGGGTACTATACCTCGCATCTCTAACGCTTCTATCATCATGACCTTCCACAGGGAGTGCGTGATGAAAAGATGTTGGAGAAGCTAGCCACACATGACGTCGAAACTGTCTCCCCTCTCTTCACTTTGGCCGACAAGTGTGCCAGGGCCGCCGAGGGCCGCGCGTGACACTCGGCGCCATAGGCCAAGGCCACCCAGACGGGTGCCTCGGGTACCGTTGCTCAAGACGGCAAAAAGAAGAAGAAAAAGAACCGTGGCCATGAGAAGCCGCGCTCCGCCGCTCTGGTCGTTGCAGGTGCGACTAGGGGCCGGGGCGACCGCAACAAACGCCCACGGCCACAGAAGGGTAACAATGGCTCATGCCCTGTGCACCCCGACGGTCACCACAGCGCCGTAGAGTGTCGCGAGATCATCGACCTCGCGAAACGCGTCAGCGCGCGGCGCGAGCAGTCTTCCAGGGATGGCTCCCCACCTCATCGCCGACCTAGCAAGGAAAGGTTCGACGACGATTAGGTGGTCGTGGCTGAACCAGACCTCGGGTATCAGTCACCTGAAGGGGTCCTGAAGGATGTTTTCACTGGAGGCTCCAACTCCGGTGACGACAACTAGACGGGCCACCAGGGGGCCCTGTACTCCCTGGTCTGCAGGGCTGAAGCCTGCTTTCCCCCGAAAACCCTTCTAACTCCTCATGGGTCCAACCTTTTGATGAACCTATACAGGGGCAATTACAGCGCAAGGGCAAGGACTCCATCGGCGAGCTCAGATGTCAAGCGGCAACCCAAAATGCACTTTATAGCCTGGCGCCCATACACTGCGGCCAACGGTTCGTGCATAGTAGGGAGCCCAGGGTCAGGACCTAGTCCTACGGTAATACCGAACCAAGAAGGGATCTGCAATCTCTCCCCCAGCTGGGAGGAACCCTTCAAGTTGACGGAAACATGCTAGCCCGGGGGGTGCCCGCTTTGCTATAACTAAAGGAGTATCTCTTCATAACCTCTGGAGCATCTATGTAAGTTCTTGAGAGCACCTAGAGGGGGGGGGTGAATAGGTGATCCTGTGAAACTTAAACTTATAGCCACAAAAACTTGTTAAGCGTTAGCACAATAATCGCCAAGTGGCTAGAGAGGAGTCTCAACAAAACACAATACCACAAGAGATCAAACACAGAGATGACACAGTGGTTTATCCCGTGGTTCGGCCAAGACCAACGCTTGCCTACTCCACGTTGTGGCGTCCTAACGGACGAGGGTTGCAATCAACCCCTCTCAAGCGGTCTAAAGACCAACTTGAATACCACAGTGTTTTGCTTTCTTTTCTTTATCTCGTTTGCAAGGAATCTCCACAAATTGGAGTCTCTTGCCCTTACAAGTATATGATCACAAAGAAGCACAGAGTAAGGGAGGGAAGCAACACACACAAATCCGCAGCCAAAATGCGCATACACACGGCCAAGAATCGAGCTCAAAAGACTATCTCAAAGTTCTCACTAGAACGGAGCTCGAATCACTGAGAATGACAAACGAATGCGCAAAGACTGAGTGTGGGTGATCAAGAATGCTCTAAGGTTGCTTGGATGTCTCCTCCATGCGCCTAGGGGTCCCTTTTATAGCCCCAAGGCAGCTAGGAGCCGTTGAGAGCAAATCTGGAAGGCTATCCTTGCCTTCTGTCGTCGGGTGCACCGGACAGTCCGGTGTACACCGGACACTGTCCGGTGCCCGATTTCTTTCCTTAAACAGCGCTGCCGACCGTTGCAGATCTGGGAGCCGTTGGCGCACCGGACATGTCCGGTGCACACCGGACAGTCCGGTGCCCCCTTCCGACCGTTGGCTCGGCCACGTGTCTCGCGCAGATTACGCGGCCGACCGTTGGCCCGGTCGACCGTTGGCTCACCGGATAGTCCGGTGCACACCGGACAGTCCGGTGAATTTTAGCCGTACGCCGTCGGCGAATTCCCGAGAGCGGCCTCTTCACGCCGAGTCAGCCTGGCGCACCGGACACTGTCCGGTGCACACCGGACACTGTCCGGTGCACACCGGACAGTCCGGTGTGCCAGACCGAGCTGAGTCTTGGCTGTACACAGCCAAGTCTTTTGCACCTTTCTTCTTCTTTCTGTTTCTAACACTTAGACAAGTATATTAGTACACAAAACCAATGTACTAAGGCTTAGAAACATACCTTTACTTCATGATTTGCACTTTGTTCATCCATGGACATAAATTCACATTTAAGCACTTGTGTTGGCACTCAATCACCAAAATACTTAGAAATGGCCCAAGGGCACATTTCCCTTTCAATCTCCCCCTTTTTGGTGATTTATGCCAACACAACATAAAGCAACTAGAACAAGTGCAAACTCACTTCAAAAAAAAATTTATTTTGATTCAATTTTAGCATATATGGATCATCCTTTGCCACCACTTGGTTTGTTTTTGCAAATCAAACTCAAATCTCTATTTCTAAGTCAAACACACATGTTGAAGCATAAAGAGAGTCATTCCAAAAGAGATTGATCAAAGATTTCAAAAACTCCCCCTTTTCCCATAATTAACACTTCTCCCCACAAGAGGCCAACTTTTGACATAAGAGATAATAAAAGAGTTTTGACAAACCAAAAGCTCTAATCTACTATTTTAAAAATTTCTCAAGTGGTAGCTGATCCATTATTGCTTTGGCCTTTATTTTCTCCCCCTTTGGCATCAAGCACCAAAACGGGATCAATCTTGGCCCTGTAACCCCATTGCCTTACCAAACTCTTCAATTTAGAGCAAATGGCAATAAGAGTTCATGAGATGGACTTGGAATAAGTTACCCTCTTATCGGAGTGCAGTGGAAGTCTTTTATGGTCCAAGTCCACCTTTTCCCTTTCAATTCTCCTTCGAGACTAAGACAAGCAAACTCAAGCATATGGTTAGTCTCAAAGGGTCAAGTTGTAACACATCTCCCCCTAAACATGTGCATCACTTTGCAACGGACTTGTGGGGTCCAGGGAGTGTTTGTACAACTTGAGCACCATAATAAGCAACACAATGCAGAATGGACATGATCAAAGGCATAAACACATGTATGCTACATTTCAATCCAAGTTCCGCGAATCTAAGATATTGAGCTCACTACGCAGCCTGCAAAAGGTCTTCTCATCTAGAGGCTTGGTAAAGATATCGGCTAGCTGGTTCTCGGTGCTAACATGAAACACTTCGATATCTCCCTTTTGCTGGTGGTCTCTCAAAAAGTGATGCCGGATGTCAATGTGCTTTGTGCGGCTGTGCTCAACAGGATTTTCCGCTATTCGGATAGCACTCTCATTATCACATAGGAGTGGGACTTTGCTCAGATTGTAGCCAAAGTCCCTGAGGGTTTGCCTCATCCAAAGTAGTTGCGCGCAACACTGTCCTGCGGCAACGTACTCGACCTCAGCGGTGGATAGGGCAACGGATGTTTGTTTCTTAGAGTTCCATGACACCAGGGACCTTCCTAAGAATTGGCACGTCCCCGATGTACTCTTCCTATCGACCTTACATCCAGCATAGTCGGAATCTGAGTACCCAATCAAGTCAAAGTTAGACCCCTTTGGATACCAGATCCCGAAGCAAGGCGTAGCGACTAAATATCGAAGAATTCGCTTCACGGCCACTAAGTGACACTCCTTCGGATCAGATTGAAATCTAGCACACATGCATACGCTTAGCATAATATCCGGTCTACTAGCACATAAATAAAGCAAAGAACCTATCATGGACCGGTATGCTTTTTGATCAACAGACTTACCTCCTTTGTTGAGGTCGGTGTGTCCGTCGGTTCCCATCGGCGTCTTTGCGGGCTTGGCGTCCTTCATCCCAAACCTCTTTAGCAAATCTTGTGTGTACTTCGTTTGGGAGATGAAGGTGCCGTCCTTGAGTTGCTTCACTTGGAATCCAAGGAAGTAGGTCAACTCGCCCATCATCGACATCTCGAATTTCTGCGTCATCACCCTGCTAAACTCTTCACAAGACTTTTGATTAGTAGAACCAAATATTATGTCATCGACATAAATTTGGCATACAAAAAGATCACCATCGCAAGTCTTAGTAAAAAGAGTTGGATCAGCTTTCCCAACCTTGAAAGCATTAGCAATTAAAAAGTCTCTAAGGCATTCATACCATGCTCTTGGGGCTTGCTTAAGTCCATAGAGCGCCTTAGAGAGCTTACACACGTGGTCGGGGTACCGTTCATCCTCAAAGCCAGGGGGTTGCTCCACGTACACCTCCTCCTTTATTGGCCCGTTGAGGAAAGCGCTCTTCACATCCATTTGGTACAACCTGAAAGAATGGTGAGCGGCATATGCTAGCAAGATACGAATTGATTCTAGCCTAGCCACAGGAGCAAAAGTCTCCTCAAAGTCCAAACCTGCGACTTGGGCATAACCTTTTGCCACAAGTCGAGCCTTGTTCCTCGTCACCACCCCGTGCTCGTCCTGTTTATTGCGGAACACCCACTTGGTTCCCACAACATTTTGCTTGGGACGAGGCACCAGTGTCCAAACTTCGTTGCGCTTGAAGTTGTTGAGTTCCTCCTGCATGGCCAACACCCAGTCCGGATCTAGCAAGGCCTCCTCTACCCTGAAAGGCTCAATAGAAGATACAAAGGAGTAATGCTCACAAAAATTAACTAATCGAGATCGAGTAGTTACTCCCTTGCTAATGTCACCCAAAATTTGGTCGACGGGATGATCCCTTTGAATCACCGCTCGAACTTGGGTTGGAGGTGCCGGTTGCGCTTCTTCCTCCATCACGTGATCATCTTGTGCTCCCCCTTGATCACACGCCTCCTTTTGATGAACCTGTTCATCGTCTTGAGTTGGGGGATGCACCGTTGTTGAGGAAGAAGGTTGATCTCGTTCATCTTGTTCCTGTGGCCGCACTTCTCCAATCGCCATGGTTCGTATAGCGGCCGTCGGAACATCTTCTTCATCTACATCATCACAATCAACAACTTGCTCTCTTGGAGAGCCGTTAGTCTCATCAAATACAACGTCGCCAGAGACTTCAACCAAACCCGATGATTTGTTGAAGACCCTATACGCCTTTGTATTTGAATCATAACCTAACAAAAACCCTTCTACGGCTTTGGGAGCAAATTTAGAAGTTCTACCTTTCTTCACAAGAATATAACATTTGCTCCCAAATACACGAAAATAAGACACATTGGGTTTGTTACCAGTTAGTAGCTCATACGACGTCTTCTTGAGGAGGCGGTGAAGGTAGACCCTGTTGATGGCGTGGCAAGCCGTGTTCACGGCTTCCGACCAAAAGCACTCAGGGGTCTTGAATTCTCCAAGCATAGTCCTCGCCATATCTATGAGCGTCCTGTTCTTCCTCTCTACCACACCATTTTGCTGAGGTGTGTAGGGAGCGGAGAACTCGTGCTTGATCCCTTCCTCCTCAAGAAACTCCTCCACTTGTAGGTTCTTGAATTCGGACCCGTTGTCGCTCCTTATCTTTTTCACCTTGAGCTCAAACTCATTTTGAGCTCTCCTTAGGAAGCGCTTGAGGGTCCCTTGGGTTTCAGACTTATCCTGCAAAAAGAACACCCAAGTGAAACGGGAAAAGTCATCAACAATAACTAGACCATACTTACTTCCTCCTATGCTTAGATAGGCGACGGGTCCGAAGAGGTCCATATGCAGCAGCTCCAGAGGTCTTGACGTGGTCATCACATTCTTGCTGTGATGTGCTCCTCCCACTTGTTTACCTGCTTGACAAGCTGCACAAGGTCTATCTTTTTCGAAATAAACATTGGTTAGACCTATCACGTGTTCTCCCTTTAGAAGCTTGTGGAGGTTCTTCATCCCCACATGAGCTAAGCGGCGATGCCACAGCCAGCCCATGCAAGTCTTAGCCATTAAGCATGCATCTAGACCGGCCTCTTCTTTTGCAAAATCAACTAAGTAAAGCTTGTCGTCTAGTACACCCTTAAAGGCTAGTGAACCATCACTTCTTCTAATGACAGACACATCTACATTTGTAAAAAGACAATTATATCCCATATTGCATAGTTGACTGACAGATAGCAAATTGTAACCAAGAGACTCAACTAAAAACACATTTGAAATTGAGTGCTCATTAGAAATTGCAATTTTACCTAACCCTTTTACCTTGCCTTGATTCCCATCACCGAATATAATTGAATCTTGGGAATCCTTATTTTTGACGTAGGAGGTGAACATCTTCTTCTCCCCCGTCATATGGTTTGTGCATCCACTGTCGATAATCCAGCTTGAACCCCCGGATGCATAAACCTGCAAGGCAAATTTAGGCCTGGGTCTTAGGTACCCAACTCATGTTGGGTCCTGCAAGGTTAGTGCAAATATCCTTAGGGACCCAAATGCAAGTTTTGTCTCCCTTGCATTTTGCCCCTAACTTCCTAGCAACTATTTTCCTATCCTTTCTACAAATAGCAAAGGAAGCATTTAAAGCACAATAAATTGTAGAAGGTTCATTCACTACTTTCCTAGGAGCATGAATAATATTCTTTCTAGGCACATGATGAATAGCATTTTTCCTAGACATATTTCTACCATGTGTCGGTGTTCCGAGACCGGGGGGTCCCCGAGCCGACGAGTGAGTGTGCCGCATGCCCCAGCCCAGATGGGTCGAGCGCGTGGGCGAGCGCGAAGGGGAGAGAGAGAGAGAGCGAGAGCGAGGTGGCCGGAGCCGGGTCGTGAGGGAGTCGGAGGTTCCCGCGGCCTTCGTGTTCGTCCCGCGCCCAGGTCGGGTGCGCTTGCAGTAGGGGGTTACAAGCGTCCGCGCGGGTGAGGGGAGCGAGCGGCCCCGAGAGAGCGCCTGCCCCTGCCCTTCGTTCCCGCGAGGCCAACCTTCTCTAAGAAGGCCCTGGTCCTTCCTTTTATAGGCGTAAGGAGAGGATCCAGGTGTACAAATGGGGGTGTAGCAAGGTGCTACGTGTCTAGCGGGGGAGAGCTAGTACCCTAAGTACATGCCAAGGTGGCAGCCGGAGAGATCTTGGCACCCAGCTAGTGTGGCGTCGTGGCTGTTGGAGAAGCAATGGAGCCGGGCGGAGGGACAGCTGTCGGAGTGGTTGGGCCCCTGCTGACGTCCCCCTGCTTTCGTAAGGGAGCTGGGAGCCGCCGTCGTCATGGTCCAGCGGGGCGCCATCATTGCCTATCTGGCGGAGCTAGCCAGATGGGACGTCGGTCCTGTTCTCTGCGGCCCGAGTCGTCTCAGGGTAGGGTGATGATGGCGCTTCCTGTCGACGTGGCGGACTCGTGCCCTAGGTCGGGCGACGTGGGAGCTCCTCCGAAGCCGAGGTCGAGTCTGTCCTGCATGGCCGAGGCCGAGCCCGAGCCCCTGGGTCGGGCGAGGCGGAGGTCGTTCAGCAGAGGTCGGGGTGGAGTCCGAGCCCTGGGTCGGGCGAAGCGGAGTTCATCGTCTTCTGGGGCCTTAGCCCGAGTCCGAGCCCTGGGTCGGGCGGAGCGGAGTTCGCCGTCTTCCGGGGCCTTAGCCCGAGTCCGAGCCCTAGGTCGGGCGGAGCGGAGTTCGCCGTCTTCCGGGGCCTTAGCCCGAGTCTGAGCCCTGGGTCGGGCAGAGCGGAGTTCGCCGTCTTCCGGGGCCTTAGCCTGAGTCCGAGCCCTGGGTCGGGCGGAGCGGAGTTCGCCGTCTTCCGGGGCCTTAGCCCGAGTCCGAGCCCTGGGTCGGGCGGAGCGGAGTTCGCCGTCTTCCGGGGCCTTAGCCCGAGTCCGAGCCCTGGGTCGGGCGGAGCGGAGTTCGCCGTCTTCCGGGGCCTTAGCCCGAGTCTGAGCCCTGGGTCGGGCGGAGCGGAGTTTCCTCTAGCGCTTTTGGCCAAGCCTGGCTGCCCGTCAGTCTTATTCTTTGTGTTAAAGGCCCCAGTGACTTGGTCGGTCGGCGCGGTGATTTAGTCAGGGTTACTTCTTATCGAAGGCAAGGCCTCGGGCGAGCCGGAGATGCGTCTGCCGTGAAAGAGGAGGCCTCGGGCGAGACAGAAACATCTCAGGGTCGGCTGCCCTTGCCCGAGGCTAGGCTCGGGCGTGGCGTGATCGAGTCGCTCGTATGGACTGATCCCTGACTTAATCAAACCCATCAGGCCTCTGCAGCTTTATGCTGATGGGGGTTACCAGCTGAGAATTAGGCGTCTTGAGGGTACCCCTAATTATGGTCCCCGACAGTAGCCCCCGAGCCTCGAAGGGAGTGTTAACACTCGCTTGGAGGCTTTTGTTGCACTTTTTTGCAAGGGGACCAGCCTTTCTCGGTTGTGCTTTGTTCCGGTGGGTGCGCGCGAGCGCACCCGCCGGGTGTAGCCCCCGAGGCCTCGGAGGAGTGGTTTCACTCCTTCGAGGTCTTAATGCCTTGCGTAATGCTTCGGCTGGTCTGGCGGTTCCCTCATGCGAACAGGCCGTAGCCCAGGTGCACTGTCGGGGCCCAAGTTCTCGGGCTGGTATGTTGACGCTGTCAACGGTTCGGCCGGAGCCGGGTTTGCGAGAGCAGCCCCCGAGCCTCCGCACAGAGCGAGAGGACGATCAGGGACAGACTCGGCTTTTTTACATATGCCCCTACGTCGCCTTTCCGCAAGGAGGAGGGGGGAGAGCGCCATGTTACCCTCGATGGGCATCGAACATGGTGTCTCCGGTGAGCTGCAATCGGGTAATCCGAGTGGACGTCCGTGCCCCGTTCGTTGGGGGTCGGCTAGGGGCCCGGAGGCACGCCCAAAAGTACCTGCGGGTGATCTGCCGGACCCGGTCCCCTGGCGACGGGGTCCGAGGGCTCGTTGCCTCCCTCCGATGGGATTCCGTTACAGAGTCGTTCCCGCTGGTCTCGGAAATGTCCTAGGGTACCTCAGGAGCGCAGCCCGAGCCTTGGTTATGTATCGAACGTACCCCTGGTCATCCCTCGCTCGGTGTCTGAGGCGACTGTGAACCCTTCGGGGGGCCAGCCTTCGAACCCCTGATCAGTAATGGGCGCGGAGCCCGAGTAGCCTGAGGCGGTCGTGGAACCTTTCGGGGGGCCGACCTTCGAACCTCTGACCAGTAGTGGGTGTCGGGCCCACGCGATCTGAGGCGGCTGTTGAACCCTTCGGGGGGCCAGCCTTCGAACCCCTGATCAGTAAGGAGGCTCGGAGCCTAGTTCCTTCACGGGGAAGGATCCCTTTGGGGGTATTCCCCTTCCCGGTCCCTGTTGCAAGAGATAGAGAAAAGGGGAAAAAGGGAAAAAGGATACGAAATTGAACGACGTGGCGTACCTTTTTTGGTGTGGTCGTTTTGGTGAAGGCGAAACGTCGTCAGCTGCTCCCGCCAGTAGCGCTGCCCGTCGAGCCGCAGAGTTAATGCGCCGGGGCGAGTAGTTGGCGAGGCTGCCGTTGCGCGTGCGCGAGCCGTTTGAGGAACGGGTCACGGGCGTGTCGTCTTCACACCGTGAGAGAGGGGGTTCTCTTGCTGCCTCCGGATGGGACGTGAGCCTGGCTGATGGCGTGATCGCTGCTCTTGCGCGCCTGCCACTGTCATTACTGCCGGCCCACTTTTGACCGCGTTTGACCGCTGCGTCAGGCCGGTGCAGCTGGGCCGCGCGTTGGGCCGCCTCGGGTCGTGGTATTGGTTCCGCAACCGAGGAGGTGCGGTGGTGGCGCAAGTGGCATAGTGGCTTACATGCAGCATCCGGCGCGCCGGTTGCGCGACGCGTGGGCTTGAGCCTCCGCGCTGGCCTGTCAGGAGTTGGAGAGGCGCGTCCACTTGGCGCGGCTGCATGCCGCCCGCATGGCTGCCCACCCCCTTCGCCCGTTGGTCTGGGCAAAAGTGGAGGGTCGCTTGTAACTGCTGGGTGGTTGCGCGCGCGCCGCGCGCGGCGGTTCGGCTTCTTCTGCTTGGAGCCGGTCTGCATGACAGGTGGGTCCCAGCCCCCGCGCCGCAGGGGAGGACTTTGGAGGCGTGTTGGAGAAGACTCAGCCCGTGACGGTTGGGGGCGCAAGCACGGAGAGTTGCCTTTAAAAGGAGGGCGACCCCTTTCGTAAGGCGACCATGTCTTCTTCCTCCCTTATGCATCGTGTCTTTCCGCCTTTCAAGCCCCCGGATGGGGGAAACCGCCGTCTCCGTGCCTCATCGTCGGGGGACACCACTCCGTGGGAGCGGGTACCTTTCAGCCATCGTTCGGCTTCAAGGATTTTCATCACACAGCCCAGCGGCTCCCCTCCGCTGGTGATCACCCAAGACGGTGGCCTCCAGCTCCCGAATGGGGAGGGGCAAACCGGGCTGTGGTCCCGGCCCCGCCCTTAGTGTTGAGGGTGTTCGTCATCCTCGCCGGGGCGGGGAGCGAGGCGAGCCGGGGCCCCACCTCCTACGCGGGTCGGCGGGCCACCTCATTTTCCAGCTTCTGGTGGTGGCAATCGCCTTTTAGCCCTACGGCGGAGACATCCTCTAGCCATGCCGGGGAAGGAGAACTGTTGCTGCCCAGCTAGGATGCAACATTCCGTCTTCCTCCTCGCATTCGCGGTGAGGACGGCTGCGAGGATCTGCCGGGGTGCTTAGGGGCGTCCCGCGTTTGCTGGTGATTCACCCAGAGCCTGTCGCTCCTCGGGCTTCCCTGGCGAGGAGGTTGTCCGTACCCGCGGGGGCGGAACCGGAGTTCCGTTTGTAATGGCACCTCGAGTGCCGGGGTTTTTGTTCATTTCGGCTTTCGGGGCCTGAACATGTGTGTAATTACGGCACGGAGCCGTGTTTTTTCCTCATTTCCGAGCACTGAGACTCGTCCGCTGATTGTCTGAACCGCTTCACTAAGCATGAGTCGCCCCGTGTCAAGGTGACGAGTGAGGTATCCGCATCCCGGAGGCGTAGGAGTCCCTCGGCTCGGTCGGCCATGTTGTCCGAGGCTCCTCTAGCTTAGTTAAAGAGACCCCTCGGCCGCTCTTCGACGAGCTGAGGCCGGGGGTAGCGATATCAGCATGAGCAGAGGCAGAGTTGGCTCGGAAATGAAACCTGGTTGGCCGGAGCCTAGCCGGGTTGTCCGTTGGCAGGATCGTCACCGGAGTCGGTCAGCCGAGGCTTCGAACCGGGCTCGTGCCCTCGGAAGGTGGTTGGCCGAGGCCCCGGAGGTGGCTGGCCGAGCCGCCTGCTCGGGCCGGATTCCCGGAGAAGTCCCTGGCAACGATCGCCCGGGCGTGGTGATGACGCCGTCCTTTGGAGCGGAGGCCCTCGGACCGCGTCGCCGTCCGAGGCTAGTTCGGGCCTTGCCGAAGGTGCTGTCGATGCCGAGGGTGTCGCCGCCCCCTTCCAGCGCCAAGACCTGAGCCTGCAGGATCAGCCTGTCTTGCAGCGTGGGCTTTGTGCGGCCGTCAAGGCCAGAACACGCACCCTTGCTGTGTTGTAAAGCTGCGTCCCTTTTCCTCTTGTTCCAAGCATCTGGACTTTTTGTCGGTAACAGGGATGTTTGTGCGAGCGAAAGTTGCTTCTCGCGGAAGGTGAGGAGTGAGGTATCCGTATCCCGGAGGCGTGGGAGTCCCTCGGCTCGGTCGGCCTTGCCGCTTACGCGCACTTTTACTCGTCCATGAGGCCCTATCACCGACTTAGTCGAGAAAACTCGAAGAATCGCTTCGACAGAAGAGCTTCCGAACGTAGAGACTTGTTCGATCCGCGGAGTCACCTTATCCGAGCGCGAGCTACTTATCGCAGAAGGTGATGAGTGAGGTATCCGTATCCCGGAGGCGTAGGAGTCCCTCGGCTCGGTCAGCCTTGGCTGCTTACGTGTACCCTGTCGTTTCCATGACCCACTTTTCGAAGTAGTCAAAAAGCACGAAAGATATTCTGATAAAAGAGATTTTTTGTTCGAGGAAAATTTTGACGCAGAGGGGGTTTCCCCCCTTTTAGCCCCCGAGGGAGGGTCGGGCTTTGCCGAGGCGAGGCCGACCCTTCCTTGTTGACTAAACTTTGCGTGGGTGCGAGGTATATGAACAATTTGGAAACATCTCAAGGGTAGAAACGACATAGCTGTTGGATGTTCCAAGCGTTGCCGTAGACCTCGCCTTGACTGTTGGCTAGCTTGTACGTTCCGGGCTTCAGAACTTTGGCGATGACGAACGGCCCCTCCCAGGGGGGCGTGAGCTTGTGCCTCCCTCGGGTGTCTTGCCGCAGCCGAAGCACCAGATCGCCCACCTGGAGGTCTCGGGGTCAGACCCCTCGGGCGTGGTAGCGTCGCAGGGACTGCTGATATCGCGCCGAGTGTAGTAAGGCCCTGTCCCGAGCCTCATCCAGCTGGTCCAGCGAGTCCTCTCGGCTAGCTTGGTTGCTTTCTTCGATGTAGGCCCTTGTCCTCGGGGAGCCGTATTCCAGGTCAGTGGGCAGGACGGCCTCGGCCCCGTAGACCAGGAAGAACGGCGTGAAACCTGTGGCTCGGCTTGGCGTCGTCCTCAGGCTCCAGACCACCGAGGGGAGTTCCTTCATCCATCGCTTGCCGAACTTGTTGAGATCATTGTAAATTCGGGGCTTGAGCCCTTGTAGAATCATGCCGTTGGCACGTTCCACTTGCCCATTCGACATGGGATGAGCTACGGCGGCCCAGTCTACCCAGATGTTGTGATCCTCGCAAAAATCCAAGAATTTTTTGCCGGTGAACTGGGTGCCGTTGTCGGTGATGATGGAGTTCGGGACCCCGAAGCGATGGATGATGTTGGTGAAGAACGCCACCGCCTGCTCGGATCTGATGCTGTTCAGGGGTCGGACCTCGATCCACTTGGAGAATTTGTCGACGGCGACCAGCAGGTGCGTGTAGCCCCCGGGCGCCTTCTGCAGAGGGCCGACGAGGTCCAGACCCCACACAACAAAGGGCCAGGTGATGGGTATCGTCTGCAGAGCCTGAGCGGGCAGGTGGGTCTGCTTCGCATAGAATTGGCACCCTTCGCAGTCGCGGACAATTCTAGTGGCGTCAGCCACCGCCGTCGGCCAGTAGAAGCCTTGGCGGAAAGCGTTCCCGACGAGGGTTCGAGGTGCTGCATGATGGCCGCAAGCCCCCGAGTGTATTTCCTGCAGGAGTTCCTGACCCTCGACGATGGAGATGCATCACTGGAGGATGCTCGAGGGACTACGGTGGTAGAGCTCCTGCTCATCGCCCAGCAAGACGAACGACTTGGCGCGTCGCGCTACCCGCCGAGCCTCGGCTCGGCCGAGGGGCAGCTCTCCTTGGCGGAGATATTGCAGGTACGGGGTCTGCCAATCTTGATCTGGCATGACCCCGCTCTGCTCCTCCTCGATGTGCAGTGCTTCGCCCTCGGGGGCCGCGGGTTCCTCAGGTTGAACCGAGGATGGCTCGGGCTGGGCCGAGGTCGCCTCGGACGGGGCCGAGGGCACCTCGGGCTCGGGCGTGCCGCCTATCTTGACGGAGGGTTGGTGCAGATCCCGGGAGAAGACGTCCGGGGGAACCGTCGTTCGCCCCGAGGCTATCTTCGCCAGCTCGTCCGCAGTCTCGTTGTAGCGCCGGGCGATGTAGTTAAGCTCGAGCCCATAGAACTTGTCTTCTAGGCGTCGAACCTCATCACAGTAGGCCTCCATCTTCGGGTCGCGGTAGTGGGAGTTCTTCATGACTTGGTCGATGACGAGCTGCGAGTCGCCGCGTGCATCGAGGCGTCGGACCCCTAGCTCGATGGCGATTCGCAATCCGTTGATCAGAGCCTCGTACTCAGCCACATTGTTGGACGCCGGGAAATGGAGGCGGAGCACGTAGCGCAGGTGTTTCCCGAGGGGCGAGACGAAGAGCAGGCCCACGCCGGCTCCCGTCTTCATCAGCGACCCGTCGAAAAACATGGTCCAGAGCTCCGGTTGGATCGGAGCCGTCGGCAACTGGGTGTCAACCCATTTGGCTACGAAGTCCGCCAGTACCTGGGACTTGATGGCCTTTCGAGGGGCGAACGAGATTGTCTCGCCCATGATTTCCACCGCCCACTTTGCGATCCGTCCCGAGGCTTCTCGGCACTGGATGATCTCCCCCAGGGGGAAGGATGACACTACAGTCACCGGATGAGACTCGAAGTAATGTCGCAGCTTTCGCCTCGTCAGGATCACCGCATACAGCAGCTTCTGGACTTGTGGGTAGCAGATCTTGGTCTCGGACAGCACCTCGCTGACGAAGTAAACTGGCCTCTGAATGGGCAAGGCATGCCCCTCTTCCTGCCTTTCGACCACGATCGCGGCGCTGACCACCTGAGTGGTAGCGGCGACGTAGACCAAGAGGGCTTCTCCATCAGCTGGGGGTACCAAGACGGGCGCCTGGGTGAGGAGCGCCTTCAGGTTCCCGAGGGCTTCCTCGGCCTCGGGAGTCCAAGTGAAGCACTCGGCCTTCCTTAAGAGACGGTACAGGGGCAGGCCTCTTTCGCCGAGGCACGAGATGAAACGGCTCAAGGCCGCGAGGCATCCCATGACCCTCTGTACGCCTTTTAAGTCCTTGATGGGCCCCATGTTTGTGATGGCTGCGATCTTCTCCGGGTTGGCTTCGATGCCCCGCTCGGAGACGATGAATCCCAAGAGCATGCCTCGGGGCACCCCGAAGACGCACTTCTCGGGATTGAGCTTGACGCCCTTCGCCTTGAGACACCGGAATGTCAACTCAAGGTCGGAGAGAAGGTCGGAGGCTTTCCTCGTCTTGACTACGATGTCATCGACGTAGGCCTCGACCGTGCGACCGATATGTTCGCCGAACACATGGTTCATGCACCGCTGGTACGTTGCACCCGCGTTCCTCAAACCGAACGGCATGGTGACATAACAGTACATGCCGAAGGGCGTGATGAAAGAAGTCGCGAGCTGGTCGGACTCTTTCATCTTGATTTGATGATACCCTGAGTAGGCATCGAGGAAAGACAGGGTTTCACACCCTGCAGTGGAGTCCACGATTTGATCGATGCGAGGTAGAGGGTAGGGGACTTTCGGACATGCTTTGTTGAGGCCAGTGTAGTCTACGCACATCCGCCATTTCCCCCCTTTCTTCCTCACAAGTACAGGGTTGGCAAGCCATTCGGGATGGAATACCTCTTTGATGAACCCTGCTGCCATCAGCTTGTGGATCTCCTCGCCTATCACCCTGCGCCTTTCCTCGTCGAATCGGCGCAGAGGCTGTCTGACCGGTCGGGCTCCGGCCCGAATATCCAGCGAGTGCTCGGCGACATCCCTCGGTATGCCGGGCATGTCCGAGGGACTCCACGCAAAGACGTTGGCGTTTGCGCGGAGAAAGTCGACGAGCACTGCTTCCTATTTGGGGTCGAGCCCGGATCCGATCCGAATCTGCTTGGAGGTGTCGCCACTGGGGTCGAGAGGGACGGCCTTAACCGTCTCCGCTGGCTCGAAGTTGCCGGCATGTCGCTTCACGTCCGGCACCTCTCGGGAGAGGCTTTCCAGGTCGGCAATGAGGGCCTCGGACTCGGCGAGGGCCTCGGCGTACTCCACGCACTCCACATCGCATTCGAATGCGTGTTTGTACGTGGGGCCGACGGTGATGACCCCGTTGGGGCCCGGCATCTTGAGCTTCAGGTAGGTGTAGTTGGGGATGGCCATGAACTTCGCGTAGCATGGCCTTCCCAACACTGCGTGGTAGGTCCCTCGGAACCCGACCACCTCGAACGTCAAAGTCTCCCTTCGGAAGTTGGAGGGTGTTCCAAAGCAGACAGGAAGGTCGAGCTGTCCGAGGGGCTGGACGCGCTTCCCGGGAATGATCCCGTGGAAGGGCGCAGCGCCTGCTCGGACGGATGACAGATCGACGCGCAGGAGCCTGAGGGTCTCAGCGTAGATGATGTTGAGGCAGCTGCCCCCATCCATCAGGACCTTGGTGAGCCTGACGTCGCCGATGACGGGATCGACGACGAGCGGGTACTTCCCTGGGCTCGGCACGTGGTCGGGGTGGTCATCTTGGTCGAAGGTGATGGGCTTGTCGGACCAGTCTAGGTAGACTGGCGCCGCCACCTTCACCGAGCAGACCTCCCGACGCTCCTGCTTACGATGCCGAGCCGAGGCATTCGCCGCATGCCCTCCGTAGATCATGAAGCAGTCGCGGACCTCGGGGAACTCTCCTGCCTGGTGATCTTCCTTTTTGCCGTCGTCGCGGGCCCTGTCACCCTCTGCGGGTGGCCCGGCCCGGTGGAAGTGGCACCGAAGCATGACGCACTCCTCGAGGGTGTGCTTGACGGGCCCCTGATGGTAGGGGCACGTCTCCTTGAGTGCCTTGTCGAAGAGGTTGGCGCCTCCGGGGGGCTTCCGAGGGTTCTTGTACTCGGCGGCGACGACAAGGTCCGTGCTGGCGGCGTCGCGTTTCGCTTGCGACTTCCTCCTGCCTTTCTTCTTGGCGCCGAGCGGAGTAGACGCCTCGGGAGCATCTTCCGACGGGCGGCCCTGGGGCTGCTTGCCCTTTCGGAAGATGGCCTCGACCGCCTCCTGACCAGAGGCGAACTTGGTGGCGATGTCCATCAGCTCGCTCGCCCTGGTGGGGGTCTTGCGATCCAACTTGCTCACCAGGTCACGGCAGGTGGTGCCGGCAAGGAACGCGCCGATGACATCGGAGTCGGTGATGTTGGGCAGCTCGGTGCGCTGCTTCGAGAATCGCCGGATGTAGTCCCGAAGGGACTCTCCCGGCTGTTGCCGGCAGCTTCGGAGGTCCCAGGAATTCCCGGGGCGCACGTACGTGCCCTGGAAGTTGCCGGCGAAAGCCTGGACCAGATCCTCCCATTTGGAAATCTGCCCCGGAGGCAGGTGCTCCAACCAAGCGCGAGCGGTGTCGGAGAGGAACAGGGAGAGGTTGCGGATGATGAGGTTGTCGTCGTCCGTCCCACCCAGTTGACAGGCCAGGCGGTAGTCCGCAAGCCACAATTCCGGTCTCGTTTCCCCCGAGTACTTTGTGATAGTAGTCGGGGGTCGGAATCGGGGCGGAAACGGCGCCCGCCGAATGGCCCGGCTGAAGACCTGCGGACCGGGTGGTTCGGGCGAGGGACTCCGATCCTCCCCGCTGTCGTAGCGTCCCCCACGCCTGGGGTGATAACCTCGGCGCACCCTTTCGTCGAGGCGGGCCCGACGGTCGCGATGAGGGTGCTCGTCACCGAGGTGGCCCGGGGCCGTAGGCGCGGTATTGCGCGTGCGCCCGGTGTAGACCGAGGCTTCCCGCGTGAGTCGGGAAGTCGCGACACGAGGTTCCGAGGGGTACCCCTGCCTTCGGGAGGCAGAGCTTTCGGCCCGCCGGGCCGCAGCGCCTTCCAGGAGATGCTTGAGCTCTCCCTGGATTCGCCGACCCTCGGTGGTTGATGACTCCGGCATCGCGCGGAGGAGCATTGCTGCGGTGGCCAGGTCCTGACCGGTTCCGCCGGATGCGGGTGGCGGTCTGTCCCTGGCATCGTTGGCGATGCGGTGCTGGAGACCTTGGGGCAGGTGACGTATTCCTCCGGCCGGGGGCTGGCTCGCCCATACCTGCCCGACGTTCCGGCGGATTGCCTCGAGCGCTCCTGCTCCCTCATCGAGCCCGGCCTGCGCCCCGCGGACTTGCTCGAGCTGTGGGTCGTGACCCCCCGCCGGAACGGGGACCACAGCTAGCTCCCGCGGGATGTCGGCGCGAGGCGCTGGCCTAGGGGGATCACCATCCTCCGGCATGCCGAGACAGCTGCCTCTGGAGGGATCCCCTAGCTCGACGTGGAAACATTCGCGGCTCGGGCCGCAGTCCTTGTCGTCAAGGCTGCGGCTGCCGTCGGAACAGTCGGAGAGGCAGTAGTTGCATGCGGTCATGAAGTCCCGCATGGCACTGGGGTTGCCAGATCCAGAGAAATCCTAGCAGATGCTGGGGTCGTCATCTTCCTCGGACCCAGAGGGTCCGTAGGTCGAGACACCCGTCAATCGGTCCCAAGGCGACCGCACACGAAACCCCAGAGAGGTTGCACTCGCCTCAACGTGAGCGCCCGCCAAAGCGAGGCCGCCAGGCGGGTTGAGGCCGAGTCGAAATAACGAAGGATGGGAATCAGCCCGTACCTTTTGGTCGACGAGGATCGATGAAGTCGCATCGGGGGCTGATCGTGCTGTCGTCCTGGGTGCGAGGGCGACGTCCTGCAGGCCCTCCGTGAGCGTGCTGGCGTCGTCCACTTGCTCGGGATCGGCGTGTCGCGGGGGGACGGCGCTCGCCTTCGCCTCAAACGCGTGGGTGATGCCCGACGCGTCCTCCGTTGGGGCGCTGGGGATGTCGATTTGCTCGACAGTCGACTGAGCGCAGCCTCCCGCTCGGCCTTGGTTGCCCCGCCTCCTCCTCCGATGGCGAGGGAGAGGATGGGGTGAGCTCGAAAGTCGTCCTTCCCCCACGCGGGAAAGACGTCGTCGATTCCGTCGCCGGCGGGCGGGCTGTCCGCCACCGTTGTCGCTGTCGCGCGGCGGCGGAAGGAGTATTATGTCGTAGCTGCCGTCGAAAGACATGAACTCGAGACTCCCGAAACGGAGCACCGTCCCGGGTTGAAGAGGTCGTTGGAGACTGCCCATCTGGAGCTTGACGGGAAACTACTCGTCAACACGCAGCAGGCCCCTACCTGGCGCGCCAACTGTCGGCGTTCCGAGACCGGGGGTCCCCGAGCCGACGAGTGAGTGTGCCGCGTGCCCCAGCCCAGATGGGTCGAGCGCGTGGGCGAGCGTGAAGGGGGGAGAGAGAGAGCGAGAGCGAGGTGGCCGGAGCCGGGTCGTGAGGGAGTCGGAGGTTCCCGCGGCCTTCGTGTTCGTCCCGCGCCCAGGTCGGGTGCGCTTGCAGTAGGGGGTTACAAGCGTCCGCGCGGGTGAGGGGAGCGAGCGGCCCCGAGAGAGCGCCTACCCCTGCCCTTCGTTCCCGCGAGGCCAACCTTCTCTAAGAAGGCCCTGGTCCTTCCTTTTATAGGCGTAAGGAGAGGATCCATGTGTACAAATGGGGGTGTAGCAAGGTGCTACGTGTCTAGCGGGGGAGAGCTAGTACCCTAAGTACATGCCAAGGTGGCAGCCGGAGAGATCTTGGCACCCAGCTAGTGTGGCGTCGTGGCTGTTGGAGAAGCAATGGAGCCGGGCGGAGGGACAGCTGTCGGAGTGGTTGGGCCCCTGCTGACGTCCCCCTGCTTTCGTAAGGGAGCTGGGAGCCGCCGTCGTCATGGTCCAGCGGGGCGCCATCATTGCCTATCTGGCGGAGCTAGCCAGATGGGACGTCGGTCCTGTTCTCTGCGGCCCGAGTCGTCTCAGGGTAGGGTGATGATGGCGCTTCCTGTCGACGTGGCGGACTCGTGCCCTAGGTCGGGCGACGTGGGAGCTCCTCCGAAGCCGAGGTCGAGTCTGTCCTGCATGGCCGAGGCCGAGGCCGAGGCCGAGCCCGAGCCCCTGGGTCGGGCGAGGCGGAGGTCGTTCAGCAGAGGTCGGGGTGGAGTCCGAGCCCTGGGTCGGGCGAAGCGGAGTTCATCGTCTTCTGGGGCCTTAGCCCGAGTCCGAGCCCTGGGTCGGGCGGAGCGGAGTTCGCCGTCTTCCGGGGCCTTAGCCCGAGTCCGAGCCCTAGGTCGGGCGGAGCGGAGTTCGCCGTCTTCCGGGGCCTTAGCCCGAGTCCGAGCCCTGGGTCGGGCGGAGCGGAGTTCGCCGTCTTCCGGGGCCTTAGCCCGAGTCCGAGCCCTGGGTCGGGCGGAGCGGAGTTCGCCGTCTTCCGGGGCCTTAGCCCGAGTCCGAGCCCTGGGTCGGGCGGAGCGGAGTTCGCCGTCTTCCGGGGCCTTAGCCCGAGTCCGAGCCCTGGGTCGGGCGGAGCGGAGTTCGCCGTCTTCCGGGGCCTTAGCCCGAGTCTGAGCCCTGGGTCGGGCGGAGCGGAGTTTCCTCTGGCGCTTTTGGCCAAGCCTGGCTGCCCGTCAGTCTTATTCTTTGCGTTAAAGGCCCCAGTGACTTGGTCGGTCGGCGCGGTGATTTAGTCAGGGTTACTTCTTATCGAAGGCAAGGCCTCGGGCGAGCCGGAGATGCGTCTGCCGTGAAAGAGGAGGCCTCGGGCGAGACGGAAACATCTCAGGGTCGGCTGCCCTTGCCCGAGGCTAGGCTCGGGCGTGGCGTGATCGAGTCGCTCGTATGGACTGATCCCTGACTTAATCAAACCCATCAGGCCTCTGCAGCTTTATGCTGATGGGGGTTACCAGCTGAGAATTAGGCGTCTTGAGGGTACCCCTAATTATGGTCCCCGACACCATGCATATAGGAAGAGCTAGAAGCAAACATGGCATGAGAGACAAAATCATCATAAGCATTATAACTCCTATAAACATTTCTAGTTTGTCTCCTATCATGATACAAGAAGGCATGGTTCTTTTTAGCACTACTAGCCATAGGGGCCTTCCCTTTCTCCTTGACGAAGATGGGAGCCTTATGGCTTGTTAAGTTCTTGGCTTTCCTCTTGAAGCCAAGCCCATCCTTAATTGAGGGATGTCTTCCAATTGTGTAGGCATCCCTTGCAAATTTTAACTTATCAAATTCACTTTTGCTAGTCTTAAGTTGGGCATTAAGACTAGCCAATTCATCATTTAGTTTGGAAATTGAAACTAGGTGTTCACAACAAGCATTAATATCAACATCCTTACACCTAGTGCAAATTTCAACATGTTCAACACAAGAGTTAGATTTACTTGCTACTTCTAGTTTAGCATTTAAATCATTAATTTCACCTTTTAAAGAAGAAATGGTTTCATTACAAGTAGAAAGTTGACAAGAGAGCATTCCATTTCTTTTAACTTCTAGAGCAAGTGAATTTTGTGCACTAACAAATTTATCATGCTCTTCATATAAAAGATCTTCTTGTTTCTCTAAGATTCTATCCTTTTCATTCAAGGCATCAATCAATTCATTAATCTTAGCTATCTTAGTTCTATCCAATCCCTTGAATAAACTAGAGTAATCTATTTCATCCTCACTAGACTCATCATCACTAGAAGAATCATAAGTATTGGCATTATGATTGATTACCTTCTTCTCCCTTGCCATGAGGCAAGTGTGATGCTCGTTTGGGAAGAGGGCCGATTTGTTGAAGGCAGTGGCGGCGAGTCCTTCGTCGTCGGAGTCGGACGAAGAGCAATCCGAATCCCACTCCTTTCCAAGGTGTGCTTCGCCTTTGGCCTTCTTGTAAACCTTCTTGTTCTCTCTCTTCCCATTTTTCCCTTGCTCCTGGTCACTATCATTTTCGGGACAGTTAGCAATAAAATGACCAAGCTTACCGCATTTGAAGCATGAGCGCTTCCCTTTGGCTTTGGTCTTGCTCGGCTGCCCCTTGTGACCTTTAAGCGCCGTCTTGAAGCGCTTAATGATGAGGGCCATCTCCTCATCATTGAGTCCGGCCACCTCAACTTGCGCCACCTTGCTTGGTAGCGCCTCCTTGCTCCTTGTTGCCTTGAGAGCAATGGGTTGAGGCTCATGACTAGGACTGTTCAACGCGTCGTCCACGTATCTTGCCTCCTTGATCATCATTCGCCCGCTTACGAACTTCCCAAGAACTTCTTCGGGCGACATCTTGGTGTACCTGGGATTTTCACGTATATTGT
Source organism: Zea luxurians (assembly GCA_029449295.1). Classification (NCBI taxonomy): domain Eukaryota; kingdom Viridiplantae; phylum Streptophyta; class Magnoliopsida; order Poales; family Poaceae; genus Zea; species Zea luxurians. The sequence continues at coordinate 127,486,801 of JAOPSE010000010.1, forward strand.
TCACCAAATGAGGATCAAGAACGGTAAATGACCTTAGCATTTGGCGGACGACGTCGTGGTCCGTCCATCGCGTGCTCCCGTAGCTCCTTATTTTGTTGATAAGGGTCTTGAGCCGGTTGTATGTTTGTGTCGGCTCCTCGCCCCTTATCATCGCGAACCGTCCGAGCTCGCCCTCCACCAACTCCATTTTGGTGAGCAAGGTGACGTCGTTTCCCTCATGAGAGATCTTGAGGGTGTCCCAGATCTGCTTGGCATTGTCCAAGCCGCTCACCTTGTGATACTCGTCCCTGCACAAAGAGGCTAGCAACACAGTAGTAGCTTGTGCATTTTTGTGAATCTGTTCATTAATAAACACAGGGCTATCCGAGCTATCAAATTTCATTCCACTTTCCACAATCTCCCAAATGCTTGGATGGAGAGAAAACAGGTGAGTACGCATTTTGTGGCTCCAAAATCCGTAATCCTCTCCATCAAAGTGAGGGGGCTTGCCAAGTGGAATGGGAAGCAATTGAGCATTTGAACTATGCGGGATGCACGAATAATCGAAAGAAAAGTTTGAGTTAACCGTCTTTCGTCTATCGTAGTCGTCGTCGTCCTTTTGGGAGGAGGAAGATTCGTCGCTGTCGTAGTAGACAATTTCCTTGATGCGCCTCGTCTTCTTCTTCCTCCCGTCTTTTCTTTTGTGGCCCGAGCCTGAGTCGGTGGGCCTATCATCATTGGGCTCGTTGACGAAGGACTCCTTCTCCTTGTCGTTGATCACCATCCCCTTGCCTTTAGGATCCATCTCTTCAGGCGGTTAGTCCCTTTCTTGAAGAGAACGGCTCTGATACCAATTGAGAGCACCTAGAGGGGGGGGGGTGAATAGGTGATCCTGTGAAACTTAAACTTATAGCCACAAAAACTTGTTAAGCGTTAGCACAATAATCGCCAAGTGGCTAGAGAGAAGTCTCAACAAAACACAATACCACAAGAGATCAAACACAGAGATGACACAGTGGTTTATCCCGTGGTTCGGCCAAGACCAACGCTTGCCTACTCCACGTTGTGGCGTCCCAACGGACGAGGGTTGCAATCAACCCCTCTCAAGCGGTCCAAAGACCAACTTGAATACCACAGTGTTTTGCTTTCTTTTCTTTATCCCGTTTGCAAGGAATCTCCACAAATTGGAGTCTCTTGCCCTTACAAGTATATGATCACAAAGAAGCACAGAGTAAGGGAGGGAAGCAACACACACAAATCCGCAGCCAAAATGCGCACACACACGGCCAAGAATCGAGCTCAAAAGACTATCTCAAAGTTCTCACTAGAACGGAGCTCGAATCACTGAGAATGACAAACGAATGCGCAAAGACTGAGTGTGGGTGATCAAGAATGTTCTAAGGTTGCTTGGATGTCTCCTCCATGCGCCTAGGGGTCCCTTTTATAGCCCCAAGGCAGCTAGGAGCCGTTGAGAGCAAATCTGGAAGGCTATCCTTGCCTTCTGTCGTCGGGTGCACCGGACAGTCCGGTGTACACCGGACACTGTCCGGTGCCCGATTTCTTTCCTTAAACAGCGCTGCCGACCGTTGCAGATCTGGGAGCCGTTGGCGCACCGGACATGTCCGGTGCACACCGGACAGTCCGGTGCCCCCTTCCGACCGTTGGCTCGGCCACGTGTCCCGCGCAGATTGCGCGGCCGACCGTTGGCCCGGTCGACCGTTGGCTCACCGGACAGTCCGGTGCACACCGGACAGTCCGGTGAATTTTAGCCGTACGCCGTCGGCGAATTCCCGAGAGCGGCCTCTTCACGCCGAGTCAGCCTGGCGCACCGGACACTGTCCGGTGCACACCGGACAGTCCGGCGTGCCAGACCGAGCTGAGTCTTGGCTGTACACAGCCAAGTCTTTTGCACCTTTCTTCTTCTTTCTGTTTCTAACACTTAGACAAGTATATTAGTACACAAAACCAATGTACTAAGGCTTAGAAACATACCTTTACTTCATGATTTGCACTTTGTTCATCCATGGACATAAATTCACATTTAAGCACTTGTGTTGGCACTCAATCACCAAAATACTTAGAAATGGCCCAAGGGCACATTTCCCTTTCAGTTCTACCCATAGAAGCAAGTCCGAGGGGTTAAGTCTTCTTTTGTAGTCAGGCCTCGCATACGCGTACGCCAGCCCGGTAAGGTCCGCCCTTATAAACCTAGCCTGTTGGTTTACACCCGTGCATGTCGAATTATAAAACGGAGATTTACCCCCTCAGATCTGCTTTTGTGATAACTTTATATTCCTACTCCACAGCTTTATCCTGTAGTTTCTGGGTATTATTTTTTATCTAACCCACGAGTACGGTTCCCGTCTGTCCTGACATGATGACACCCGGATTGAACAGCCAGGCTTGCAGATTAGGACCCCCTTACGAAAGCTGGGAGGTCCAATAGACTGGGGGCTGGTTCTAGAGAACGAAGGCTTGTTCCATGGGGTGGTCCGGATCAGTGTAGCCGCTTAGCCTGGCCCCGTACCGTAAGCCTACACAGTCCACCACTCCGTGACAAGTACCTTAGTATTTGGAATTGTAGTTCTGTGGGTCCGACAACCTGGGGTCTGGCTCCAGAGAATGGACACTCATTTATAGGGATGGTCCGGGGCCAAGCAGCCGCTTAGCCTGGTGCCGTACCGTAAGCCTGCACGCCCCACCACTCTGCGACGGGTGTCCTAGTATCTAGAGCCACGGTCCAGGGGGTCCGGACACACAACTTGGCCTCCCGGACTAAATACTGCAGGTCCCGAGCATGCATCAAAGGATGGCTAATGTCAGACGGGGAATCCTACGAGTGTGCTACTAACACTTCCTAGCTGAAGCTGTGTACAGGCCCAGGTCCTGGTTGGGGCTGCCTCCTGAGGGTTGTTGCCAACTCTTTCAGGTACGCTGGTATCCAACCTCGACACATCAAGCCTGCATCCCAAGGGGGCCAAGTACTAGGGAGGAATCGACAACATCACACATAGCAGGGACAGGTGGTACACGGATAAGTGCTAATATTACTTGATAAATGGTACTCAAAAAGTACATTACAAAAGTAAAAATTATTACATCTGCCTTTAAGCGGAGCCCTAGCTCTATTTCTACAGGTGTAAACTACTCAACGCCAACAGGATCGCGCTGGAAGCTCGTGGACGCTGTCCTCGCGGAATTCTCCCGAGCGACTTGCCAACAACGGTAGCCACCTCAACGTGTGCGCCAAAGCAGAGAGGCCCTCGCCCCCATCTTCCTACGGGGGGTGACAACAAGGCCATTAAAGCCAAAGAGTTGGGTGCACGGCGGCTGGCGGTGCTGGTGGTCTGGCCAGCAGCGGCGACCACCTCTGCACCAGCAGCTCGCTAGTGGCTCGCCAGCGGCGGCAACCACCTCAACGCGCTCGCCATGGCGAAGAGGCCCTCGCTCCCGCCCTCCTACGGGAGTGAGGACAAGACCGTCCAAGCCAAGGGGCAGGAAGCCCGGTGGCTGGTGGCACTTGCGGGCCGGCTGGCACCACGTAGCCGAAGTTCGCCTCCTCCGCAAGGCTGGTGAACATCCTTCTCCTCCAAATGCTGGAGGAAGAAGCGGGTCACCAGCCCATGCGGAAGGTAGGACCCCAACTCGGCTCGCCTTCCGCCCCAGTGAGGATGATGAACATCCTTGAAGCTAAGGGAGTGAGGGCAGGGGGGAGGCCGCAGCCCGGCACGCTTCTCTCCACCACAAGGCTGGTAGTCATCCTTGTAGATGACCACTAGTGGGAGACCGCAGCATGACTGCATGATGAAAATCCTTGAAGCTGAGCGATGGTGGAATGGCGCTAGCCCCATGAGATCGTGCTCCTCCAGCAACAGCAAGAAGAAGGCGAGATCGGCAGCGCCATCGCACAGGAAACAAAGAGCATGAGCTCCCTCGCGGCGAAATCGCTGACGGGGAAGACACTAGCGTGGACCCTTCCACCGAACATCGACGCGCCCCATCTAGACAAGCGGCGCACCGGGACAAGCATCCACTCGGTCTAAAAGCGCTCGGGGTGAACCAACAATGTGACGGAACCTCCCAAGTTATTAGGCCCTCCTACAGTTGTCCTTGTCTAACAGACATCAGACAACCCTGTAGATGTTCCTAAACCACTTGACAAGTTTGGTATCTTTTCTTACCTTTCCAGGAACGTTTCACCCGTCTTGCAGACATTACAGAACATCGGAGATATCGAAATGCAGAAGTGATTACATAAACTTACATTTATTAAAAAGTAAGATTAAGTTGCTTATTACAGACCAGAAAATATAAACGAGTGCAGAGTAGTATTATTACATAACCAAGGGAGGCAAAAACTCCTCCCGATAAGTTTTTACATAAAAGTTTTCTTATGGAGGACCATGTCCTCCCGCATCTTCACTCTTGCTTTTCCTCATGAGGAACCACCTTGGTACAGAAGCAACAGAAATCTGCTGCTTCCTCACCTAAAAACAACGAGGGAATAAACCCTGAGTATGGAATTACTCAGCAAGTCTTACCCGACTAAAGAAAAGACTCTCAAGGATATGCTGGTTAAAACGGAGTCAAGGTAAGGTATCTCAAGATCAATGACTCTGTTGTTGCATAAATGCTTACTAAGAGTGGATCCTTAAAAATTCAATTTTATTATCAAGTTAAGTGAACTTACCTACATCTAGAGTTCTTGCTAGCCAAGTTCAAACACTCATCCTGAACTAGCCAAGTTCTTAATCCATCCTTCAACTTTACTGGAGTTCTACGTATAGGGCAGTGACCAAGTCTTCATAACCGCGAAGGTACGGCGATCCGAATCGATTATACTTAGCTGAGGATCTCCGATCACACGACATATGTAGCACTTAACCCTTGCATATATCAACCCGCCACCGGGTTTCTTAAGACCAGATTAGGTTCACGCAAACCGAGAGCACAGATACACCACCGTCCAGCCTCTTGCTACGGAGGGTACACGCTACTCTCGCCACCGCTCCACGCCCATTTCGTGTTATCTTATTCTAGCCTTAGTCTGCCCGAGGCAAGGCTTACCCATGACGAGGCATGTGACCAGTTAAAGGGTCCTCGGTCATCAAGCCTACATCGAGACGGTCCTTAATCGACTCAGACGGAGACACTACACCGAGACTCTCTTCTCGTGCAAGTCACCCGCCCGGTCTCGGCTTAATCATTTAACCCCAAAACTTGGTACCTGACAGAGGTACATCTTTTCCGATGTTGAACCCATCATGGCCATGATGGATTCACCATCAAGTTTTATTTTCAAAAACATCCCACCCACTTTTGCCACATCATCTTTTGTAAAAACAAAACATTTTGTTTTTCTAAAGCAAGGCTAAGCATCAAAAATCTTTTGTAAAACGGTGATCAAGGAAGGTAATCAAATTCAAGGAAGGTAATGCAGGAATTGTTTTAGCAATCAACTCCTATCCCCTAATGCATCAAGCAAGTGAAAAAGGTTTTTAAAACACAAGGAGGTGGCAAATGCACCGAGGCTTGCCTTCGTTAGTAGGTGAGTCAGGCTCAGGCCCGCAGATGTCAAAGTAAAGACAAGATCCTGCCTGAGAGTCCGAAGGTGGTGGTGCCTTTTCTTCACTCACTTCAACTTCTTCTTCGTTTTCTAAACATAACCACATATATGTATATATAAGAATGAATGCCATGTAATGCTCATGAGAGTGCAAAGATAATAATAATTTATTATCTAAGTCTTGAATACAACTTTCCTTCACGGAACTCCGAGAACTTAGGGTTTCCGGAGTCAGTAAAGGAGTTCATAGAACAGGGGTGGGGGTTTTGGGTTCTAGTTATCAAACAAGGTCCAAATCAACCCAAACTCTACCCAAGGCTTCTAAATAATGTATAGGACTCATATAAAAAGTTTGGACATTTTTGGAAATTCCATTTATTTTCTAAAAATCCAGAACCACTACTTTAAACTACTTTAAATGCCTTAAAATTCCTTATTTCCTCTAAAAATTATAAAACTATTTTTATTAAATTTTAGGGAAAATAAGAAGTCTTGGAAAATTGGTTTCACAATTTTAGGATTTTTCTACAATTTTTAACAAATTTCCAAAGCTCTACTGAAAAAGAAAAAGGTTGCAACAGTGATGGGCTGGTTTCAGCCCATCGACCCAGTCCAGAGGAGAAAAGCGCGCGCGTGCGCCCACACCCTGGCGACTTTGCACAGAGGTCCTCGGGGTTTGGCTAATTAGAACTGGCTTCTATCACTATTACACTGTGTCGCTGACAGATTGCAGAGAAGCCCCTGCAGTTCTAACTCTTCGCAGAGGGAGGTCCTCGACGGCGTTCACGCCCAGCCGAGCTCCGGCGAGCGCCTGCACCGGCCGAATGGGGCAACGGCTAGGGTTCCCGAGCGGCGGACATCAAATTGGACCTTGCCCGAGCATTTCCCCTAACCTAATTCCATCTATGGTCCAATGGCTTGCTCTGGCCACGGTGGCCGTGAACATCGCAGTAAGACAGTCGCGTTCCCGGCGATCTAAGGCTACTTCGTGTAAATTGGTGGTTCGGCTAGCATCATGGAGTTATGAGAAGGCTCAAACGAGGAAGAGAGGAGAATGAGCTGACCGGAAAGGGGCTGGCCACGGTGAGGTACTCCTCGCGGTGGCGGAAACCGAATTGGGGGAAGTGAGCGATTCTCTGGCTATGGGGGCTAATCGGAGACGAGGGTGGTGGCTATGGCTTCGCAATTCGGAGACGAAGGTCGGAGCTCGGTTGATTTGAGCGAAGAGAGCGAGGACGGGGTGAATTTATAGGCACGGTGAAGCACAGCCGTGGCCACGGTGATAACCATTGCCGGCCATAGCTGGCGATTAACGGCGACGTCAAGCGCTACCCTTTCCTTACGGCTTGCCACGTCCCAGCTGCGACAGTAACACGGCCGAGTCGATGCGGCGTGGAGGAACGAAGGTGAGCGGCGCCGATGATCGGACACGGCCGGGAGGAGGGATGGCCGTGTGGCAGCCGGAGTTAGTGCCCTCCACCGCGGCGGTCTTACCCGGAGCAAAAGGATCTTCGCTCGGAGATGCTCGTCGCCCGATCATCTCGACCCCGACGCAAATCGCGGCGCGGATAGGTCGTCGGCGGTGAGATTTTTCTGCCGCGGCGATCTGATCCACCATAGGGCACTGTACCATGGCAAGTGCTTCATCAGTACGCCTGACAGCCATATTTTAGGGCTGGATTTCTTCCAAATTTCTATGGCAGCATCCCTGAGGCTCTTCATCAAAGTTGTATTGCTACATACCAGCTACAAATTGACTATAGGAATTAAACTCGGTTGAGCACTGGATCATGCTCAGAATTGAGCTTGAAGTTGATGTCAGTCCACTGTTAGTCTGAAAATTCAGACCTTAACAGCCTGACAGCCAGATTTTGAGCATGATTATCTCCAGATTTCTCTTAACAACTATGCTCATCCCCTTAAGCAAAGTTGTTCTCCTTAGTTTGGTCTACAACTTTGATGTGGTGACCTAGGGCAAAAACCCTATAATTAAAAAGTTACAAAGCTCAAAAGTTGAGCCCATAACACTGTTTTTCAGACTTAGGATAGAACTCAATTGAGGTCTATTTTGCAATTAGGTCCAAAACTCAGGGTTTGGCTTGTAAATTCACATGTGAGTGACCCAAATGACTTAAGATAGTTATTTAACTTGTTTTTTGCACTTTAGTCCAAAAGTGGACTAATTTTGCACATAGGTCCCTAGGGTTTGGTTTTAGGGTTTTCCAGGGTTCCAATTAGGGTTTCTGGTATCCCAGGGGTATAAATGTGATTCAACTTTATTCTTGGGAACATTTTATGACTATTCCCCTAAGGCTTTTAGGTTTTCTCAATTTGGGTTATGTCTTACCCCTTTAATCCCCCTTTAGGGCTAAGTTCCCTATCTAGGGTTCTATCTGCTAAAATACAACTTGTTTGAAATTTTTACCTAGTAAATGTACTCTAGGTGTGTCAAACATATGCAATGCCAATGTTTATGATGCCATGCTCAAGTTTTAGTTACAGTAACACCAGGGGTGTTACAAACAAGGCCATGGAAACTGCGGTGGCGCAGAGCAAAACCTCGAAGGCGAAGGGGCGTAGCGAGAGGAAGAGAAACAAGGCATGGCTGCTACCCGAGGGATGAACCCCTTTTTAAAGGCAGATTCCTCTGATCGCGCACCGAAAGGCCACGAGCAGCCCCCACAACGCACACCGGAGCACCCAGCCTATGATACGGGGCCCCGACCCCACAAGTCATACGGCTAGCGCATCGGCCTCCTGGTACGCAGAAGGCGAACCATCGTGAGGGGAACGGTTCACCGCGCCTCTTCATCTCTACCAAGGGCAGCGATGCAGCTTCTGGCACGGGGGCCCGGGTCCAGGAGTCATACACCTCGGACGACGGCCAACGTGTGAGGAGAAGGCGAACCGCCGTGTGAGGAGCACGCCACCAGCTGTGAGAAGTCGAACCACCAATCGCACCAGTACCGTGCCTTCTCAGGGCCACCATGGAAGACAGGGAAGATGAATTTTCAAAACCATATGCAGCAGAATCGAGGCGCCCTGCACATGGCCCAGTAAAAGCTATCGAACGCGAAAATCACGGGTCAGTCAGCCGCGGGAACATGCGCGCTGGTTGATGTGACCAATGGTGAGCTGGTAGCGCGGGCACGCCGAGTTAATGCGGCGCGCGCAGAGGAGGCACCCCAGTCGCTAGTCATACCAAGTTGACGCAAGATACAAGCTTTGGCCCCACCAACAGGCTCGTATATTCCCCTGAGGTGGGCCCGGGGGCCACTGTCGGTACCTTGGATCAAGGGTACCCCCTACTACTGTGTCAAGGCGCAGTTCCCGTGTGGCTACCTCTTAGCCACATGGTAGTATGGCTATGTCTGTGACTAAGGCGTGCCTCAGCATAACCAAGGGCGGTTGCTCAGAGCCCACAGCGGCGCCCGGCCTCACCGCTTGGGTGGGTCCGGGACCGCCACGTGTCCATCGTGGTGGAATACCCCTGGGCACCTGCAGTAAGTCCGGACTCCCATGGGAGTACACCTAAGTTTGCGGACAGGACTCCCAGGGGAAGTCCAAGACCTCCACGTATGTATACTGGCCCCCCCTAAGGTGGGAACCAGATCCCTTCACAAGGGGTCCGGACCGCTCACGGCGGGGTCCCGGAGCACCAGGACGGAAAATGCTTAAGCCCTGGCCAAAGGCCAGGCAGGGGTCCGGCGCTGGCACATGTATGGACCCCATCATGTACGGCTCAGCTCCCTGCCCAGGCGGAGACCCAATGCTGTCACGTGGCCTTCTGCCCGTGACATAAGCTAGTGGGCAGAGCCTGACGTAAGGACTACGCACCGCAGGATCGCGTCGCACATTGAGTGCTACGCTATCTCAATATTTAATGCGGAGGATGCCCACCGCCTGACAGGCGATGTGCCATCACAGCATTCAATGCGTCCTGTCCACTCCGCTGGTAGGCGAGGTGACGACTCAACATTACTGGATCCTCTCTCTGCTCCTCTAGAAGGCGATGACCAGGCCACCCTACAGGCGGCATGCCTGTCCAATCAGGCAGCGGGCATATGCCCATACCACCGCGCACACGCCGTGGTCATCATGACTTATACGTTGCTAGGGAAACTTCTGCTGCAAGCCAATGCTACGGAGATCACAGATATCAAGGCACGAGGAGATTGCACTAGATGAATGGCTCCAAGTACTACACCCGTTTTGTCCCTGGGCCCATGTGTTGGGGCTCAGTATCCTTGTATGTGCCACCATTGAACTATAAAAGGGAGGGCACACTACGTGACAGACTCAGACTCTCAGACCCAAGTCATCTAATACACAACTCAAGCTCACGAGCAATACAACATACGGTGGAGTAGGGTATTACGCTCCAGCGGCCCGAACCACTCTAAACTCTTGCGTGTTCTTGTGTTCATCCAAAAAGTCTCACAACAAGCAGAACGCTTAGGCCCCTCCTCATCTTAGGATTTAGGGCGGGTGCACTCCGCCACCCGGCCGGAGATTTCCTCTCCGACAGAAATAAAGTAGACAAAATTAATGATTTAATTGATGCCCTTAATGAAAAGGATAGATTGCTAGAGAAGCAAGAAGATATTTTATATGAAGAGCATGACAAATTTATTAGTGTTCAAAAATCTCTTGCTCTAGAAACTAAAAGAAATGAAATGCTATCCTTTGAGTTATCTGCTTGCCATAAATCTATCTCTTGTTTGAAGAGTTTAAATGATGAATTAAATGCTAAGCTAGAGGAAGTTAGTAAAACAAGTTCATGTGTAGAGCATGTTAGTATTTGTAATAGATGTAAGGACTTTGATGTTGATGCATGTGATGAACACCTAATTTCAATTACTAAGTTAAATGATGAGGTGGCAAGTCTTAATGCTCAACTATACCGTTGATAAATTAAAATTTGCTAGGGATGCCTATACCGTTGGTAGACACCCCTCAATTAAGGATGGGCTTGGTTTTCGAAACGAAGCCAAGAACTTAACAAGCCAAAGGGCTCCCTGTAGCATCCCAAAAATTCAAATCTTGAAATTTTCTCAAACTTGCTCTAAATTCAAAATGAATTTTAAATTTCGTTTCAAAATGTTTGTTTGTAAGTTGATATCAACAAATAAAATATAGTGGTCTATATTCTCTCCAAAATCCTCCTCAAAATATCCTACAAATATTTCCTCAGTGATCCCCCTCAAATTCTTTCCAGAAATACTGCCCAGATATTTCCCCAATGATCACCCTCAAATTCTTTCGAGAAATACTGCCCAAATATTCCCCCGGTATTTCTCCAAATATTCTCCTCGTGAGAAATACCTTCAGAATCATTTTTGAAGTCCCTACAAATATTTTCTTCATAACTTTCCTCATGCTCATACGTATACGTATGCCTCCGGTGTCATACGGTGAGCTCTTCAAGCTAATTACACTTATACAAGACAAATACATGCTAATCTCCCACTAATCCTCTCATCCTCCCACTAATCCTCTCATCCCTCCACCTAATCCCCCACCGAGCCTATAAATAGAGGGGCAAGTGCCTCCTCTCAAGCTACCCCAAGCCATTTCAGGGCAATCTCTCCCTCCCCTCCCCCCACACGCCCACTCCATGTTCCACACAAGCACACACTAGCACAAGGATCGTTAGTTCGTTCTTCGATCGTTCGTCCACATGTTCTTAGTTTGTTCGTTCGTTCGTCCGATCGTCCGATCGTTTGTCCGATTGTTCATGGTTCGTTTGTCTGTTCGTCCGTTCGTTCGTCCAAATAATCTTTGTTCAGCCATTATGCTGCCGAAATTCCGATCGTTCGTTCATTCGATCATTCGATCGTTCATCGTTCGTTCAAAGTTCCTATTCATCGTTCATCGTTCGTTCATAGTCCCTATTCATTGTTCGTCCAGAAAATCTTTGTCCTGCCGTTATGCTGCCGAAATTTCGATCGTTCGTTCGTCCGATCATTCGATCGTCTGTTCGTTCATATTTCCTATTCATCGTTCATCGTTCGTTCATCGTCACTATTCATCATTCATCGTTCATTCATACGAACTATTCACCATTACTATTCATCATCGTTACTATTCACCATCGTTACTATTCACCGACCCTATTCATCATCGTTACTATTCATCGTTACTATTCATCATCGTTGCTATTCATCAATGGTAACTATAATTACTTTTCCGTTGTCACTATTCATTGTTACTATTCATCATTACTATTCATCGATCATCCGATCACCCCAGATTTCAACTACTCATCCATCATGCTGTCCAGTCCACCTAAGACCAGCCAGACCCATATTCCAGTCATACGAACTCCGATAACTGTGATTTTCCTTCCAGTGGGAACTTCCCATCTGATCACCCATCCCAGGTTTCTCCAAGTTGAGCACGCTTAACTTTGAGATTCCTTCGAACCAGGCTTCCAAACTCCGATTCCAATAATTTTTGTTTCTAATTTCTTATCAAACTATTCCCTATCCAACCATGTCACCCCTTAAGCATGGTTCATATTCCAGAAAACTCCCAAAATACTCTTGTCCCATATTCTGCCTATAACTCTCCTGTTCATACTAAGTCAGACGATTCATTCGTCATTATTCTCACCAGCAGTGAACTTCATTATGCTACACCACATACACCCAGCTATAAATACACCCAGCTACCCTCTCCCTCTCCACACACACTCAACACCCTCATCCAAGGAAACACCCCACCCACTCAGTTACTCCGCTCTGTCGGCTACACGCATAGTGTCGCTTCGCCTCCAGTCCATCCTCTTGGTAAGCACCTTCGCTCCGCCACTAGTAGTATCTCAACACCACATGACATAGATTCTACTCAAGACTCTACCCATCCATATATCGCTATTCTGACCACTATACTAAATATTTGTTGATATACTTGCTGGTTTGTATGTTTGCTTATTCATGTTGCATAGTTATCGGAGCGTTCGTGCCGTCTCGTGGAGGCCAGATCTGCAAGTCTACGCCAGGCAGTGGAGCTAGAAGATAGTTCCGCGAGCTCTCCCCCCCCCTTCGCCAGATAAGCATGGCAAGCTCACTGGATCCCTTTGAAGCATAAATTACCTATGATTTTTCAACCACAACCCTCAGCATGTTATTTTATGCATAATATGATTTTGAGACAAGTTATTATGGCCACCCAGCCGCTTGTCGCAATCAATCCTTGATATATTTGTTACAAATGATTTGAGAAAAGGTGTGAGTTTTCAAAAGAAAATGCTTTTCAAAATGTGTATGATGAAGGGTTTTCACCCTTATCACCTTGGAGTAGGGATGATCAGGGACTCCCTGGTTTAGGGGAGGGCTTAAGGTGATGGCTCAGCCGGGTTAGGTGTGAGCAGAAGGATTGTCCTCTCATATAAGGACCGGTTTGTCATCCTTCACTACCTATACTCATGATAAGTACAACCACTCAAGACTGTATGGGCAGTCACTCAATCTGAACTCGTACGGTCCAAACCCCAGGGTTATGAAGGTTGTGGAGCATCGAGAGGATAAGGAGGGGGAATGTTTTGTCCGGTTTGGACATGGCGGTGGCCTGACTCCTTCCGGTATAACCGTTAAGGTAAGGACGTGCGAGGAAAGAAAGAGATTCGGATTCGGGTCTCATTGGCCATGAGATCGCAGAACCGGACTAGTGGGTAAAGTGTACCCCTCTGCGCAGAGTTCAAACCTATTCAAATAGTCTGTGTCCATAGGAATGGACGAGTCTGGTGTGGTATGACAATTAGTGTTTTGTTTTCCAAAAAAGAGTGCTTTTGAGAAAAGTGGTTTTTAGAAGGTCCGGCGGTTGAGCCGTGAGCTATGGTGGACGGGAAGTCCAGTAGCTGTTTTTGAAAATGAAAACCAGTGGGAAACTACTGAGATACCTGGATGGTTTAGTCCAGGGGATTTTTTTCTAATATTGAAAAACTTCCTGCTCCTTTGGGAGAGGATGCGCTTTGCAAAATACAAAATGTTTTTCAAAATAACCCTGCATCAAATATTGCTATTTCTGCAAAATATCCTGAGCTCCACATATTCCATGCATTATATCTGATTTCCCCATTCCGCGGGTGAAGGTGGGCTGCTGAGTATGTAAGTACTCACCCTTGCTTATTTGTTATTTTTAGAGAAGGAGATCGCTGATCGGGTAAGAGTTACGCCTGTTCCCAACCTTGCTTGTGGCTGTTGGACCGCTGATTTGCTTCGCTGCGTATATCGGACTGTTTCAGCCCCACTCTGATGATATGTCCCGAGTTGTGGACCAACTCTTAAAGTTGATCGCCACCTTTATAGGTTTGTCTCGTTTAAGCAGATCTGGAATCATCTGTTGTATAAATGTGTTTACTAGCCTCGTGGGACTAGTAATTGTATCACATTTGAGTCTCAAAGGATTGGGGCGCTTCAGGTGGTATCAGAGCTGTTAGGTTGGCCGCAGGACGTAACCCTTAGCCTGATCCAAAAGTTTTTGAGTCAAAACTATTTTCTTAAAAAAAATTCTTGCTCTTATCCCTTCATTTCAAAAATGCTTTCCCCTTTCCTTCTCTTAGAAGTCAGATGGAGGTCCATTGCCAAACCAGCTTTTACCAGAATGAAGATGGTTTCCCCAAGTTGCTAAGAGCATGCACAGTTCGCCTTAGAATCAGGAGCCAACCAGAGTATGATGGTCGTGAATTCGTCGAGCATGGCATAGAGAAGTGTGTCATGACTATATACATTGGATCCAGTCTGCACCATGTGGAATGGAGTGTCACTGCTGTGGGGCACAAATTCAAAGACACCTGCCAAGTCGTCGCTTGCAAGGCATTGAGGGCCCTGTGTCAACTTTATGAAGAAGAAGTGGCCGACACCTCGCTCAGATTCTTTCCGCCCTTTCAGAGAGATCGTCTAGTTTGGATGGCCAGGATGCATGCATTGGAAGAGCAGCAGCTGCTTGAGGACGACCCCACAGTCGTGTACCTCACTGCATACCTGCTCACCCTGGATGCACAGTATGATTTCTTGGCTCGGCACCACCGTCAGATGATTTCCCGAGCAGAAGATGCAGAGAAGCGCAACTGTAAGCTCCATGTGGATCTCACCACAGCTCAAGCCCGTGTAGCTGCCTTGGAAAGTCGTGAAGTCATTGTTGTTGAAGCCCTGAAGCAAGCTAAGGATGAGCACGTCCAGAAGTTGAGGGAGGCCTACTTGGTAACCCATAACCCACGTAGAGCCCTGCGGATCCAAGAGCCCGCTTCATCCAACCTAGTTCAACCCATGAGAGCTGAAGATCCCCAGATTCTTGAAGGTCGCCCGATCTCTATCAGAGGAGATAAGAAGGCTTGGGAACTCTCGGAAGGATCCATAGTCTTGGAAGAAATGCCAGTCTCCCTTTAGGCTATGGATAAGCAAGAGCACCCCGAATCCTCCCAAGATCCCCCGCCAGAGTTGTTTGAGCCCCTCACCATGAAGAAGATTCCAGCACCATCCCTCGAGGTCAAGGAAGAAGCTGCAAGCACCCCGCTAGCACCGTCGCCCTCTAAGGAGCTACAAGAGTCAGTCCCGCTTGAAGAAGAGTTCGACCCCGTCCTGCCACCTCAGTCGCCGCCAGAAGAAGTCATCAACATCAGCTCCCTCTTGACCCATCTATGAGATGTCTCAGATTGAAGTTGTGTGCTAGCCTTGCTAGAAGAGAAGTTGCCTGGTCTGAAGTTAGTTATGGCTAGTCCTCTGCATACATTGGGTAGTGAAGTTTTTCTTGACTTTGGCTAGAGCCCTGCATGTATGAGAGGTAATCGTGTAGCCCCGTATTTTGAAAAACTCTAATTGTGTGGCCCTCTAGGGCATTTCAAAATGAATTTTGCTTGATGTTTGCCCCTCTTTTGAGTGCATATGTGATGCTTTAACGTTAGTGCTCATAAGTCCTGTTTAGCATAGTTCTCAGTTCAGGAGCCGAGCAATAGTAGTTATGCTTAGCCCCCAAATCTGAGTTGTTCGTAATTTGGAAAATCCTATTCCTCCCTTATTCAAAACATTTGATTTGTTTGTGCTTATCATTTCTGAGCTTGTGTGTTTTCTTTCTTTTAAGAAAGGTTTTCTCTAAAACACAGATCACAAATTAGAGCTAATCCTCACCTTATGCTTCCATTCTCATCTTAGCCGATCTCAAGAGAAAAGCACCTTACCCAAGAAGATATCGGGAAGCTTACCCTTGAAGCCTGGAATAAGCTAAAGAAGAAACATGTCCAACCGCTCAGTCAAAAAGACCGACCGTGAGAATCAAAGCACTGCCCCTGAGTCAAAGTAAACAGAAAAAGAAGACAAAAGGAGTTATTACCGTACAGAGAGGCAAAGATTCTTGGAACCAGAGACCACAAACATTAGGATCATCGACCCCACCACTCACCCGTGCTCCCCGCATGCGTGCCCGCCTCCATGAGCACCGCCGCCCATGCCCTCTTTGCAGCGCACCCACCGCCATTACTGCTAGCAACACCATCCCCCCATCGCGCCTGCTGCCTCGTGTCACCTGCTCCATCACTACCACTCCACATCCCCCCCGAGCACCCCCACTCGCCTATAAAACCCCCACCAGCTCCCACAGTTCCTATTCCGCTGAAAGCAAAACACTCCCGATAAAATACCCTCTGCCAAATCGCAAGCAACTCCATTTTCCACTCCCTCGCCCCTAAGATCACAATGCTTGGTGATTCTTGGGTTGAAGATTGTTGTACATGGTTCATAGACCTTGGTTTCCTCCTCTGTATGATGGTAATACTCTTTGATAGAATCCTCCAGTGGGAAGAGCAAAGAGAAAGAAAGAGGCAGTGAAAAGTGAAAGGAAAAAAAGAAGATAAGATAAGAAGAAGGTTGTCCCAGAATCAACTCTATGTCAGTCATCTCTCCGCAGCCTGCTCAAGCAGCAACAGCAGAAGAAGGCCCCGTAACACCCTTGTTATGAGGTACTTCAAGGAGTTCAAATCCTTAAGATTCAAGAGTTCTACCCTCATTCTTTTTAAGTGGGGTAGTGTTCCAGTAAGGTTCCTGCTATGGAGAACAAGAAGAAGGCCTGTGAATGTAGCAAGCTAGTGGAGAACCAAATCATTGAAGCATATAAGTTCCTGGATGAGAAGTGGTCACCCATGTTTTGTTGATGAAGCACCAGAAGACCAATCAAGGAAGGAATCCATGTGGAAGTTCGTAAGAGGAAGGTTTGTGTGTTGGCATCGATGCTTCTTCAATAAGCTAGCTGCCAAGCGAAACCTAGAAGCCTGAAGATGATCCTTAAGTAGCCAGAATCAGCGTTTGCAATCAGCAACCGGATGCTCCTCAAAGGCCAGATTTTGTTGAAGCTCCATCTCCTCGAAGAGTCTGCAAAGTGAAGATATGTAGCTGAAGTAAAGCTATACCCATAATCCTTCTAAGCCGAATCTCGAGGACGAGATTCATTTTAAGTGGGGTAGATCTGTAGCATCCCAAAAATTCAAATCTTGAAATTTTCTCAAACTTGCTCTAAATTCAAAATGGATTTTAAATTTCATTTCAAAATGTTTGTTTACAAGTTGATATCAACAAATAAAATATAGTGGTCTATATTCTCTCCAAAATCCTCCTCAAAATATCCTACAAATATTTCCTCAGTGATCCCCTTCAAATTCTTTCCAGAAATACTGCCCAGATATTTCCCCAGTGATCACCCTCAAATTCTTTCTAGAAATATTGCCCAAATATTCCTCCGGTATTTCTCCAAATATTCTCCTCCTAAGAAATACCTTCAGAATCATTTTTGAAGTCCCTACAAATATTTTCTTCATAACTTTCCTCATGCTCATACGTATGCCTCCGGTGTCATACGGTGAGCTCTTCAAGCTAATTACACTTATACAAGACAAATACATGCTAATCTCCCACTAATCCTCTCATCCTCCCACTAATCCTCTGATCCCTCCCCCTAATCCCCCACCTAGCCTATAAATAGAGGGGCAAGGGCCTCCTCTCAAGCCACCCCAAGCCATTTCATGGCAACTCTCTCCCTCCCCTCCCCCCCCACACGCCCACTCCATGTTCCACACAAGCACACACTAGCACAAGGATCGTTCGGTCGTTCTTCGATTGTTCGTTCACCTGTTCTTAGTTTGTTCGTTCGTTCGTCCGATCGTTCGATCATTCGTCTGATCGTTCATGGTTTGTTCGTCTGTTCGTCCGATCGTTCGTCCGTTCGTTCGTCCAAATAATCTTTGTTCAGCCGTTATGCTGCCGAAATTCCGATCGTTCGTTCATTCGATCATTCAATCGTTCATCGTTCGTTCATAGTTCCTATTCATCGTTCGTTCATAGTCCCTATTCATCGTTCGTCCAGAAAATCTTTGTCCTGCCGTTATGCTGCCGAAATTTCGATCGTTCGTTCGTTCATATTTCCTATTCATTATTCATCGTCACTATTCTTCGTTCATCGTTCGTTCATACGAACTGTTCACCATCACTATTCATCATCACTATACACCGTTACTATTCATCGATACTATTCATCATCATTACTATTCATTGATGATATCTATAATTACTTTTCAGTTGTCACTATTCACCATTACTATTCACCGTTACTATTCATCGATCATCCGTTCACCCCAAATTTCAACTACTCATCCATCATGCTGTCCAGTCCACCTAAGACCAGCCAGACCCATATTCCAGTCATATGAACTCCGATGACTGTGATTTTCCTTCCAGTGGGAACTTCCCATCTGATCACCCATCCTAGGTTTCTCCAAGTTGAGCACGCTTAACTTTGAGATTCCTTCGAACCAGGCTTCCAAACTCCGATTCCAATAATTCTTGTTTCTAATTTCTTATCAAACTATTCCCTATCTGTCGGTGTTTTGGGTCCGACTGCGCACCTGGGGTTACCCCTCAAGGTGCTTTCAGGAGTAGGACGGTGTTATCGACTGTAGCTCGATGGTTCGTGCTGGATGCACGAGAAACAGTGGACAGCGGTTTACAGGTTCGGGCCGCTTTGAGATGCGTAACACCCTAAGTCCTGTCAAGAATGCTTTATGTGGTGGGTTACAAGAGGATTCTTTAGCGCTGAAAACGTAGAGAGGTCATCAACTCATAATGAGTTGGTTTGTAAGTTCGGTAATGCTTCCCTTATAATGAAGAGTGATTTCGCCTCACTTCTTGTGCGCTTTATTTTGCTTTCCTGTCATTCGCCGATCTCATTAATGCTTGAGGGATGTTTGGAATCAACGAATCACGCTTCTGACTATTTTCTTCGCGATGTCAACACTTTGGTGATAGCGGCCGAGTCATCTGAAATCACGTTGTTGCTTTAGGAGTGACGGCCGAGTTATTACTGGCGATGTTGGCACTTTTTGAAGCAATGGCTGAGCGATAGCGGCCACGTCAGTGTTTTAGAGATAACGACCAAGCGGTTATTGGTGATGTCGGTGTTTTAGAGGTAACACCCGAATCCCTTGGAACTGCGTCACCGCTTTAGGAACAACAACCGGGCGGCTGATGACGACGTTGGTGTTTTAGAGGTAACAGCCGAGTGATCGATGGCAACATCGGCGTTTTAGAGGTAACAGCCGAGTGATAGTGGGCCACGCCGGCCGCTTTGAAGATAGTGGCCAAGTGGAGTCTGGTAACATCAGCGTTCTCAGAAATAACCGCTGAGTTAGAATGGACCGCATCGGCCGTTTTGGAAATAACGGCCGAGTTATGATGTGGCATGCCCGCGCTTTAGAAATAACGGCCGGGTGATGACGTGGCACACCAGCATTTTAGAGATAACAACTGGGTCATGACTGGGCGCTTTTTAGATTCGGCATCTGGCTTCGGAAAACCTCATATGCACTGTACTATCGTGCACCTCCACATTTCGTGCCCTAGTTCTTGCTTTTCTGCACCCAGGCCTTCTCCACTCTCTTGCAGCGCTGCTTCCGCTCCGTTCGCCGGCAAGGTTGAAATGGCGCCCAAGCGGAAAGCTTCGAGTTCGTCCGTCGCAGTCATCCCCCCCATCGACCCCAACAATCAGTTGCCTTTCGCAGGTAACCATATGTCTGTTGTCTCTGAATCCGACCTTCTCCATCTTGTATCTATTGGGGTTCTTCCTCCGAAGGAGCTCTGTTCCTGGCGGATCTACCGTGGGGTCACTGTTCCAACAGAGGACACTCACGAATCCATCATCTACATTCCTTTTCTCCTCCGTGGCCATGCTCTTCCCATTTCTCCTTTTTTTCCGCGGTCTCCTTGATTTCTATCACTTGAATCTGACCAATCTGAATCCCAATTCCGTTCTGCAAGTCTCTATCTTTGTTCATTTATGCGAAGCTTTTCTTGGAGTTCTGCCACACTTTGGCCTATGGAAGTATTTGTACCACTGTCGCCCTGGGATGGCCGGAGGGCAGCACCAGCTGGTGGGGGCGCGAGCTTGGAGATGCGCCGTGGGAGGAAGGCTGATTACCTCGACATCCCGCTCAAGGATAGCATCAAGGGATGGCGTCTGGAATGGTTCATCGTGGAGAATCATGGGAATTCTCTCCCCCCATGGTCAGGAAGACAGCCGGATGTTCGCACTCCAAGCTGGACCGAATCCCCCACAGACTAGGAAGTAACTGAAGCAGGGGCTTTGCTGGCTGAAGTTGGATTGCTGAAAGAAAGGGGTCTGACTGCAGAAGCTGTGGTCGCTGACTTTGTTTTCAAGAACATTCAACCACTAAAAGATAGAGCATATGCAGCCTATCTGTATCGAGGCTTTGCTGATTCGACTCGAGTAACCAACAGAAGAATTCCTGCCGTGGACTTGGTGGGCCGGCTCGAGATGATACTCAGAGGCAAGGTGTCGAACGTCGGCGCTCCTGTTGCATACTCGGCTTGGAATCTGCCTCCTTCCAAGGCCTTTACCAGTTTTGTGTCAAATCCTCCTGCTGGTGATAGCAGTTTGGGCCTTAGAGTGCGACCCTCTCCCGAAGAGGTTAGTGCTTTGGTTGCCTCACTTGAAGAAATTCCTGACGACGAGAGGCAGGTTCATTTTGAGATGCCTTTAAATCCAAGTGATGCAGAAATAAGTGCCATGCTAGATATGCTAGCTGAAGATTCTTCTGATGCAGTCCCTGCTGAAACACTGGCGGTAGCACCCATCCTAGAGGCTAGCGAAGCTTTAGATATTCAGAAGTCTGACAATGTTCGTCCGAAGCGTTCTCGCGAGCCAATCAGCCTGCTTCTCCTGCTGACGGGAAGAAACAGAAGAAGAGACGTCTTCGTTGAGTGTCTAGTTTGGATCAGGATGCTGGTCCTTCCGTTCCTGCTGCTGAAGAAGTGCCAGTGCCTACATTTGCTGAAACTGATCCCAATGGGTGTAACCTGCCTGCTATTAACCCCAATGGGTGTACTGTCCGTGTTGTTGATGAGGGTGAGGAGGAGGAGGATGAAATCCCTCTAACTCGGAAGAACAGCCGACACTATATTGCCAGTGGCAAAAGTAGTGGTGTTCCTTCTCCAGCCCTGTCTGCTCTTGTTGGTCTACAAGAATTGTCTCTGGCCAACTTTGATCAGACTCTTGAGGATATGGTCTCAGAATTCTTGTTGTCTGAGCCAGCAGATGGTGGCATGATCGACGTTTGTGCTGATGTGCCTGATGCTGGATTGGAGTTGTCCCGGGCGGCGTCCCGCACCTCATCGACCTTGGAGCGCAGTCTTAAGGGTCAGGAGGTTGGCCTGGCTTGCACTGTTCCTATGGAAGTGGTTGAAGGTCCTTCAGCCTTAGAGGTGGCTGCCTCAGAGGGCTCGACCCTCAAAGATAGCGCTGGTGCTTACCCAGCCCCCGAGGGTGTTGCCGGGGATGATCCGGCTCGGATGGGTAGCGCGAGCGAGCGATGACCCAGCCCCCGAGGGTGTCTGAGTTGGTTCTCCCTCTAACACTTCCGTGGATGTTCACGTGGAATCTTCTCCTCCGCACTCTGATTGTATGGCAGCAGCACGGGTTTCATGTCGAGAGGTCGCTTTAGAGGTCAGCGTTCCTGATGACAGAGTTCTGACTTCTGCTGGTGACACTGACTTGGTTCCCAATGATGCATTGCGGGTTGTTCCAGTTGGTGACCCTTCAGCAAGCCGTTAGTTGATTTCCCACGACTTGGGGGTTCCCTCATTCTTCTCCAACCTCCAGGTAACTTGGTTTCTTCTGCCCTGACTTTTACTTCAGGTAGACTGCTGTTATTATGCTCATCTGTTCTTAATGTCAGGCATTGGTGGATGAAATGGCTAGCCGGTTGAAATCACAGGGGACCTCTGTCCCAGAAGGGGCTTTGTCCCTAACGCATTGGAATCCAGTGTTACTTCAGCGGCGAGTATCTGACTTGGAGATGGCAAATGCTGGTTAGTGCCCTTTGTTCCTTCATTGGCTATTTGAGTAATCTGCTTTATAGCTGAACACCCTTGCTTGACTGTTTCCTGACAGACATGGCCCAGTGATATTCTGACCTTGAAGAAAGGTATTCTCAAAGTCAGGCTGCATTGGCCCAGGTTTCTGCCTCTCTGAATGATGCTAACTCCACTCTCCGTGCTCAACTTGATTCTGAAAAGGTGGCCACTGAATTGAACTTTCACTTGCCCTTGTTTGTTATGCTTTTAGTGCTTGCTTGACATTGGAGAAACCGGCTCTTGTCTGCAGGAGGAGAAACGTGCTCTTGCTACTTCTCGCGACAATCTGGAAAAGTTATACCGTGATGCCAGCAACTCGTTGACTATCTTGGAGAGGAGTCATCGTTTTACCATGAAGGACTTGGATAACCATCGCTATAAGCTGCAAGAGTCTCTAGATGATATGATTCTCCTCAGGCAATTGGTGTCGAACTAGGATACTGTCATCAAGGATCTGCGTGCTTCCAAAAAGTCGGTAGTCCGGGAGCTAGAAGCCACTCGGTTGGCTGTCAAGGCCGCTGAAGATACTTCTGCTACTCTGAAGGCCCAGCGCGACAAAGCCATGGACAAAGCCGTTCGCGCGGGGTGAATTCTGATGAGGAGACCTGGCGTGGTTGTTCCCGACGACATAGTGGCAGATGTGAATGCCGCTCCCGATTCTTCGAGTTGTCCTTCCTCATCGGTTGCTCCTGAGAAAAACATTTCCAGATAGAAAACACTGAATGCCTTGAGTATATGGTTAGTGTGCTTGGATGTTTCGTTAGAAAACACTTTTCGGTACTGAATACTGTTATTGTTTTCCCATTGTTAGAATTCAACGGTATCTATAGTCGTAAAAGTAAGTGCATTATGATGGTTTTGAATTTTTTCGTGGGGCATAGAGATCGCCCTGGGATGAATAGTCGCGAACGTGCCGAATGTGTCGTGCCAACTTAAAGTCGTTGCCAACTTAAATCGATCGTTCCACTATCAGGGGTATAGTGATCGCCGACTTAAACCGATTGCTCCGTTAGTAGGGTATAGTGGTCACCCTGAGTTATGTAAGCGTGAGCATGTCGCACCGTCTTAAGTCATCGCCGACTTAAGCCGATTGCTCCGTTAGTAGGGTATAGTGGTCACCCTGAGTTAAGTAAGCGCGAGCATGTCGCACCGTCTTAAGTCATTGCCGACTTAAGCCGATTGCTTCGTTAGTAGGGTATAGTGGTCACCCTGAGTTAAGTAAGCGTGAGCATGTCGCACCGTCTTAAGTCATCGCCGACTTAAGCCAATTGCTCCGTTAGTAGGGTATAGTGGTCACCCTGAGTTAAGTAAGCGCGAGCATGTCGCACCGTCTTAAGTCATTGCCGACTTAAGCTGATTGCTCCGTTAGTAGGGTATAGTGGTCACCCTGAGTTAAGTAAGCGTGAGCATGTCGCACCGTCTTAAGTCATCGCCGACTTAAGCCGATTGCTCCGTTAGTAGGGTATAGTGGTCACCCCAAGTTAAGTAAGCGTGGGCATGTCGCACCGTCTTAAGTCATCGCCGACTTAAGCCGATTGCCCCATTAGTAGGGTATAGTGGTCACCCCGAGTTGAGCAAGAATGCAGATTGAAAATGAACAATTCTTGAAGTCTTTTTATTGATGATGCATTTCCCAGTTTACAGAATACATTGTCGCCCCAATAGCTTTTGAAATATGGCTAAGGATAAAACTTCCTGAGGTGTTCTATGTTCCATGAGTTCCCAATTTCCGTGCCGTCCATCTGGGTGAGGTGGTATGATCCCGGTTGTTGGGGCGAAGGCGAAGACGCCACCCTTCGCTCCATGCCTTCGCTGTAATCGTTGGACCAATGAAGACAAGACAACGGGCAGGCTCACGCTTCGTCCCATACGTCACCGGACGAAGACCTGTGACGAGGTTGTCCCATCTTGCGACCTCGTCCAGCACGCAGGCCCACGGCCACACGACCCATTGTAACAGGCCCTGCGTGGCCGCTGCGCATTATGGGCCTAATTTGTAAAGGCATCCCTGTAATTACGGTCTGTAACCCCGCTTTATGGGAATATTCCGGGGATAACCTAGGTGTCTGAGGGCACATGTGTCCTTAACACAGGACGTTGTGCACTCAGATACCTATAAATACCCCCGCACAGTGCCCTTGAGAGGCTAGATGAACAGAGCTATTGCCATCACGTGCAGAAACCCTGTTAGCATCGCCACATCCCCCCGTTGGATCATCTTGCGCCTGTGAGCAAGTTCCAACATTTGGCGCCCACCGTTCGTGCTACGAAAAAACCACCCGCGATGGCACCCAAGAAAGCTAGCTCGAAGGCTGATGAGGCTGCGAAGGCAGCACTGCTGGCCGCAAAAAGGGCAAGGCCCTCGCACTCACCCACTCCACCCACCAAGAGGCTACTGAAGACGACGTTCTCCGCACCTGCGAAGACGACGCTCTCCGCACCGGCGGCCTTGAAGGACAACCGCAACCTCCCCCAGGCTTCGCCCCACCGGAGGGCGCGGACCTCACCGAGGACGATGAAGTCCTCGGTGTTTCAGCGGAAGAACAGCTACAGCTGCGCGCCCTGCGCCTCAAGAACCGCAATCTCCAGAGGCAAAAAGAGATACTGGAGGCCAAGCGCCAGCGCGTGTCCGCACTAGACAAGGTGCGGCAAATGATACGCGACGAAGATCAGAAGGCCCAGGACCTCGAGCGGGAGATCGCGCTGATGCAGCGCGAAAGCCACCTCGGCCTGCAGCACGGGCCACCCCTGCAACAGCGCGCACAACCGGAAGACATACACGAAGGCCACCTCGGCCTGCAGCACGGGCCACCCCTGCAACAGCGCGCGCAAATGGAAGACCCGCACTTCGCCTTCCCACACGCCGCGCCATTTCAAGGGGTCAACTACCTCGATGAGCGAAGTCCCCTGGCGCCACATCTGCAAGTGACACCCTGGCCTGCCAACTTTCGGGTAGGGACCTATCCCAAGTACAACGGCAGCACGGACCCAGCACAGTACATCATGAGTTATCAGGTCGCCGTTGCATCTTCCGGAGGGGATGACGCCACAATGGCCAAGTCTTTCATCATCGCCCTCGAAGGCCCAGCTCTCACTTGGTTCACCAGGTTGCCCCCGCTGTCCATTGACTCCTGGAGAAGCCTCCGGGACAAATTCCTGCTCAACTTCCAAGGGTACCGCCCAGACACCGACGCCTTGGCCGAACTCTCACTCTGCAAGCAGCTGGAAAAAGAGACTCTGTGGGAGTATTACCGCAAGTTTCTAACACTCAAGTCACAGCTGCCCTCAGTTGATGACCAGATCGCCATCCACTACGCCATCAGTGGCCTTCGCGCCGGCGTCCTTTACAGCCACTCCATCAGGGACCCGCCCAAGAACCTCCAGGAATTATATCAGCTATTTGAAAAATACGCCAAATCCGAAGAGCTCCACCAGCGCAAGGTCGAGTCTCAGAGGAAACCCAAAGATGCTCCACAGTCCAGCCGCACGTGGACGAGGACTCCGCAGCCAGACTCCGGTCGAGACAGCCGCAATCAGCAGCAAGTGCACAACATCGCCAACCAGCACCCCGCAGCTGACGCCCCTCGCCGCCGGGAGTATCCCCCCCAGGGCCGCGGGAAACGGAACTCACGGTAGGGGTCGGGGGCGTGCGCAGCCGCCGCGCCGATTCTACTGTCTTTTTCATGGCGAAGACTGCGCCCACCAAACCAAAGACTGCCCAGAAACGAAGGCCACCAAAGACAGGATGGCACGGGCGTAGCCAGCCGACAACCCCAGAGTTGTCGCGCACACTTATCAGCAACCCCCTCCACCATACATCCACGCCCCCGCCCCGCATCCACCGCACCACGCATACCAACACCACCAGGAAGTACAAATCGTACCTCCCCCACCCCACCTCCACACCAGCAACATCAGAACATCCCCCACCCCCACGCCCCAAAACAAGAAGACTTTGCCGATCAGCCGTATCGCGGAGTCATTCATATGATCACTGGGGGGTCCAGCACCGACTTCGACACAAAGCGGCAGAAGTGGGACCACTATCGCAGCATCAACCACGTCGCCGTCACCGGCCCCGTCGTGCAGACAAAGTGGTCCCACGTACCGCTAACCTTCGACGCACGAGACGTCGACCTGCGCAGCGCCCCCCACATCGACGCCATGGTTATCAACTGCAGCGTGGCAGGCTGGGACCTACACAAAGTCCTAGTCGACAATGGCAGTCAAGCAGACATCATTTTCCTCCATGCCTTCGACCGCATGGGCATAAGCCATAGCCTACTCAAGCCTTCGGACAACCCATTGTATGGTTTCGGCGGCAAGGGCACTTTTCCTGTCGGCAAAATAGAACTGCCTCTCTCCTTCGGTGTAGCACCCAATGCCCGAAGTGAGCAAATAACCTTTGATATCGTCGATATGGTGTACCCGTACAATGCCATCATGGGCCGGGGCTCTATCAACAAGTTTGAGGCAGCCATTCACGGACTATACCTGTGCATGAAGATACCAGGTCCGTTAGGCGCCATTGCGGTCTACGGAAATCAACAGACTGCGCGCAACATAGAGCGGGACTTCGTCCCCGGACAAAGAAATGTGCACTGCCTCACGGCCCAGCGCGAAGTCCCTGCGTCCGTCAGCCCAACCGACAAAGAGCACAAGGCACAGCTGCAGAGCAACGACGGGACCAAGACTGTTCCCCTCGACCAGGCCACGCCCAAGCAGACAGTCAACATCAGCGAAGACCTCACTTCGTAGGAAGAGGA
Source organism: Zea luxurians (assembly GCA_029449295.1). Taxonomy (NCBI): domain Eukaryota; kingdom Viridiplantae; phylum Streptophyta; class Magnoliopsida; order Poales; family Poaceae; genus Zea; species Zea luxurians. The sequence continues at coordinate 127,513,527 of JAOPSE010000010.1, forward strand.
GAAACTCCTCTGCTGCTTGTCCAAGAACAAAGACGGCTTCGCTTGGTCAGCCCTCGACCTGGTCGGGGTCAGTCGATCCATAATTGAGCACAACTTGGGAATCGACCCTTCGGTGAGACCAAAAAAACAGCGGCTTCGCAAAATGTCCGACGAGAAGACAGAGGCTGCCAAGGCAGAGGTACACCGCCTCCTGGAAGCCAAATTTATCGAGCCAGTGGCTTACCCCACGTGGCTCTCCAACGTTGTGATGGTGCAGAAAAAAGAGCGGCAAGTGGCGAATGTGCATCGACTTCACCAGTCTCAACAAGGCCTGCCCAAAGGACAACTTCCCTTTGCCGCGGATCGACAAAATAGTCGATAGCGTGGCCGGATGCGAAGTCATGTCACTCCTCGACTGCTTCTCCGGTTACCACCAAATATACATGAAGGAGGAAGACAAGGCTAGCACCAGTTTTATAACACCCTTCAGCACATATTGTTTCATCAGAATGCCGGAGGGACTCAAGAACGTCGGGTCCACCTTCTCCCGGCTTACCAAAACTGTGCTCGAGGGGCAAGTTGGCAGAAATATATTCACATATGTGGACGACAACGTCGTCGCCAGCAGGAGCAAGGAGGACCATCTCGCTGACCTCGCCGAGACATTCGCGAACATGCAAGACGCACGACTTCGCCTGAACCCGGAAAAGTGCGTCTTCGGCGTTCGCCAAGGAAAAATATTGGGCTACCTGGTATCACACCGCGGCATCGAGGCCAACCCAACCAAAATTCAGGCCATCATCAACATGACGCCCCCGCAGTCGGCAAGAGAGGTCCAGCGTCTGACGGGCAGATTGGCCGCCCTCAACAGATTCATCTCCAAATCCGCTGAGCGAAGTCTTCCCTTCCTCAAAACACTCCGCGGTGCAAAAGACTTCGCTTGGGGACCAGAGCAGGCGGTGGCCTTCGCCTCACTAAAACAGTACCTGTTGGAGTTGGCGGTTCTTACAAGCCCCGACTCTTCGCTACCCCTGTTGCTTTACGTGGCGGCCTCGCCGCACGCGGTCAGCGCGACACTAGTTCAGGAGCAGACAGTAGAGGGCGTGATCAGACAGTGCCCAGTTTATTACGTCTCCGAAGTGCTCACACCGTCAAAGTGTAACATGACGGAACTCGAAAAGATTGCATATGCTGTTGTCATGTCTTCGCGCAAACTACGCCACTACTTTGAAGCATTCAAGGTCCGCGTCACCTCAGATAGGGGACTCGACGAATTATTCAGAAACCCGGAGGCATCGGTACGGATCGCCAAATGGGCGGCCGAACTCTCCGGCTACCACATCACTTTTGAGCCCAGGACGGCGATCAAGTCAAAAGTTCTAGCAGAGTTCGTCGTTGACTGGACCGGACCAATAACACAGCCGGACCCGTCTGTAGAGAAAGTTTGGACAATCCACTGTGATGGCGCTTGGTGCCATGCGGGGGCAGGCACTGCCGCAGTCATCACCTCACCCACCGGGGTCAAGCACAGATACGCGGCGTGGCTTAAGCTTCGCTCTAGAATCTGACAGATGCACAAACAACATAGCAGAATACAAAGCTGTCATCCTCGGCCTCCGCAAACTAAGAGCCCTCGGTGTCACCACCTGCATAGTCCGAACAGACTCCAAAGTGGTCACCGACCAAGGTCGAGAAAGATTATGCAGCAAAGGACCCCGCTCTTATGCAATACCTCGCGGCCATCCGAAGTCTCGAGAGACAATTCAAGGGATTCACATTGCAGCATGTGGACCAGGCCAAGAATGAAGAAGCCAACGCATTGGCCAAGGCAGTCGCCAGGGGTGAAGCCCTACCCTCCGACGTGTTCTACCACGTCATCGACACGCCAACCGTCCGCAGCCTGAAGGGCCTCCAAATAACCAATGACAGCGAAGGGCCACCGCATAATCAACCTCATCATGACCGAAGACTGGCGGGCGCCAATAACCCTGTACCTGCAGGGGTACTATCACCCAATCGACAGCAATGAGGCCAAGCGCCTCCACCACCGAAGCCGGGACTTCGCACTGATCGAGGGCCAACTTTACAAGAAGGGGTCAGTCAACCGATGCTTAAGTGCGTCACCGAGACCGAAGGCGTCAAATCCTGCGCGAAGTCCACAAGGGGACCTGCGGCTCCCACGCGGGGCCTAGGGCCCTAGCGGCAAAGGTTGATTCGCCAAGGTTTCTACTGGCCCGCCATTATTTGCGCCGCAAATCGGGTCGTCAGATCCTGCGAAGCCTGTCAGAAATTTTCCCACGCTCGGGGCGCCCCTCACAGTTCACGAAGCTGATCGCCCACACGTGGCCCCTTCAGCGTTGGGCCTAGACATTGTCGGGCCCCTGCCCACGGCTCAGGGGAACCTCAAGTTCACCTTCGTCGCCGTTGAATACTTCACCAAATGGATTGAAGCGAGGGCAGTATCCACCATCACATCGAAGACAACCCAGAAATTCTTCTGGCAAAATATTGTTTGCCGCTTCGGAGTACCGTCCGAACTCACTATCGACAACAGCAAGCAGTTCGACAACCAAGATTTCAAAGACTTCTGTTTCTCCATCGGCACCAAGCTTGCCTTCGCCTCCGTGTACCACCCCCAGTCCAACGGAGTCGTGGAGCGTGCCAACGGCAAAATTTTCACAACCGTCAAGAAAATGCTCCTCGACGACAAAAAGGCAAGTGGCCCGACCTGTTACCCGAAGTGGTCTGGGCACTGAATACAACCGAGTGCAGGGCGACTGGGTTCACCCCCTTCCGCCTATTATACGGATTAGAGGCCATGACTCCGCAAGAAATAAAGCATGGGGTCGCCTCGGACAGCCGCGTCGGCCGTCCCAGACGTAGACGAGCCGACTTCGAAGGACCTCATCGACGGAGACCGTGTCTTCGCCCTACAAGCCCTGGACAAATACCAAGCCCAGACAAAGGCATGGCGCGATCAGGCAGTCATCCCAAGGGAATTCAGCGAAGGGGACCTCGTACTCGTCCGTACAGCTCGAACAGAGTCCAGGGGCAAGCTGGAGCCCAAGTGGGAGGTCCCTTTCATTGTAAAGACGAAGGCCTCCCCCAGCGCATACAGGCTCGCAACGCCAAACCACGAAGACCTGGAGCATTCCTGGAACATCGATAATCTCCGCAAATTTTTTGTTTGACTCATCAGGGCCAGCTCGCCCTTGTAATTCGCAAAGACAATTTTTATTCTGGCCCGCACTCTTTTCCTCCCGGGGGTGAGGTTTTTAACGAGGCGGAGTCATGTAATATACAAGTGCAAAATCCCCTACAAAATCTACGTCGAAAAAAGACCGCGCCGACGGTCTTCGACATTCGACCAATACATAGTCACCGCGAGGCCCAGCATCAGCCACCCTCGCGTGCGACAACACCACGCAGAAGTCGCCTAAGGGTGCAGCCGGACTAGCACAACAAGTGCGAAAAATCGAAGTCTTCCGCGAAGACTATCCGTGCAGAAGTCGCCTAAGGGTGCAGCCGGACTAGCACAACAAGTGCGAAAAATCGAAGTCTTCCGCGAAGACTATCCGTGCAGAAGTCGCCTAAGGGTGCAGCCGGACTAGCACAACAAGTGCGAGAAATCGAAGTCTTCCGCGAAGACTATCCGTGCAGAAGTCGCCTAAGGGTGCAGCCGGACTAGCACAACAAGTGCGAGAAATCAAAGTCTTCGCAAAGACTATCCGTGCAGAAGTCGCCTAAGGGTGCAGCCGGACTAGCACAACAAGTGCGAGAAATCAAAGTCTTCCGCGAAGACTATCCGTGCAGAAGTCGCCTAAGGGTGCAGCCGGACTAGCACAACAAGTGCGAGAAATCGAAGTCTTCCGCGAAGACTATCCGTGCAAAAGTCGCCCAAGGGTGCAGCCGGACTAGCACAAGTGCGAAAAATCGAAGTCTTCCGCGAAGACTATTCGTGCAACAATCGCCTAAGGGTGCAGCCGGACGAAGCCTAACAAGTGCGAAAACAACTACACCAAACCGTCCGCGCAAAGACCGACTACATGCGCACCAGCGCAACATAACAAACACACCAGACCAAGTACGTAACGCCTTCGTGAGCATAGCCGAAGGCACATAACTTCATCATACAAGCTATTACATATGTACAAGCGAGGGCACCACACTTTATATCGGCTCAACCTTCAGAATAATTCCCATCTCCCTATAGCTAAACAGCATTATCCTCAGCTCCTCACCCGCAAAAAGACTTCGCAGCTCCCC